>CM055119.1:211018804-211519678 GCA_029206835.1 Rana muscosa
GAGGAGAAAAACGTCGGTTTAAAAAATGACATTAAAAACGATCGTGTGTACGGGGCATAAGCCATTAAAACTTCTCTAGAGGAATGGAGATATCTCCTGGAAGGTGCCACTCATCCCATCTTAATTTTTACGGACCACAAGAACTTAGAGTATCTTCGCACAGCCAAGCGATTAAGACCTCGACAGGCTCGGTGGGCTCTGTTCTTTTCAAGGTTCAATTTTCATATTACCTACCGCCCAGGCTCTAAAAACGGAAAAGCCGATGCCCTGTCCTGAATGTTCCCAGACACCCCTGAAGAGATCACGCCCAGTACAATTTTGCCTTCGCAGAACTTTCTCTTGATTTAGCCTGATTTAAGGACTTCAATTGAGCAGGCTTCCTCCCAATGCACTGAAGCAGAAGTCTCTTCCTTAAGGAGTCAGGAGGGCCTTCTATGGCATCAGAACAACATTTTTGCCCCACTGCAAGCCAGGCTACAAGTGTTAAAGACATTCCATGACCATCAGCTGGCTGGCCACTTTGGGGTCCGTAAGACGACCAAACTTGTTCAACTGCCCTTATGGTGGTCTACTCTGAGATCTGACTGTAAAGAATACGTAAATTCCTGTATAACTTGCCAGAGGAGCAAGGGGTCCAACACCAGATCGTGGGCCCTGCTAAGACCACTGCCAGTCCCGGAACAACCTTGGAAAGAAATTTCTATGGACTGCATAGTGGATTTGCCCCCCTCAGAGGAATTTACTACCATCCTGGTCGTTGTGGACCGATTGTCCAATATGGCACATTTTCTACCAATGATGGGCACACCTTCCGCCATGGACACAGCAAAGATCTTTATAAAGGAAATCGTCAGATTACACAGCATACCAGACAACATCGTATCTGATAGAGGTGTACAATTCACCTCCAGGTTCTGGAGAGATCTCTGCAAACTACTTTCAATCAATGTGGAGATACAGGAAAGTAGTGGAGTTGGGACTTTAATTGAGGTATAAGGGTAAAATAAATAAAATAAGATAGATAACTTGGATGTCATAGTTCCCTCTAAATTGACATGATACGGTATAAGTAAACCAGTAATCACAATATGTTTATGATACAGAAATGTAATCACAAAGGAACAATTCATAATCATCATTAATTTAATAACACATGATTAATTGGGGAACATGATTAATGACATACAAACATGATAATAAATAATTCAATGAATAATAAATATATAAGTAATAACAACATGATCAACACATATATGATTGATAGATAATGATATAGGCTGTTGTAGAGCATCCAAGGATGTAAACTCTACGCGTTTCATGGTCACCTACCACTCATCAGGAGTTTGGATGCATGAAAGTAATCTAGAATGAGATAAATGGAAAAATTTGTTGTGGTAGTTCTTGGGGATCCACTAGTCCCCATAGACAAACCCAATGCAATGAAAAAAGACTTTCAATCAAGATATGCTTATCCTCAGCCTACCACCCTCAGAGTAGGGATGAGCTTCGAGTTCGAGTCGAACTCATGTTCGACTCGAACATTGCCTGTTCGCCCGTTCGTCGAACAGCGAACAAATTGGGGTGTTCGCTGCAAATTCGAAAAGTCTATGGGAGAAATCTAAAGTGCTAATTATAAAGGCTTATATGCAAGTTATTGTCATAAAAAGTGTTTGGGGACCCAGGTCCTGCCCCAGGGGACATGTATCAATGCAAAAAAAAGTTTTAAAAACGGCCGTTTTTTGGGAGCAGTGATTTTAATAATGCTTAAAGTGAAACAATAAAAGTGAAATATTCCTTTAAATTTCGTACCTAGGGGGTGTGTATGATATGCATGTAAAGTGGCGCATGTTTCCCGTGCTTAGAACTGTCCCTGAACAAAGTGTCATTTTTGAAGGAAAAAAAGTCATTTAAAACTCACTCGCGGCTATTAATAAATTGTCGGCTCCCGGCAATACATAGAAAAGTCATTGATAAAAAAATAAAAAAAAAGCGTGGGGGTCCCCCAGAATTCAATTACCAGGCCCTTCAGGTCTGGAATGGATATTAAGGGGAACCCCGCCGCAAATGTAAAAAAAAAATGCATGGAGTTCCCCCAAATATTCATACCAGGCCCTTCAGGTCTGGCATGGATTTTAAGGGGAACTCCACCCCAAATAAAAAAAAAAATGGCGTGGAGTCCCCCCAAAAATCCATACCAGACCCTTATCCGAGCACGCAACCTGGCCGGCCGCAGGGGGAAAGGGGGGGACGAGAGAGTGGCCCCCCTCCCTCCTGAACCGTACCAGGCCACATGCCCTCAACATGGGGAGGATGTCCAAATGTTGATGGGGACAAGGGCCTCATCCCCACAACCCTTGCCTGGTGGTTGTGGGGGTCTGCGGGCGGGGGGCTTATCGGAATCTGGAAGACCCCTTTAACAAAGGGGACCCCCAGATCCCGGCCCCCCTATGTGAATTGGTAAGGGGTACATTGTACCCCTACCATTTCACGAAGAAAGTGTAAAAAAATGTAAAAAAAAACACACAAACACCTTGAAAAAGTCCTTTATTAAAAAAAAAAACATTCCAGCGGTGAAATCCAGTGTCCCGTGGCGATCCGATGTCCAGCGCTGTCCGTCATTGGCTGAGCCTGAGCGGACCTGATGGGGAACTTCCTCCGCAGTCTATTACATGTATAGACCCGCCCCTTCTAAAGTTCCCCATCAGGTCCGCTCAGCCAATGACTCGTGTAATGCTGAGGACCTGATGCGGAACATGAGAAGGGGCGGGTCTATACATGTATTACAAAGTGAGAGAAGTTCCCCATCAGGTCCGCCCCCTCGGTATGTCAGACCCAGCCTACGTCATTGGCCTGAGCGGGAAACTTCCTTCACTGTGTAAATTTAAATTACACAGTGAAGGAAGTTTCCCGCTCAGGCCAATGACGTAGGCGGGGTCCAACATACCGAGGGGGCGGACCTGATGGGGAACTTCTCTCACTTTGTAATACATGTATAGACCCGCCCCTTCTCATGTTCCGCATCAGGTCCTCAGCCTTACACGAGTCATTGGCTGAGCGGACCTGATGGGGAACTTTAGAAGGGGCAGGTCTATACATGTAATAGACTGCCAGGTTGCGTGCTCGGATAAGGGTCCGGTATGGATTTTTGGGGGGAACCCCACGCCATTTTTTTATTTTAGTGCGGGGGGGGGGATTTTGAGGGGGACCTCACACCATATATTTTTTTTTAATTGGCACAGGGTTCCCCTTTATATCCATACCAGACCTGAAGGGCCTGGAAATGGAATTTGGGGGGAACCCCACGCATTTTTTTTTTATTTTGGTTCGGGGTTCCCCTTAATATTCATACCAGACCCAAAGGGCCTGGTAATGGACTGGTAGGGGAGCCCTGCCGTTTTTTTCAATGACCTTTATCTGAATTGCCAGGACCCGACAATTCATTAATAGCCGCGAGTACTTTTAAATGACTTTTTTTCCTTTAGAAACTACATTTTGTGCAGGGACAGTTCTAAACACGGGAAACATGCGCTACTTTAAAGGCATACTATAGACACCACCCAGGTACATTTCACTTTTATTGTTTCACTTTAAGCATTATTAAAATCACTGCTCCTGAAAAAACTTTTTTTGCATTGATACATGTCCCCTGGGGCAGGACCCGGGTCCCCAAACACTTTTTTTGACAATAACTTGCATATTAACCTTTAAAATGAGCACTTCTGATTTTTTATGTTCGTATCCCATAGACTTTAACGGTGACTTTAACGCGTGTTCGAACAAATTTTTTTGCCTGTTCGCATGTTCTGGTGCGAACCGAACCGGGGGGTGTTCGGCCCATCCCTACTCTTCTACATATAACACCATGTCTAGAATTGATCCCATCTATGTTTCTGCTGGACCTTTGCCTAAAACATGTGAGAACTCTATTCTCCTCAGAGGCATATAAGATCCTTCTCCAGTATTACCAAAACTGCATGCTAGATGTGCTCCCTGGGAGTGGTTATGGAGACTATCCCGCTTCTGGATTTCAGAGACTAATGCCCCGTACACACGATCGTTTTTAATGTCATTTTTTAAACCGACGTTTTTCTCCTCGTTTTTTTTCATGTTTCCTCTCAAGCCTGCCTTGCGTACACACCATCATTAAAAAAAACGATCAAGCAAAGCGCAGTGACGTTCAACACGTACGACGGCACTATAAAGGGGAAGTTCCGTTCGAATGGCGCCACCCTTCATGTTAGTAAAGTTTGTTGAGCGACGATTCGCGCTTTTCAGTCCGTTACTGTGTAATGAATGTGCTATCTCCATTACGAACGCTAGTTTTACCAGAACGAGCGCTCCCGTCTCATACTTGATTCTGAGCATGCGCGTTTTTTTTCACGTCGTGAAAGCATACACACTATCGTTTTTCACGTCGTTAAAAAAAACGACATGAAAAACGACATGAAAAAAGAGAGCATGTCCGGAATTTTTAATGGCCGTTTTTCACGTCGTTAAAAATACTCTGGAGCCTACACACGATCATTTTTAATGGCCATTTTTAAAAATGGCATTTTTAACGGCATGAAAAACGATCGTGTGTACGGGGCATAAGATTGAACCACTTGTGGCAGCAGCGGTGCAAGACTTCAGGTCCTAGAATAAGGGCTCCGCAGATCCTGCAATTGTGTGGGACTCCTTCAAGGCATGTGTTAGAGGGCAATACCAAACAATAATTAATGAAATACACAGGGACTTACTGGGGGACAAAGCCCAGACCCTTGAGCAACAGTATGCAGCCACCTGCAACCCAATAACCTACCTAGATATGCAAGCAGCCTACCGTGAAGTAATGTTACTTAGAGTGGAGGTCTCTAGGAAGCAACAGCTCTATCAAACAAAGTGAATCTTTGAGCAGGGGGACAAAACGGGCCATCTGCTGGCCTTGCTTTCAAAAGAGAATCAGCAGTGGTCACTATTGCTAACATTTGCGGTGAAGATGGCACCCTTCTATCCACTCCGGAGGCTATCAATGCACGCTTTTCCCAGTTGAACCAAGCCTTGTACTCCTCCAGTGCCCAATATTCTGAGGTGGCTCTCCACGCATACCTAGATGGTTTAGATTTCCCTACCCTTTCTCCCACGCAGCAACATCAATTGGATGCTCCTATTTCCTTACAGGAAATACAACAAGCAATCTCCTCTTTAGAATCGGGGAAACGCCCTGGAGTGGACAGTCTCCCATCTGAGTTTTACAAGGCACACATTGATGTCCTGGCTCCTAAGCTCCACAACATGTTCCTTGCTGTGCTAAAGTCTGGGTGTCTCCCCAAATCTATGTCACAAGCTGTTATAGTTGTAATTCCCAAACCAGGTAAGGATCCAGAACATTGCTCATCCTACAAGCCAAAATCCCTTCTAAATGTTGACGCTAAGATCTTTAGTAAGATCCTTGCTACCCGTCTTAACAATATTATATTGAAGCGGGTACACAGGGATCTATCGAGTTTTATGCCAGGGAACGGTACTAATGTGAACCTCCGACGCGTGTTCACTCTGATAGCATTCTCCAAGTCTGTACAACTTCCGAGGGTCATTGCCTCTTTATATGCTAACAAAGCTTTCGACTCAGTGGAGTGGACATACCTGTGGGCAGTGCTTTGAAGGTTTGGTATAGGTTCCCAGTTTATCTCCTGGTTGCAGCTTCTATACTCCACCTGGCAGTATGTCTTGTTTGATTTTGCACTTCACACCACAATATCAGAATTTTTTTTTTTTTTATCATTTATTTAATTGATTTTTATCGAGATTACAAAAAACATTTTCACATTCCAAGCATTAATTGCATTGATACAATATGATAGATACTGAGAGAGCTCTCGGCTCAGTGTCCTTACACACCTTTCTAAAATCTCTGTTTCTCCCTCTTCCCCCCCCCCCTCCCCCCTTCCCCCCCTCCCCTCTACCTCCTACTCTCTACTCTAGCGTCTCAGGTTTTCTGCATAACTCCATGTTTTCTTAAATACTTTCCAACTTTTCCACTCAGTCCACTCCCACTGGGATGAGCCTTTTAGCCGCATTTAATAGATGAGGGGTCAGTGATTCTTTATACTGTTTTATTCCTCCCTCTCCTCCGTGGAATAGAACTGTCCATGGATGTTTTTCAATCTCCTTCTCGGTAATTACTTTTATCAGTTCTAGGATTTTTTCCCAATATTTTTAGATTTTGGGGCATTGCCACCACAAGTGAGCCATTGTTCCCATTTTTCCACATCCTCTCCAACACTCTGCACTCTGTCCCACCTGATAGTTACTTAGTTTGTCTGGTGTAATATACCAGCCTGTAATACACTTGTAGTTCATTTCTGCGGTCCTGCTGTCCACAGCAGACGAGTGGGTCAATTTTATTATTTTATCTATAGTTCTTTTATCCCTTTGTGTTCCCAGTTCCCTTTCCCATTTTTTTATATATGGAGGCATCTCCATTTCGTCCACTGTCAATAACAATTTATAAAGTTTTGATATAATGCCTTTTGGATTCTCGGCTATACAAAGTCGTTCCATCATCGTAAGCTCCTCCCCTGACCTTATTGGCTGGGGCAGGCTTTGTACAAAGTGGGCCAACTGATGATACCTCCATTCATCTAATATCATTAAATCCCTTTTGTGTCTTAACTCCTGATATGATATAATTTTTCCTTCCTTTATTATATCTTTTAACTGTGCTTTATCTTTTTTAATCCAATTTCCTCCCACTATTTTCTTTCCTGGTGCGAAATATTCATTTTCTTTTAATTCTATAAGTGGAGAGTTGTAATCCCTATCTATTTGTCTATGCAACCTATCCCATATTTTATGTGCAATTCGTGTCATGCCGTGAGTGTTTTCACCTAGTGTTCTATACTGAGGGGGGTTCCAAATTATACTTCCCAATTGTGTCTTTGCCAGTGCCTTTTCAATTTTAACCCACCTTTTTTCGTGTCTGTCATTGGCCCACTCTACTACTCGAGACAGCACCACCACATTGTAATATTTTTTAATATCTGGTACAGCCAGCCCTCCGTGTTTTTTATCCTGTTTTATTACCGAGAAGGAGATCCTATGTTTTTTATTTTTCCATATAAAATTCATTAGCATGTTTTTTAACGCTCTGAAGTATGGTTGGGGTATTGCCACCGGTAGCATCTGGAATTTGTATAGAATCTTTGGTAGGCGGACCATCTTCAGGATATTAATTCTTCCTAGCCATGATATTGGGCGATTTATCATCTTTCTAATTTCTGATTTTATTTCGTCTAGCAGAGGGATATAATTTATCTTATATATTTTATTTGTTGAATTGGCAAGTTTTACTCCCAAGTACTTAAGTTCCCTCTGCCAGGGGAAGTTAAACTCTTTTTTTAATTTTCGTTCTTCTTCCTTTCTTATATTGACGTTTAAGATCTCGGTTTTTGCTATATTCATTTTAAAATTTGATATCTAGCCATATTGCTTAAGGATTCCAAGTAAGTTCGGCAATGTAGTCCTAGGGTTACTAACAAAAAAAAGAACATCGTCTGCGAACGCTGATAGTTTATGTTCATCTTCCTCCATTCTAATCCCTTTAACATCGGGGTTGTTTTGTACCGTACCAAGTAGGGGTTCCAGGGACAATACAAACAGGAGGGGAGATAATGGGCATCCCTGTCTTGTCCCATTTTTCATTTCGAAAGCAGGAGACAGTGTGCCATTTATTTTGATCCTACCCGTAGGGTGCTGATACAGTGTTTTAACCCACTGGATCATCCTAGCTCCCACTCCCATAGTTTCCAAAGTTTGGATCATGAGTCCCCAGTCTACCCTGTCTAATGCCTTTTCTGCATCTACTGACAGGAGTAGACCTGGGGACCCATTCTCTTTTATCTTCTGAAGAAGGAACAATGCTCTCACCCCATTGTCCCTTCCTTCCCTTCCTGGGATGAATCCCACCTGGTCCGGATGGACCAATGTGGGCATCAATCCCTTCATTATTTCTGCCAAAACTTTTGCGTATAGCTTTATATCCGTGTTTAATAGCGAGATCGGCCTGTATCCGGAACATAGCATTACATCTTTCCCCTCCTTTGGAATGACCGTTATTGTAGCTACTGAGGCCTCCCTACTCATTTCATATTCCAACCCTAATACATTCATATATTTACAAAGTCTAGGTATTAATATCTTCTTAAACTTTTTATAATATAACGCTGTAAACCCATCGGGACCTGGGCTTTTCCCTGGAGCTGAGTCCTTCAGCGCTCTGCTTATTTCCTCTTCCGTTATGGGTTTATCTAATTCCAGTTTTTCGTTCTCATTAATCTTGGGCAGCCTCTCCTTTCCTAGGAATTCCTTTTTTTTTTGTTGCTTTTCTCCTACCCGCCATCCCTTCTGCTCCACTGAGTATAACCTTTCATAGTAGTTTTTAAATGTATCTGCGATCTCCTTTGTTGAATATACTACCTCTCCGTTCTTTTTTTTGATCTTCTCTATAAAGTTTCTGGTCTTTTTCTTTTGTACCATTCTTGCTAGATGTTTTCTAGGTTTATTCCCCCACTTGTATCTCTCTTTTGCTATACGATTTAGTGTCATTTTAGTCTCTTGGTCCAAGTGTTCTTTGAGTTCGTCCCTTTTTATCACTAATCTATGATATAACTCTTGTTGTTGTAGTACTCTAATTCCCTTTTCACCCTCTCCAGTCTCTCCTCGTCCCGAAGTAGTTCTTCATTTAATCGCCAAGTATAGAGTTGCTTTTGATAGTCGGGCAGTTTTAGTTTCATGCTTACCGGAGCATGATCCGAGAGTGAGGCGATTCCTATATTTGATTCCACCACCATATCCAACATTCTATGTTCTACCATGATGTAGTCTATCCTTGAGTACGTCCCGTGTACAGGGGAGAAAAACGTATAATCCTGTGTTTTGGGGTGCATAATCCTCCATATATCAACCATCTGATTACCGTGCATTTTCTGTTTTATCTTTGTCAATTGTAGATTATTTGTCCCCTGTGCACGGGACGTAATCTACTACCGGGTCCATACAAAAGTTCATATCTCCCATCACAATAATATATTCTGCCCCAAAATCCTTCAATTTACCCAAAATTTCATTGAGATATTTGATGGGGTTCGCATTGGGGGCATAGATGTTTGCCAAGGTGCATTTCATTCCACCTAACTTCCCTTTTAGAAAGATATATCTACCATCTCCATCAATCATTCTCTCCTCCAATGCGAACCTCATCTCCTTGGAAAACCCAATTGCGACTCCTCTCGCTCTCTTGGAGATAGTATCTCCATAAAACCATTTCGGGAAACTAGGTGAGTATAATTTGATATTTGATTCTAGGGTCAGATGGGTCTCCTGTAAGAAGACTACATCTGCACTATAATGTTTTAATTCTTTTAAGATCTTGTGCCTTTTGGTGGGTATGTTTAGTTCCCTGACGTTATAAGACAGAAACTTTATTACTGACATTTCTTCTTTTTTTTCCTAAGCTGTTTGTATTTTATCTGTCTGTCATTTCCTTTTACATTTCTTTCTTGTAGAGTGAAAGAGGTAGAGTCCCTCCCTTTCCCCCCTTTTCCCCCTTACTTCCCCCCTTTCCCCTTTCTACGGGTCCCTCCCGCATTTCCGCCCCCTCTCTCCAAGACCCCCTCCCTCCCGTATCCTCCTCCCACCTCCCTCTTCCCCCCCCACCCCCTCCCTCCCCCTTTTGGCCCATTTTTGGCCTTGGAACCATTAGTGGTCCTATTCTTTTCCACTTGGTTCTCTCATTTTAGAGGTGTGACTCTGACCTTGCCGCTCAGGCTCCCCCCGCCCCCCCATGCGATACTGGGGGGGCGAGGTAGCCCGGAGGTGCCAGCCAGAGACCCGGTCGATCGTTCTCCGCCACTCCGTCCCCCCCCCCAGCCTCCCAGAAAAAGGAAAAAAAAAAGGGAAGAAAAGGGGGAGAGAAAATCCCCTCCCTCCCCTCCCCCTCCCTCAGAATTTGAACCCACATTCACTACCATCTGGCTCCGTGCTCTTTGTCACTGTTGGGACCATGTTATGCGCCCAGTCTCTCACGTGCGAGTCCTGACCTCAGCTCCCGGGACTGACACCTCTGGCAGCCCCCATTCTCTGGTTTTACAGCTTCCAGACTCAACAGTCTTACCTGAGTGCACCTGCCCCTGAATAGTGAAATTTTATATACACGAAAAGCGTCGGTCCAACTGGATGCACCCGATTCTTAGATGTTTCAGTGACTTCAATATTTTGAACTCATATTATTACTGTGATCTTAAAGTGTTTTTACATGGAAGATCTATGCTGCTCACCACACCATGGGCCTGTTATGCTGCCAATACTGTTTTCATTATACATGGCTATTATGTGATTGACTATTTTACTCATTGTATGTACAGTTGTGCTCAAAAGTTTGCATACCCTGTCAGAAATTGACCTTGGCTTAGTATCAAAAGAGACCCTAATTTTCCACTTCTTAATAAGGGATTAAACAGTACTGACTGGCATATTCAAGGCTTTGGGTATCTTTTTATATCCTTTTCCATCTTTGTAAAGTTTAATTTCCTTGTTACGTAGGTCTTTTGACTGTTATTTTCTGCCTCCTCATGGCCCAGAGTTTAGCCTGCTTAGTGCATCCATGTGAGAGCTAACAAACTCATTGGCTATTTATACTGTGACAGCAGGAAGGTAAAGTCACCTGGTTGCATCCAGGGGGGTAGATATATTTCGCCCAGATTCAGGCTTTACGCCGACTTATACAACTAGGTAGAGAGTTAATGAAGCCCAGCTGAGACTAGTGGGCTCATTGATGACTCATACCTCTAGGGAGAGGGCTGGGCGTCGTGCAGACAGGGAGTTGATGAGGCCAGCTGAAGCTTGTCAGCTCATTTAGGCCTCTATAAGAACTCCCAGCTTCATTAGGTGTTTGCTCATGCCTGGAACCAGACCTGTGTGGACTGTCTAGGGAGAGTGAACCCCTGTGCGGTGAGAAAAAGCCTGTGTGGCTATTTGCTTGGACATTTAAAACTAGGGACTTAGGGACTAGGACAGCACTAGGCTGATCCCAGTTGTTAGTTAGGAAACCTGTATGTTTAGTCAGAGGTCAATTTGACCAGGATTTATTTTGTTTGTTTCTTTTGCTTTGCTGTGTTTGGTCACTGTAAATAGAAAATAAACCGCACCTTTTTGATTTTGAAAACCACAACCTCCGTTTGCTGGGCCTGTTTTGTGTGGGGAGCCCATCCCGGGGGTCACACACACCCGCTGCCGAGCTAACCCCCTCACAGTTGGTGGAGAACCAGTGGCAGTTTTTTTAGGCCAGCATGGAGGAGATACTGAAACAGCTGGCTCTAGCAAATGCCAATCAACAGCAGACAAATGCAGGTTTGCAAAAGAGCCTTGCAGCTCAACAACAGAGCCTTGCAGCCCAGCAGCAGACAAACGCAACTTTGCAACGGAGTCTGGAGGCTCAGCAACAAGCCCAGCAGCAATCTGAGGCCCGCTTCATAGACCTATTGCAGAGGCAAGAGCAGAGACTACAACAACAGATGGAAGCAGTAATGCAGCAACGTCCGCAGACCAGTGAGGAAAGCCGTCCCACTAATACCGCGTCCTTTGGGGTGAGTCGTTTATTGACAAAAATGACTGGAGAGGATGATCCAGAGGTATTTTTGACCACATTTGAAAGGACTGCTGAAAGAGAAAAGTGGCCTGAGGAGCAGTGGGCTGGACTGGTGGCTCCTCTGTTAACTGGTGAATCGCAGAAAGCTTACTATGACCTGGAGCCTGACCAAGCAAAAAACTATGTGATGCTAAAAGCTGAAATATTGGCAAGGCTGGGTGTCACCCTGGCTGTCCGGGCTCAGCGTGTGCATAACTGGACTTTCCAGCTTGGAAAACCCCCCAGGTCTCAAATGTATGATCTCATTCACCTGAGCAGAAAGTGGCTACAGCCAGAGACTTTGTCCGCACCAAAGATTGTGGAACGTGTTGTAATGGATTGGTTTTTGAGAGCTCTTCCTACTGCCATCCAAAAGTGGGTAAGCCATGGAGACCCAGAGACGGCCGATGGTCTTGTGGATCGTGTGGAGAAATACTTGGCTACAGAGAACCTGACGGCCTCTTCCAGAGACACTCGGACTTTCCACCCTAAGACCAGACCATCCCCAGGGGCGGATAAGATGATTCCAAGGGGTAAGGGTGGAGAGAGTGAGAGGGTGGGAGCTCTACCCCAAGTTTGGCGAGAACAGCCTGGGAAATCAGCAGCTCAAGAGGCAGCAAGAAGGATCGTTTGCTACCGCTGCCGGCAAGCGTGACATATTGCAGCAAATTGCCCGGTTGTGGAGGAACCCATGCAGTGTGACTTTCTGACGGGCAGACGTCAGTCGCTGTGTGCGACAGTCGCATGCACTGCCATTCGAGGAACTGAGAAACATTTATGCAAAATGTGTGTTAATGGTAGAAATGTTGTGGTATTGCTGGATTCAGGTAGCCTTGTGACCCTGATAAAGGCTGAGTTAGTTAAAACAGAGGTCTCTGGGAATAGCAAGGTAGCTGTTATTTGTGTGCATGGGGACACCCGAGAATATCCAGTGACTACAGTGTGTTTCGAGACCCCCAAAGGTACCCTCTCTCATCCAGTGGGCTTAGTATCTCAGTTACCGCATGACGCCATTGTCGGAAGGGATTTTCCGAAGTTCTGGGAACTGTGGGATGATCCTGAGCCCCCCACTGGTGCCCCTATGTACCAGGAATGTGATAGCCAGAACTCCCCTGAGAGTGGTGAGGACTCTCCGGAATTTCCCTTGTCAGTATTGGCAGGGGAGACTCAAGAAACTGGAGAGGAGCCCACCTCCTCAGACGAAAACCTACCGTCTGTGGAGTTTTCTGATCTTGAGGTTCACAGGGAAAACTTTGCCACAGAACAGTTGAAAGACCCCGCCCTAATAAAGGCACAGGAAAACGTAGTGAAAATAGATGGCGAGTTAGTAAACCCAGATAATACCTGCACTTACCCATACTTCAGCGTAGAGAAGGACCTACTGTATCGGGTGGCAAAAAGGGCAGAAGAAACCGTTGAGCAGCTTGTGGTGCCCAAACCTTACAGGAAGTTGGTGTTGGAGTTGGCCCATGGGCACATTCTTGGAGGTCATCTGGGGACAGAGAAAACCCGAGAGAGGGTATTACAGAGATTCTATTGGCCGGGGGTGATGAAGGACATAGAAAATTATTGTTCCTCCTGCCCTGTGTGTCAGAGGTCGGCCCCGATGCCACATTTCCGTAGCCCGCTGGTCCCTCTACCCATCATTGAGGTCCCGTTTGAGAGGATCGCCATGGATTTGGTAGGTCCTATAATCAAGTCCGCTAGGGGGCACCAGTACATATTAGTTATAATGGACTATGCCACCCGTTATCCAGAAGCGATCCCTCTCCGAAATACCTCGGCCAAAACCATAGCCAAAGAGCTATCTCTTGTGTTTAGCCGGGTGGGTATTTGTAAAGAACTGCTTACGGACCAAGGTACACCCTTTATGTCCCGGGTTATGAAGGAGCTGTGTAAATTGTTCAAAGTGACGCAATTACGTACATCTGTGTATCACCCCCAAACCGATGGGCTGGTTGAAAGATTCAACAAAACCCTAAAACAAATGTTGAAGAAAGTGGTGGATAGAGATGGAAAGGATTGGGACTGTCTACTTCCTTATCTGATGTTTGCTATTAGGGAGGTGCCCCAATCCTCTACGGGATTCTCCCCCTTTGAGTTACTGTATGGGAGACACCCAAGAGGGCTGTTGGATATTGCCAAGGAAACTTGGGAAAGTGAGAGTTCTCCCCACAGGAGTGTGATTGAGCATGTCGCCCTGATGCAAGACCGAATTGCACAGGTAATGCCCATCGTGAAGGAACATTTGGCCCAAGCGCAGTTAGCACAGCAGAGAGTGTACAACCGTGGAGCCAAGACCCGTACCTTTTCCCCGGGGGATAGGATACTGGTACTTGTCCCTACGGTTGAAAGTAAATTCCTTGCCAAATGGCAAGGCCCCTACGAGATAATGGAAAAAGTGAGCGAAGTGAATTACAAGGTCAGACAACCAGGAAGGCGAAAGCCCGAACAGATCTATCACGTTAATCTGTTGAAAGCCTGGAGGGATAGAGAGTCCCTAGTCGCAGACACTTGGTCACCAGCTCAAACTGGTTGCGTGATTCCTGAGGTTGGAATCGCAGCCACCTTGTCACAACCCCAACAACAGGAGGTTAAGGAGTTTGTGCTTCGCAACAAGGAGGTGTTCTCTGAGCTGCCGGGACAAACATCTGGGGTAGAGCATGACATTATTACCCCGCCCGGTGAAAGGGTGAAGTTAAAACCCTATCGGATCCCAGAGGCCCGACGGGAGGCAATACGAGAGGAAGTACAGAAAATGCTGAACTTAGGGGTGATAGAGGAGTCCCAAAGTGATTGGTCTAGTCCCATTGTGTTGGTGCCTAAACCGGATGGGAGCTGGCGATTTTGTAACGATTTTCGTCAGTTGAACAAAGTTACAAAATTTGACACCTACCCCATGCCACGTATAGATGAGTTGATCGACCGGCTGGGAACAGCCCGATACATGACGACTCTTGACCTCACAAAAGGGTATTGGCAAATCCCCCTGGCCAAGTCGGCCAAAGAGAAAACCGCATTTGTAACCCCAGACGGGGCGTTCCAATATAAAAGAATGCCGTTCGGGTTACAGAATGCGCCGGCCACATTCCAGCGGAAAATGGACCAGATGCTGAGGCCCCATCGGAAGTATGCTGCGGCTTACCTGGATGACGTAATTGTCCATAGCACAGATTGGGCCTCACATCTGCCAAAAGTGCAAGCAGTCCTGGACTCTGTTCGGGAAGCGGGGTTTACGGCTAACCCCAAGAAGTGTACCATTGGGCAGGAGGAGGCCAAATATCTTGGGTACACCATTGGGAGGGGAGTAATAAAACCCCAACTCAACAAAGTCGAGGCCATCCAGAGTTGGCCACGTCCCAACAGCAAGAAGCAGGTACGAGCCTTTCTGGGAATCGCTGGGTATTATCGGCGATTCATTCCCCACTTTGCTTCTAAGGCTGTGCCCCTAACCAACCTGACGAAGGGGAAAGGGTCGGTCATGATTAAATGGACCCCCGAGGCTGAGGCAGCATTCCAATTCTTGAAACAAGCCTTATGTAGCCAGCCAGTGTTGTACTCACCCGACTTCTCTAAAGACTTTGTCGTACAAAGTGATGCGTCAGATGTGGGATTAGGAGCAGTATTGTCCCAGGTCTGGAACGGGGAAGAGCACCCAGTCATTTACCTCAGCAGGAAGTTGAAGTCCCATGAGGTAAATTACGCCACCGTTGAAAAGGAGTGTTTAGCGGTGAAGTGGGCTCTAGATTCCCTTCGGTACTACCTGCTAGGTAGGCACTTTGACATGGTTACGGATCACGCTCCGTTAAAGTGGATGGCTCAAAACAAGGAAACAAATAGAAGAGTGAATAGGTGGTTCCTGGCCCTCCAGGAATTCAACTTCACAGTAAAGCATCGCCCTGGCGTTCAAATGGGGAATGTGGATGCTTTGTCTCGAGTACATGAGTGCCTGATTGCTGGTGTTCCAACCCCGAGGTTAAAACAAGAGGGGGGGGTATGTGACAGCAGGAAGGTAAAGTCACCTGGTTGCATCCAGGGGGGTAGATATATTTCGCCCAGATTCAGGCTTTACGCCGACTTATACAACTAGGTAGAGAGTTAATGAAGCCCAGCTGAGACTAGTGGGCTCATTGATGACTCATACCTCTAGGGAGAGGGCTGGGCGTCGTGCAGACAGGGAGTTGATGAGGCCAGCTGAAGCTTGTCAGCTCATTTAGGCCTCTATAAGAACTCCCAGCTTCATTAGGTGTTTGCTCATGCCTGGAACCAGACCTGTGTGGACTGTCTAGGGAGAGTGAACCCCTGTGCGGTGAGAAAAAGCCTGTGTGGCTATTTGCTTGGACATTTAAAACTAGGGACTTAGGGACTAGGACAGCACTAGGCTGATCCCAGTTGTTAGTTAGGAAACCTGTATGTTTAGTCAGAGGTCAATTTGACCAGGATTTATTTTGTTTGTTTCTTTTGCTTTGCTGTGTTTTGTCACTGTAAATAGAAAATAAACCGCACCTTTTTGATTTTGAAAACCACAACCTCCGTTTGCTGGGCCTGTTTTGTGTGGGGAGCCCATCCCGGGGGTCACACACACCCGCTGCCGAGCTAACCCCCTCACAATACACAGACACTAATTGTGATTTAACCACTTAAGCCCCGGACCATTTTGTAGCTAAAGGACCAGGCCACTTTTTGCGATTCGTCACTGCGTCGCTTTAACTGACATTTGGCGGTCGTGCGACGGGGCTCCCAAACAAAATTGGCGTCCTTTTTTTTCCACAAAAACAGCTTTCTTTTGGTGGTATTTGATCACCTCTGCGGTTTTTATTTTTTTGCGCTATAAACAAAAATACAGCCACAATTTTGAAAAAAATACAATATTTTTTACTTTTTGCTATAATAAATATCCCCAAAAAATATATAAAAAAAAACATTTTTTTCCCTCAGTTTAGGCCTATACGTATTCTTCTACATATTTTTGGTAAAAAAAATATATTATTATTATTATTATTACAGGATTTATATATATAGCGCTTAACAAAATAAAGGCAGACATTACAGTTACATTACAATTTAATACAAGAGGAATCAGAGGGCCCTGCTCATTAGAGCTTACAATCTAAAAAGGGAGGGTCAAAAGGGAAGGTCAAATGATACAAAAGGTAATAGCTGTGGGGGATGAGCTTATGGAGGAAGTAAAACAGTGCTACTTAGAAGCAGGATAGGCTTCTTTAAAGAGAAGGGTTTTCAGGGATCGTCTAAAGATGGATAGATTAGGGGACATTAGGACAGATTGGGGTATGGAGTTCCAAAGGATGGGAGAAGCTCTGGAGAAAAAAATCTGGAGGCGAGCATTGGAGGAGGTGACAAGGGAGCTAGAGAGCAGGAGGTCTTGGGAGGACCGAAGAGGGCGGCTTGGTTGGTATTTTGGGACTAGGTTAGTGATGTAGCTGGGGGCCGAGTTGTGGATGGCTTTGTAAATTATTGTTAGTACTTTAAATTTAATTTGTTGGGTGAGTGGAAGCCAGTGGAGGGATTGGCAGAGAGGGGTGGAGGACACTGAACGTTTGGTAAGGTGGATGAGTCTTGTAGCGGCATTCATGATGGACTGAAGGGGGGATGTCTATATAAAGGTAATCCAATGAGAAGGGAGTTGTAGTAGTCGAGGCGAGAGATAATCAAGGAGTGAATTAGAAGCTTGGTGGTGTCATTAGTTAAAAAGGGGCGTATTCTAGAAATGTTGCGGAGGCTAAGGCGGCATGATTTGGACAGGGATTGGATGTGGGCCTGAAAGGACAGTTCAGAGTCTAGGGTTACCCCTAGCACCCGGGCATGTGGGGACGAACTGATAGATGTGCCATTGATCTTGATAGAGAAGTCAGGGGAAGGGGCACGTGGGGAAGGAAATATTAAGAGCTCAGTTTTAGATAGATTCAGTTTGAGGAAGTGGTTTGACATCCAGGCTGATATGTCTGCTAGTAAATCAGTGATGCGTGAGGTGATTGATGGGGTGAGCTGGGGGGCAGAGAGATAGATTTGGGTTTCATCAGCATAGAGATGGTATTGGAAGCCATGGGAGGTTATCAGCTGACCTAGGGAGGAGGTGTAGCTTGAGAATAGTAGAGGTCCAAGGACAGAACCTTGGGGGACCCCAACAGTAAGAGGAGTTAGAGAGGAGGAAGTGGAGTTGTAAGTGACGCTGAAGGTGCGATGAGATAGGTAAGATTCGAACCAACGGAGAGTGCAGCCATGGAGACCAAGCAAATTGAGTTTTTTGAGAGGAGGGGATGGTCAACTGTATCAAAGGCAGCAGAAAGGTCCAAGAGTAGGACTACAGAATAATGACCGTTGGTTTTGGCTGTTAGGAAGTCGTTTGTGAGTTTTAGGAGAGCGGTTTCTGTGGAGTGTTGTGGGCGAAATCCAGACTGAAGGGGATCAAGAAGGTTATTCTCAAGGAGGTAGTTGCTTAGTCGGTTGTAGACTAAACGTTCAAGAAGTTTGGAGGCAAAAGGAAGTAAAGAGATGGGTCTTAGGTTGTTAAGATTGGTGGGGTCCAGTGAGGCTTTTTTGGTATAGGAGTGACTAGTGCATGTTTAAGAGGGTTGGGGAAGATCCCAGTAGAGAGTGAGGGGTTGAAGATATGAGTTAAAGCGTGTAGGATAGAGTCAGATGGTGATCATAGTATTTGAGAAGGAACAGGGTCCAGGGGGCAGGAGGTTAGGTGGGCATTAGAAAAAAAGTTTAGAGACTTCCTTTATAGTAGCTGGGTTAAACAAGGGAAGTATTGATTTTGCAGAAAGACAAGGAGTGTAAAGTGAGGGAGATATCTGTAGAGTGGAGAACTCAAGACGAATCTTATTTTTGAAGTGATTAGCAATCTCCTGGGCAGTGAGTAAGTTAGTGCGTGGAGGTAATGAAGGACGAAGTAGAGTGGTAAAGGTAGAAAAGAGTTGACGGGGACTGCGTGAGAGGGTGTTAATGAGAGTGATAAAGTAGGTCTGTTTGGCAGTGTGGAGGCAGGAATGGTAGTTTTGGAGGGCAAATTTTGGCTGAAATCTTGCTGTGACTTAGTCTTATGCCACAGATGCTCAAGAACGCGGCTATGTTTTTTGAGTCTTCTGGTATTGTCTCTCTGCCAGGGTTGTAGCGGTCGGGGCCTGATTCTGTGTGTAGTGAGGGGGGCGAAGGTATTCAGGGAGGATGAAAGTGAACTGTTGTAGACCGAAGTGGCCAAGTTGGGGCAGGACAAGGATGAGATTTTGTCGTAGAGACAATCTGTAGCAGAAAAAAGAAGAGAAGGGTTAAGATGGCAAAGGTTTCTACGGGTAAAAGTTTTGTAGTTGGAAGGCAAGGAGAAGGCAGACAGGGAGAGAGTGAAACTAATAAGGTGGTGATCAGAGAGAGGAAAAGGAATATTGGAGAGGTTGTGCAGAGTGCATAGGTAGGAGAATATGAGGTCAGGGCAGTTGCCAACAGAGTGAGTAGAAGCATGTGTCCATTGTTTTAGGTCAAAAGAGGAGGTTAGGCTCAGCAGTTTAGAGGTAGTGGGAGTGTTACGATTAACAGGGATGTTGAAGTCACCAAGAATGATTGTTGGGATTTCAGAAGAGAGAAAGTAGGGTAGCCAGGCAGAAAAGTCGTCAAGGAAGCTTGATACCAGTCTAGGAGGCCGAAAGATCACAGCAATTCTCAATGAAACTGGAGAAAATAGACGAATACAGTGAGCTTCAAATGAGGAGAGGGACAGAGAGGGGGGTGGGTGAAGAACCTGAAAAGTGCTTTGAGGGGATAGGAGGATTCCAACACCACCTCCTTTCCGTCCACTAGGCCTGGGAGAGTGAGGGAGACCACCATAGGAGAGAGCATCAGGAGAAGGAAGGTCAGATTCTTGAATCCAGGTCTCAGTAATTGCAAGTAGGTTCAGGGAGTTTGTGATAAATAGATCATGGACAGTGGTGAGTTTGTTACAAACAGAGCGGGCATTCCAAAGGGCACATTAGAAGGGGAGGTTGGTTCTAGGCAGAAGAGGAATAGAAATGAGATTGTGTGGATTGGGGGTGCTGGGTATGTTGGCCGAAGCTAAATGTTGGCGGTCCAGGATTTGGGGAAATATCTCCAGAAATTAGGAGAAGCAGAAGAGTTTGAGAGGTGATATGGGAGTGTGACTTGTGTGTGGGGACAAGTCCCAGTGTCCTGCAAGTTTTATTGGTATATGGGTTAAGAATTAGCAGGAGCTGATACGTGCAGTAATAAGGTGAGTACAGAAGTGAGGGTGATATATATAAGCTGTGGGGTGGAGAAAAGGGGTGAAGGAGAGAGAATTTAAGGAGAGAGGATTCAACTGTGAGAAGGAAAAGTAGGGAGTGCATGATACAGAGTGGTGTGATTGAGAGGGAGCCTGGATGAGAGATGAAATCATTTGATGAAGGATCAGGTCACCTGTAGTCTGTTTAGTGTTCTGCAGTAGTCTGTGGTGGATTTTTGCTTTGTTCATTCGCTGAAGTGCTGAGCCGAAGTGCAATACTTAATCCAATATGAATACTTTATCCAAGATGATAGTTGCCAATGCAAACCCAGCCTGTGCAAACCCCTGCCTGGGCATCCCCTTGAGCAGGCCTACATTTATACTGAGTTGGGTGGGGGTATTATTGCCAATTAATCAGTCAGGATTGCATAGGAGGGACACATAGCTAACAGAATGAACTTCTCACAGAGTCAGACTACAAGACACAGCAAGAGAGCAGAAGGGTCACGGTCATAAAGATAAGAACAGCTCATAATTTAGGTATAGACAATAAGAAAGCAAAATAAACATAACAGAGGTAAAGAATTTGAACACAGCATAGATCACCAAAAGCACATACACAGAAATAGCAAGCAGATTCCAGCTTCAAGTAAAGGTGGAAGATGTGGTTGAGCTGACGCATACCTGTGGAGGGGTAGAGAAGAGTTGTGTAGATAGTGCTGAGCCGAAGTGCAATACTTAATCCAATATGAATACTGTATCCAAGATGATAGTTGCCAATGCAAACCCAGCCTGTGCAAACCCCTGCCTTAAAACATCTTAAAAAAACGCAATAAGCGTTTATTGATTGGTTTGCGCAAAAGTTATAGCATCTACAAAATAGGGGATAAATTTATATTTTTTTACCAGTAATGGCGGCGATCAGCGATTTTTATCGTGACTGCGACATTATGGCGGACACATCGGACACTTTTGACACTATTTTGGAACCATTGTCATTTTTACAGCGATCAGTGCTATAAAAATGTACTGATTACTGTGAAAATGACACTGGCAGTGAAGGGGTTAACATGTAGGGGACGCTGAAGGGGTTAAGTGTGACCTAATGTGTTATTCTTACTGTGTGGGGGCGTGGCTTGGTGGGTGACATCACTGATCGTCGTTCCCTATGACAGGGAACAGACGATCAGTGACAGTCACACTAGGAAACACGGGGAGAGGTTTGTTTACACTTACCTCTCCCTGTTCTTCATCTCTGTGACCCAATCGCGGGACACTGGCGGTGATCGGGTCCGCCGGTCCCGCAGGCGCAGTCACGGAGCTCAGGAATGGGTCGCGAGCACGCCGCTGGCGGCGCACGCGCGACCCACAGCTAGGCATCTTAAAGAGGACGTACCTGTACGTGCTTGTGCTCAGCCGTGCCATTCTGCTGACGTATATGTACAGGCAGCGGTCCTTAAGTGGTTAAAAAGCCACAAATGTGGAAAATTAACCTTTAATTGCCATTTAAAACTACGGGCAAGTTTTTCAGAAATGCAGAAGTTCAGGATATTCTCAGCTTCCTCCAATCTTGCCTGGATCTATCCTTATCTATCAGCTCTCTTAGAGTCCAAGTCTCAGCCTTGTGAGCCTTCTCCGGGACTTCATGGGCGGTTCATCCTTAATTCGGCAGTTCTTCCATGAGGTGTCAAGACTCAAGCCCCAGACAAGACCAAGATTTCCCAAGTGGGATCTTCCCCTTGTTCTTGACTCACTGTTTGGACTCAGTACCACGGGGCCCTCTCCGCTTTCCATCAAAGACTTTTCGGCAAAAGTAGATTTTTTATTAGCCATCACCTTAGCTAAGAGGGTCTCTGAGATCGGGTCACTAGGTCATGAAGAACCCTTTCTGACGTTTTTTCCGGACCGGGTAGTCCTTATCCATATGCTGGGCTCAAACCCAAAAGTGACTTCAGTGTTCCACGAGAAATAAGAGATCGTCCTACCTACATTCAGGACCCCGGGGTCCACTGAAACTCATCCTCTGGATGTAGGCGAAGTTCTTAAGGAGTATCTACAGGTTACTTCCCCCTTTAGACGATCTGACCATCTGTTCATTCTGCACTCTGGCAGCAATAAAGAGAACAGGGCTTCAACCAGGACAATTGCGGCCTGGATCGTCCAGACCATCCAGCAAGCGTATAGGGCTAAGGGCTTGGCTCCTCCAGAGGTAGTGACAGCACATTCCACCAGGAAAATGGCAGCTTCTTGGGCAGCAGCCCGACATGTGGCTCTAGATGTAATTGCAAAGCGGCCTCTTGGGCCTCTATCAATACGTTTATGTCTCATTACTGCATAGAGCCTGCTTCACTGTCTTCTGTAAACTTGGTTTTAAAAATCCTGTCGGTTGACGGGACAAATTTAAATAATTTTTTGTTCAGCATACCCACCGTGTGGTTTGGCTAGTTATTTCCGACACGTAGGCTGCCATAGAGTCTGTCAGGAAAGCTGAAAATTTATTATCAAATACTTACGGTAATTTTCCTTTCCTGATGGACTCCATGGCAGACGGAGTTCCCACCCATTGGTAAAGAGTAGACTAGTTACGGAACGCAGTCCCTAGCGGTAAGTACAAATTTATGGTAATGGGGTCCTATAGCATTGGAGAGGAGGCTGGGTTAACCCACACATAGGCTGCCATGGAGTTCATCAGGAAAGGAAAATCACGGTAAGTATTTGATAATAAATTTTCATTTTTTTTGCAATTTTTTTTAATAGAAACTAAGAAAAAAAAAATATTTTTTTTTTAATTTGTTTTTTTGTTACTTATATCGCAGGAAAAAAAAACTCAGTGGTGATTAAATACCGCCAAAATAAAACTCTATTTGTCTCCAAAGAATGATAACGATTTTGTTTCATCAATTGTCATTCAAAGTGTGACAGCATTGAAAGCTGAAAACTGGCATGGGCAATAAGGGGGTAAAAGTGCCCGGTATTGAAGTGGTTAATAATGCCCTGATCATGCTTCTCCTTTTTTTATTTCCACAAAATTATGTAATCTCTTCATGCTATTAGTATACATGCACAAGTGTACGTGAAGTGTCAATTAGAGACAGATCGCCTGTAAGGAAACAACTTCTGCTGGGCTCTATTTAGAAAGTCCACACAGGGCCATCTTAATGCAAGGGCACTTCTGGGCACTGCCCATGGGCCCCAGGTACATGGGGGGCCCCACAATAATTTTGCATTACATCATACTTGCCAACTGTCCCAGATTTGCTGGGACAGTCATGCTTTTTACTAAACTGTCCCGATATGGTCGTGTCCCGGGAAGCGTCCCAGAACCTGTACTGTGCCCTCCTGATCCCAGTATTACCCCCCCTGTACTGTGCCCTTCTGCATTCCCTCCTGTACTGTGCCCTTTGTGTTGGTTAGGGTTAGTGTAAGGCTTAGTGTAAGGCCCGGTTCACATAGGGGCGACTCGCAATGGAACCGTTCTAATAGGAGCGACTCGAGTCGCTCTGACTTAGAAAAAGGTTCCTGTACTTCTTTGGGGGCGACTCGTGGCGACTTGCATTGACTTCTATACAGAAGTCATTTTGTAAATCGCCTCTCAAGTCGTCTTGAGATCGCCTGCACGAGTCGCCCCCAAAGTCGTGCCGCCCCTGTGTGAACCGTGCTTTAGGGTCTTTGATATATAGAATGTTTTCCTTTTGTAAAATCAATTTTATTGAAAGTACTAATGAATATATGTTTAATTCTATCAACTATTAATACTATATTTCTTGAAAGTAGGTGTGTAAATTGGGGCAAGCTGGTAGGGGCCCAAGTGCATTACTTTGCCCAGGGGCCCATGATGCTATTAAAGTGGTTGTAAACCCTTAGAATTATTTTTTTTAAAAAAACTACCTGTAAGAGAAAGGCATAATGAGCTATTATGACTAGCATAATAGCTCATTATGCATCACTTACCTTAGATCGGGGCCCCCTAAGCCGTCCTCGTCTCCCTCTTCAGCCGCATCCATCGCTGCGGCGATAGCCGGAAGGTTACTTCCGGGTATCGCCGCATCAGCCAATCACAGCGCCGCTCCGGCGCTGTGATTGGCCGGAGCGGCGGAGACGTCACTCTGCGCATGCGCGTGAGAGCCGTCACAATCGGCTACGCCCAGCGATTGTTGGGAAGTAGCCGATTTTGTGAATGGGATTAACCCCATGAATGCGCCGTTGTCTACGGCGCGCATGCGCCGTAGACAGCGGCGCCTGTCATTTTTAGTAAATATCTCCTAAACCGTGTAGGTTTAAGAGATATTTCTTGCACCTACAGGTAAGCCTTAATCTAGGCTTACCTGTAGGTGCAAGTTGAAAAAGTGGGTTTACAACCACTTTAAGATGGCCCTGAGTCCACAGTGTGCTGGAAATAGATGTATCCACTATAAACATTCTTTCTCTGTTTTCTGTTTTGTTTTGCAGTCCTCAGCCACAATTTTATAAGAATCTGTTGACTTTCTTTTTTGCCATTGATGAAATTAACAAGAACCCTTCAATGTTACCAAATATTACTCTTGGATATCACCTGTATGACTCCTGTGCGGAAACCAGGAAGGCGTTAAAAAACACATTGCAGATTTTATCTGGACCTGGAAAGATGGTCCCAAATTACTCATGCAGAGAACGTAAAAAAATACTGGGCTTCATTGGAGACCAGAGCTCTGCAACCACTGCATCTATAGCACAGATATTGGCTTTATATCGGTTTGTACAAGTCAGTAAAACCTTTTTTATTTCAGAATTGAAGCTGACTTAAAGTGATATTAAAGGTTCAAGTTTTTTTTTTTTAAATAACAAACATATCATACTCCACTGTGCAGTTCGTTTTGCACAGAGTGGCCCCGATCGTCCTCTTCTGGAGTCCCACGGAGGCTCTTACGGCTCCTCCCCACATTAGATAACCCCCTCTGGGAAGCTCTGTCCCGAGGGGGTTACCTTGCGGGTGCGCTCCTGTGTGAGAAATAAAGAACAAATGCGCAACCTCTTAGTGACAAATACTATACTAAAAATTTGCAGCTGACATAGTGCTGCAATTTGGTGTATGTAAAACAACAAAACAAACTTTTCATAAAAAGCACAACAAAGTTCATAGAAGGGATGGCCACTCGGAATATTATCCTATATTCCCCACATTGAAGATGGGTGCAGGTAAAAATTCAACACTTCCCAACTTGCTCAGGTAGAAAATGGATGTACAAACTGCTTACCAGATCAGACGGATCCCCATTACAGGGATCTTTTGAGGCTCAATGTCCTTCACAGATCACTCAGATGGTAGGAACCCAGCAGCACATCCAGCAGGAACTCCAAGGAACACGTCTGCAGAGGCAGGGAAAAACCGAACCACCTTTCTGTTGCTCAGCTTGTCAATTCCCCCTCCAGGCGTGTTAGATTGTATAGTGGGATTAAAAGGAAAAAAGACGCTTCATGGTGCAGTATTCTTAAAAGTAAGATACCCTTTATTTGCAATCCTGGGTATTATACATGAAAGCGCCAAAATTTTCAAACGAAAAAAAGGATTCTCAGCTGCGGTGTTATCCGATCAGCTGATGCGTGGTGACGTCAGGATCTTACAGCTCCGCCCGACGCTGCGTTTCTCCGTATGAGGCTTTGTCTGGGAGAGGAGGCTGCGCTCCTGTGTCCTACACTCGGGGGACATAGATGCCGAGTGTATGACTCGGCCCCGCCCCCCGGTGGCTGCGTCATTGGATTTGATTGACAGCAGCGGGAGCCAATAGCTACGCTGCTATCAATCTATCCAATGAAGAGCCGAGAAGCCGCGGAGAGAGCGACGCGGGATTGCGCCCACGGAAATTCGAGGCTCAGGTAAGTAAAACGGGGGGGCTTGGGGGCCGGACACTGCAAGGTTTTTTTTCACCTTAATGCATAGGATGCATTAAGGTGAAAAAACACAAGGGTTTACAGCCCCTTTAAACACAGTTTATATTGTGAGCAGGTCTAAGTTTCATCTTGGTACTTCTGTATGTATTTTGTTATATTTTTAACAAAAAAAAAGTTGATTATCAGCATGTCCTCTCTTGGTAGCCATCACGGGGGTTAGAGTTTAACGTGCCATTGTCCTCGCTGATTATAAAAAAAAAACATCTGCTGAAAACTGAAATGTAATGTTTGACCAGCCAGGATTTTATGTATCATGCTTTGTAGCATTGTCAATTCATGTTTTATAGATCAGTTATGGTGCAACCAGTCCATCACTGAAAGACAAGAGGGTTTTCCCAACCTTGTTCCGGATGGTACGAAATCATTTTGTAATGTATTCTAACTTGGCTCAAATGCTGAAGTACTTTGGATGGAACTGGATAGGAATTATTAGATCTAATGATGACAGCGGGAGAGAAGAGTTCATAGTTTTAAGGAGAGTTACAATTTTCTATAAAATTTGTATTTGTTTTGATATAGGAGTTGATGGCCACGCATCCCAAATTGCAAAACTGGATGAACAGGCACATTCTATTAAACAAATACCTGTCAATGTCATTGTACTTTGTGGGACGTTGTTTGATATTGAGGTTGACATTTTACATTTTATAAGAGGTTATATAGATGACAGAACAGTCATCCTTGACCCTACTTGGGCAACAAACATTGTCCTCATTGGTAAACACCCAGAAATATTTAATTGTAGTTTGTCCTTTGGGGCCAAGTTCACAAGTATTTTAGAATTTCAAAACTTTGCTAATGAATTCCAACCTCATAAGAAACCAAAAGACAAATTACTTGAAGATCTGTGGATGAATGAATTTGGTTGTTCTGTAAATGAAAAAAAAAAAAAATTCTTTAGCTATATGTATTCTAGATCACTTCATGAGTGCAATGGCACAGAACACATTAGTGATATCCAACACTTCTTTAATGGAGGTTATGCCCAACAAGTGTATCTCGCGGTTTACTCTATGGCCACGGCCTTACATGATATGCTTGAATTCATGAAGACACAAACATCTGGAAGTCAGTTATTTAGCTTTAAACACAAGGTGAGTGAAACCTAGATACGTGCAATCATATCTAAACCTAATGCCCCATACACACAATAGTTTTTCATGCCTTTTTTTAAACCAACGTTTTTCTCGTCGTCTTTTTTCATGTTTCCTCTCAAGCCTGTCTTGCGTACACACGATCATTTTAAAAAAGGTTCAAGCAAAGCGCGGTGACGTACAACACGTACGACGGCACTATAAAGGGGAAGTTCCGTTCGAATGGTGCCACCCTTCATGTTAGTAAAGTTTGTTGAGCGACGATTCGTGCTTTTCAGCCTCGTGCTTTTCAGTCCGTAACAGCGTGACGAATGTGCTATCTCCATTACGAACGCTAGCTTTTCCAAAACGTGCGCTCCCGTCTCATACTTGATTCTGAGCATACGCGTTTTTTTCTCCTCGTGAAAGCCCACACACTATCGTTTTTCACGTCGTTAAAAAAAACGACATGAAAAACGACGTGAAAAAATAGAGCATGTTTGAAAATTTTAATGGCCGTTTTTCACATCGTTAAAAATGCTCTGGAGCATGCACACGATCGGTTTTAATGCCCATTTTTAAAAATGGCATTTTTAACGGCATGAAAAACGATCGTGTGTATGGGGCATTAGAGGTGGAGAATGTTTTTTTTTTTTCTCCTTACATTAACTTAATCCTGTTAATAATAAAATACCTGTGCCTGGGTGGTTTTGCTCACTCCTCCACTGTACTATGGTGGAAGCTAGGCTGGACTTCAAACATGTCTGCCTTTGTTAATGCCCATTTTTAATGGGGTTCATATAATAATCAGTTTACTTAAGAAAGATAACATTGTTTGTGCTTCACAAAAGCACTGCATTTCTGGCAAGATCAACAGGTAGACTAAAGAATAGGACAAACTCCTAAAGGAATGTGATTTTCCAAAGGTACTATATATGAGATACATGTGATATCTTAAAAATAGAGCGGGGAGGGCCCGCTCCATTTAAAACATGAATACAAAAAAATATGTCCACACAGTAAAAAGAACGATTACAGAATGGAATGGTAAGTTTGACTATGATGAGAATAGTGTGGGAAGGTTATAAGCTCTCTGCTCAGGGAGGTATCCTGGGGGGGGGGTTAGAAGGAATGGAGAAAAAGAATAAAGGCTAGACATGTGCGATTAGTTTTGTACGAATCGAAAATTCGTACTAATTTTTCGAAATTCGTACATTTGCACGAATCCGAATTACGAATTTTTTCGAATACGAATTCTGTATGAAATACGAAATTTCGAAAAATTTGTACGAAATTTCGTATCCAAATTATCCGAATCCAAACTACCAAATAAGACATGAAAATTCGACAAAGCGATAGGTAAATATTTTTTGGTCGAATGTGACTAACCTTAACTCTATTAGTCCAAGATTATTCTACATAGAGAGAAAAGATTCGACATAGAGAGAAAAGATTTGACATTATAGAGAGAAAAGATTCGACATAGAGAGAAAAGATTCGACATTATAGAGATAAAAGATTGCTGCTGGAATTGGGTGGGGGAAGTACATTTCCGGTCGAATCATTTGTTCGTTCCGATTCGACATTATAGAGAGAAAAGATTCGACATTATAGAGAGAAAAGATTGCTGCTGGAATTGGGTGGGGGAAGTACATTTCCGGTCGAATCATTCGTTCGTTCCGGTCGAATCGTTCGTTATACGTGTTGTACGGAATTCGTATTTCGTACGAATTTGAATTGAATTCCGTACACGGATTACGAATTACGATTTTTTTTTAATAGGAAACGGAACGGAACGGAACAAATTTTTCGACGGCTCCCATGTCTAATAAAGGCATAAGAGAATTAGGTTATCTAGTGCCAAGAGGGAAGTTAATGGAGATAACCTGTTAAGAGATGACATGGCCCGGGTGGCTCTATACCAGTGGCTCTCAACCTTCCTACTGCCATGACCCCTTGATAAAATTTCCCAAGTTGTGGGGACCCCTAACCATAAAATTATTTTTGTAGCGTGGGTTGTCAGCACCCAAGGCAAGACAAGCAATTTGTGCTCCTAACCCACAGACATTGCCGCTCCCTGAGTCCTTTCCACTGGTACAGTTTAAAAACCCCTTATGGTACATTTTAGGATGTACCACTCTTTCTCTTTGTTCTCCTTCTTTTCCTTTTATTTCTCTCTATCCTAATTTCTTGTTTTTTCCCCATCCCTCTCTCTAGCTGTGTTTCTTGTTCTTTCTCTTATGCTTTCTCTCCCTTTTCTTTGTTCCTCCCCCTCGTTTCCTTTCCCTTCCATGTATTCTCTATTTTTATTCCTTCTCTTACTCCTTGGTGGGGGGTGGGCTCAGTGGCAATGCTGGGGGGAGTTCTGATCAGCCAACTTAGGTGCTCTTGTACAAGGTCATCTGCTGATCTGAAAACTGTAGTGGGGACTTTTAATGGCAATTCTAATCACAGGTAGTGTTACTCACTGTGTCTCCGACTTTGTGGTGTCTCCGACTTTGTGGTGTCTCGCAGAAGTGACACCTATGCTGAAATCAGGAGATATGGTCTCCTCCAGCCCCTCCCACTTCACATTCCTCACCAGTCAGCTGACCTCTAGTCTCTACCCCTCAGCCATGCAGTGAACCGAATGGGTGGCTGCAAAGAGGCTGAGTGGGCGGCCGCAGGCTCCAGGGACAGCCCTGCTGGGTGGCCGCAAAAATGCTGGGAGAGTGGTGCGGGATTCAGGAACAGCCCAGGATTTGGGGACCCCTGGCAAATAGTCATTCGACCCCCAAGGGGGTCCCGACCCCCAGGTTGAGAACCACTGCTCTATACGGTCCCACTGGGGGGGAGATGAAAGATATGGGGAGAAGTTGTCGTGTAACCTTGAGATTTGCCGGTCTTCTTCCATGAAAAAAAAATTATGAATAAATGAACACCTTCTCCCAGCTCAACCCCTATGAAATGTAATGTGATTTATCGTCACCTACAAATATTAATATATACATGGAGCGAAACATGGAGGCTGGGTTATGTTTGAGCCTCAAATCTCAACCTTTTTTATTGAATGTTCAATCAACCTCATTGGGAGTCAGCCAAAGGCATTAAAAAAAGCATTGCAGTCAACTGACAATTCCAGTGCCAATGACCTCAAAGACCACCATTCATTGTCACCTCCAATAGTGTAGAAGAAGAGGGCGGGGGGGACCAACCCCTCCCCTTGCCCTACATCAGTGGATAATATATATTTGCAATAGGTGGTGCTTCATAATCGCTCCTAATGTTGGGAAGCCCTGTTTGTCAATAAGACCCACATTTTTTAGCCTCTATTGGTTTGTCATGGAGTATTGAGAGTCCACATTCTCAAAAAAGCCATTCTGTAGATGGAAATCCTTGGTGATCCCACCCAGCACTTGCTCCCCTGCCATGGCCATATTTGGTCAATTATGTCAGTACTAGCTCCGCCCCTTCTCTTTTATAGCTGGTGACAGCTCAAGCAGCTGTCATTCGGCAAGGAGTACAATCTGGATTGGTCATGTGCACCAGGCCCGCCGGGTTTTTCCTTTCAGCAAATGAACAGACAGCTGGCATCCTTATTGACAATAAATTTATAACTATGCACTTTTTTAATTGGATTAGGTGACATTTACAAACAAAGATATACAGTTTTAACAGCCAACTAATGAAATTTCATTAAAATCATAAAACAAAAACAGAGGGCACACCAGCCTAGTGCATTATCCTCAAAACATGCATTTTATTAGTAAAAAATGGTAAGTGTTATACTTACAAACCGAAAGATATATAACAGCTTGTCAAGTTACAACAATAGCAGCGAGTCCACAATACATTATAGATCGTATTACACCATCACAGGACAAGCAGGCTAACGCCTTTCGGGGGTCTTCCCTCTCCCTCAGAGCCAAATGAACTGTGCCTTACATCAGCTCTTAAATAACCAAATGGTATGTATGCCAACAGATGGGGCCCCTCCCCCCACACACCATGGGCGGGTGTTAACCCCCCTATTTGCAACCTACACAACGCACATCTTAATTGTGCAATATAATATGTAGCGGACCCCCCATAATTGGGGTCACTATGCTTGAATTTAGAGGGTAGCCTGAGCCAATGGTTGGGCTGGGGATGTTTAATTCTACAAATTTGCTTCTGCTCTGAAGTGGTGTTGCCTGGCAGTACAGTTCCCTGTGGCCTGTGGGTGGCGCTTTTCCCCCAGGACTCGGGTTGAACCACAGGTAGCATTGCGACACTATTGGGTGTCCTCTCTCGGCAGCCGTGCAGTGGGCGTGGTCTACCCGCTGTGCATGCCGGGAGAGGGTACTTAAGGGTCAGACGCCATTGAGTTTGGAGAGTCCGGGGGTGATCCAGAGGACCCCTTGGTCCTAGGCACGTACCCCACCTTTGGTGGCCCTCATGGCCAGGGGTGCGTGTGTGTGTGTTTAGTCCCGGGCACCTTTAGCCCAAGGCTGCATTGTTCCAGGTAGGCCCAGCATCTTTAGCTGAGGCCTACATCAGAAGTGGAGTCCCAGGGTGCCCAGGCGACAGTGACCCGCTCTGAAGGAGAGGAAACCAGGGGAGAACCTTTCTAAGGGGATCGGTGAAGGAAGTCACTGTCTCGGGAGAGGCCTGGTTGCCTATCAGAGGGAAGGATTCCATAATCCGCCAAAAACCTTGTAACGTGCCCCATTGGCACCTAAGGACTCAAGTGTTACAAGTGCTGGGAAGTTCTGGGCTTAGAAGTTCATATCCTGATCATATCCTTAGGAAACTTAAAGTGAATGTTCCGTGCTCCACACCGGCTGCTAGAACCGTGAGAGGGGACCATCCGGGTGAGCAAAACTCACTCAGGACTGAGTGGAGATAAATGATAGTTAAGTGCCACGTGCCTGAACCTGCCTCCCTGTTTATTTCTCTCTACCTCCAACTTTCCTGTCAAGTTCTCAAGCAAGCAAAATAAACCTTTTTATTGGGTTTCAACACTGTCTGGACATTGGCTTTCCTTTAGAGAGAGAAAATAGACTTCTTCCTACACTCTAGGGTGAAGAACCAAAGGAAGGAGGTAACTCGCTGCAGGACCCAAAAGTTAAATAACACCGCTTACCCTCTGTAAAAAAATAAGAATTGCAGGCAGTAAAAAATTAAGTGCCCCAATGCATACCAGACCCTTATCTGAGCATACAGCCCGGCAGGCCAGAAAGGTGGGGAATGAGCGAGCGCCCCCCTCCTGAACCATACCAGGCCTCATGCCCTCAACATGGGGGAAGCTTTGGGGCAGGGGGGCTCTTCCCTCCACAAAGCATCTTGTCCTCTTGTTGATGGGGACAAGGGCCTCTTCCCCACAACCCTGGTCCGGCGGTTGTTAGGGTCTGTGGGCAGGGGGCATATCAGAATTTGAAAGCCCCCTTAACAAGGGGGCCAGCAGATCCTGCCCCCCCATGTGAATGAGTAGGGGGTCGGTGGTAGCGGCGGGCATCTTGATTATTGTTGGATTTACTTCGGGGGACTTTTTTTTTTTTTTTTTTTTTAATAATGGAATTGTCAAAAACTGTCTCTGTGTTTTTATTTACTTTTATACTTTTTTGGTGAATCAGTAAGGGTACTATGTACTCCATACTCCTTCACAAAAGGGTTGCTGGGATTTGGAGGCCGCCTTGTTAAAAGGGGCTTCAAGATCCTGATGAGTGACCCCCGCTCCCGCACAACCACCGGGCCAGGGTTGTGGGAAGAGGCCCCATCAACAGAAACTTTGTGGGGGGCAGAGGACCCCCTATGTTGAGGGCATGTGGCCTGGTATGATTCAGGAGGGAGGGGGGGTCGCTGGCTCATTCCCCCCTTTCTTGGCCTGCCAGGCTGCTGCTCGGATGAGGGTCTGGTATGGATTGGGGGGACCCCATGCTGTTATTTTTCTTTATTTTTCATTGCCGACATTCTTTTGTTTACGTTTCAGCTGTCAGTGGGGATGCCCGCTGACAGCTGATGAGTCATCGCTTGTTAAGGACCTGGGGTTGGCTTCCTCTGCCCGCTCCTTAACAATCAGCTATTTTTCACACAAAATTCAAATCGGTCGATCATTTTTCGACCAATCCGAATAAAAATTGTTCCTAAAATTTGGAATTTATTATAAAATTAATAAACAAAATTAAATTAAATTAAACAAAATGAAACAAAGCTAAACAAAACAAATTCCAATATAAATCAGCAAAACAAAATTAGTAAGGTAATGAATCTATCCGAAACAGAACAAGATGAGTTTTTCAGTTCTGCACATATCTAATTAAAAGCTCCATGTGCATATGACACACAGGCAAGCAGATGGGCACCAGGTATATAAATGTATATACTGTATATTTATAAAGTTAGGGATGTACATAGATCTCTACTTCATTTTCCTGTGCAATTTGATCCATGACACTAGGAGGCCTTACCCTTCTCTTGCCAAGGGCAGGGGTTCACCATTGGCAGTGTGCCCAGCCAGCTATGTGACAGGTAATTGCAGTGGTATCCTACCGGCTGGAACGCAGGTCAGCCTTACAAAATTAGAAGTGCGGCATAGCACTGCGTTCCACTGAGGTACCACATCACTCCTGGTTGTCATGGATATGCATTAATGTCTGTCTGCCATCTTACCTTCCTCCTCATGTGTTCATCTAGAGACCAGACCTCCTTCACCTGGCTTCCTTTATAATCTCCTCCCAGCCTGACTCCACCCCAGGCCCTATCACTGAACACTATATTAACCTGTGCACTGCAAGCCTGCTTTGCTGATCAACGTGTTTGTTAGGCATTGTGTGTTTGGGTTCCTGCCTGCCGTGTGCTACGTCTGTCTCTCTGTTACGTTATTGGCTTGTCCCCGACCATCCCTGTCTGCTCGTGACCCTTGACCTTCGGCTCGTTCTTCGTTATCCTTGTCTGCTTGTGGCCCCTGACCTTCGGCTTGTTATTCGGTTCTCTCTATCGTGTGCTGCTGCTTCCCCTTATCCTACGGGGCGTGAGCTAGGAAACTCCAGGGGCCGCGACCTGGTCCCAGCCTGCAGCGTAACATCCTCACCACTAGAGGCCCTGGAGAAGACCAGCTGGGTCTTAGACTCCGCGCCCTGGGGAATCTTGGCTCTCGCTTCCGTTGGGATCCCGGTTGTGCTCCTCTGGTCCCGCTTTCCACAACCACCCAGTTTCCTATCCACAGAAGCCAACCATAGGGTTCACTACCTCGCGGTGCACTCCTGTCCCCCTACGGTGTGCATCTGTCACCTGGCCACAGGTGACCCCGACAGTTTGATCAGCCATGAACCCGGCTGACATCCCGCTTCCCGCGGATGATCCATTGCAGGGCATAGTTCGCAGACTTGAGACCCAGGAATCAAATCAGACCCAGGTGATGCGATTCCTCCAGGATCTGGCTTCTCGATTCGAGCAGCTTCAGGTCTCCTTGGGAACCCCGAATCCGCAACCCCAAGTACTACCAGCGGCTGTACCTATCGCACCAGTCGCAGCCTCACACTCACTAAGATTGCCAGCTCCGTTCCGTTTCTCTGGGGACTCCAAGGCCTGCAGGGGGTTTCTCAGCCAATGCACTATTCATTTTGAGCTTCAGCCTCAAAGCTTCCTATCTGACCGGGCTAAGGTAGCCTATATCATTTCCCTCCTCTCCGGTGAAGCTTTGGCCTGGGCTGCCCCCCTGTGGGAGAGGAACGATCCGGTGGTTTCCAGTCTGTCCGAATTCTTGAAGCTCTTTCGTAATATCTTCGAAGAGCCGGCTCGGGCTTCTTCAGCGGCTAGTGCTGTCTTACGTCTTCGCCAAGAATCTAGTTCAGTGGGGCAATATGCTCTTCAGTTCCGTATCCACACAGCTGAATTGAGCTGGAATAATGAGGCCCTGGTCGCTACCTTTTTACATGGCCTCTCTGACCGAGTGAAAGACGAATTAGCGGGAAGAGCCATTCCCGTCGGTCTGGACGATGTAATTTCATTATGCAACCAGATCGACATTCGTTTTCAAGAGAGGTCCTTAGAAAAAAGACGCCAGCACTCTCTGGGTCCTAGCCAGTCTGAGCTCCCCTCCCTTCATTCCGTGGAGCATCCTCTACCTGCTGAAGAACCTATGCAGCTGGGCCGGACCAGACTAACCCCCGAAGAACGTGCTAGGCGCAGAACTCTGGGCTTGTGCCTCTATTGTGGGGGCAAGGGTCATTTTCGTGACTCCTGCTCGCTTCGTCCGGGAAACGCTCGGGTCTAATACATTTGGAAGGTGGAGTATTGGACCCAGAAACATCACCTTCTCGCCTGCTCTTGCCGGTGTCCCTTCATGTAGGCACTTCTCCTCAGTCAACCCTTGCATACCTGGATTCCGGGGCTGCCGGCAATTTCATGGATTGGAGAACTGCTTCTTCTATGAAGCTTACCCTTTCACCTCTCACTACCCCATTGGTAGTCTCGGCAATTGATGGCACTGTTCTCCCAGGGGGCCCTATTCGCTTCCAGACGCTACCCATTAGGATGTCGGTAGGGATTCTCCACCAGGAGTGGATATCCTTTCTTATTCTACCCAAGGCCTCTACCCCAGTTGTATTGGGCCTCCCTTGGCTACAGCTCCACTCTCCACATGTGGACTGGGTCTCTGGGCAGATCCTGGCCTGGGGTTCCTCATGTTTCTCGTCGTGTCTTCTCAAGGTGACCCCCAAGGAGAGTCTTCCGGTTGCTGCCACTTCTGTTTCTTCTGATCTTCCCGCCGCATACAGCGATTACCGGGATGTGTTCTGTAAAAAATCAGCTGAGGTGCTTCCTCCCCACAGGTCTTTTGACTGTGCTATTGATCTTGTCCCCGGAGCAACTCTACCCAGGGGTCGTACCTACCCTCTGTCCATCCCAGAGACCCAGGCCATGTCGGAGTATGTAGCAGAGAATCTGGAGAGAGGGTTCATCCGGAAATCCTCATCGCCTGCAGGGGCAGGGTTCTTTTTTGTTGCCAAAAAGGATGGTACCTTAAGACCCTGCATCGATTATCGGGGTTTAAATGCGGTTACTATTAAAAATCGATACCCCTTACCCTTAATATCTGAGCTATTCGATAGGTTGAAGGGTGCCTCCATTTTCACCAAGTTGGATCTCAGAGGCGCGTACAATCTCATTCGAATACGGGAGGGTGACGAATGGAAGACTGCATTCAACACTAGAGACGGGCATTACGAATATCTGGTGATGCCTTTTGGTCTGTGTAATGCTCCAGCCGTGTTTCAAAACTTTGTCAATGAAATCTTCAGAGATCTGCTGTACCAGTTTGTTGTCATCTATCTGGATGACATTCTGATCTTTTCTGAAAATCTGCTCGTCCACAGAAACCATGTCCGCACTGTACTTCAACGTCTTAGAGAGAACAATCTCTATGCCAAGCTGGAGAAATGTTCCTTTGAATGTTCTGAGGTCCTGTTTTTGGGGTGCTTTGTCTCATGTTCGGGGCTTCGTATGGACCCTGGGAAGGTCTTGGCTATCACCAACTGGCCTCTTCCTGCTAGCCTCAAGGCCACACAGCGCTTTCTTGGCTTCACTAATTATTATAGGCAGTTCATAAGGAATTACTCTTCCATTGCCGCGCCTATTATCGCTTTGACCAAGAAGGGTGTGAATGCCAGAGACTGGCCTCCCGAAGCTGTCTCTGCATTTCACAACCTGAAACAGGCCTTTGTTTCTGGCCCCCTCTTGAGGAGACCAAATCCTGGGAATGCATTTTTTATTGAAGTGGACGCTTCCTCAATGGGGGTGGGAGCTGTGCTTCTTCAAATCTTTGAGAAGAGACGCCAACCATGTGCGTTCTTCTCCAAAAAAAATTCTCAGGCAGAGAGGAATTATGCCATCGGTGATCGGGAACTTCTCGCAATTAAATTGGCGTTAGAGGAGTGGCGTCATCTCTTGGAGGGTTCCCCTCACTCCATAACGATCTTTACCGATCACAAGAATTTACAGTATCTACAGAATGCTAAACGTCTGAATCCTAGACAGGCCAGGTGGAGTCTCTTCTTTGCCCGTTTTAATTTCACGATTACCTACAAACCTGGTTCCTGCAACGGTCGGGCTGATGCGCTCTCTAGGTCATTTGACACTTTGGACGAGGAGTCCGCCCCTGAACCTGAGCCGATCATTCCCACCTCATGCATTGTTGCCCACTCTACCACCCTGAAGTCTAAAATTCCGCCTGGTAAGACCTTTGTCCCCACTGGGCTAAGAGCTAAGATCCTTCGTTGGGGACATGATTCCAAGGTGGCAGGGCATTCTGGATTCCTCCGATCCTTCCTACTCATCAGTCGTCACTACTGGTGGCCTAATCTCCGCTCAGACGTCAAAGACTACGTTAAAGCTTGTCATGTCTGTGCTCAGTCCAAATCCTCCACACAAGCTCCTGCTGGTCTCCTCATGCCCTTGCCTATTCCTAAGGAACCCTGGGCCCATATTGCCATGGATTTTATCACCGATCTCCCACTGTCTGAGAATAATACAGTCATTTGGGTGGTAATCGATCGATTCTCCAAGATGGCTCATTTTGTTCCTCTTCCTGGTCTTCCTTCTGCCCCTGCCTTGGTTCCCATTTTCATTCGAGAAATTCTCCGCCTACATGGGGTCCCTTCTCATATTGTTTCCGACAGGGGAGTCCAATTCACGTCTCGTTTTTGGAGAGCCTTTTGCAAATCCCTCAATATTGTCTTGGATTTTTCTTCTTCTTACCATCCCCAATCCAATGGACAGACTGAGAGGGTTAATCAGGAGTTAGAGGTCTTTCTTCGCACCTTTGTGTCTTCTCACCATGACGATTGGTCCTCTCTACTCCCGTGGGCAGAATTCTCCCATAACAATCATGTGAATACCAGTTCGCAGAAGACACCCTTTTTCACAGTTTATGGAAAACACCCTCAACTTCCTCTTCCTATGATCTGTTCTCCAGACATTCCAGCTTTGGCTTCGGTTCAGGAGTCTCTCAATTCCGTTTGGGGTCACGTTCATGATTCCCTCCGGGCAGCTGCTGAAAAATTCAAAGGCTTTGCCGACCGCCGCAGGCGTAAACCGCCTTCTCTTCAGCCAGGGGACAAAGTCTGGCTCTCTACCAGGAACATCAAGCTCCGAGTTCCTTCTCTGAAGTTTGCTCCACGATTCATCGGTCCATACACGGTAACTGCTAAACTGAATCCGGTTTGTTTCAAACTCCAGATTCCTAAGAGCCTTAAAATCACTAACTCCTTTCATGTTGCTCTTCTAAAGCCTTTAGTCCTCAATAAATTCTCTCGTCCTCTTCCTACCGTGGCGCCTGTCTCTGAGGATAATCAGGAGTACGAGATCAGTCAAATTCTGGACTCCCGACTCTGTAAAGGCGTTCTTCAGTACCTCGTTCATTGGAAAGGGTTTGGTCCTGAGGAGAGGTCTTGGATCACTGCATCTGAGGTCTTTGCACCTCGTCTGTTAAAGGAGTTTCATCTGAAGTTTCCCTCTAAACCTGGGCCCAGGCGGGGAAGGGGGAGGCCTTGTAAGAGGGAGGGTACTGTCATGGATATGCATTAATGTCTGTCTGCCATCTTACCTTCCTCCTCATGTGTTCATCTAGAGACCAGACCTCCTTCACCTGGCTTCCTTTATAATCTCCTCCCAGCCTGACTCCACCCCAGGCCCTATCACTGAACACTATATTAACCTGTGCACTGCAAGCCTGCTTTGCTGATCAACGTGTTTGTTAGGCATTGTGTGTTTGGGTTCCTGCCTGCCGTGTGCTACGTCTGTCTCTCTGTTACGTTATTGGCTTGTCCCCGACCATCCCTGTCTGCTCGTGACCCTTGACCTTCGGCTCGTTCTTCGTTATCCTTGTCTGCTTGTGGCCCCTGACCTTCGGCTTGTTATTCGGTTCTCTCTATCGTGTGCTGCTGCTTCCCCTTATCCTACGGGGCGTGAGCTAGGAAACTCCAGGGGCCGCGACCTGGTCCCAGCCTGCAGCGTAACATCCTCACCACTAGAGGCCCTGGAGAAGACCAGCTGGGTCTTAGACTCCGCGCCCTGGGGAATCTTGGCTCTCGCTTCCGTTGGGATCCCGGTTGTGCTCCTCTGGTCCCGCTTTCCACAACCACCCAGTTTCCTATCCACAGAAGCCAGCCATAGGGTTCACTACCTCGCGGTGCACTCCTGTCCCCCTACGGTGTGCATCTGTCACCTGGCCACAGGTGACCCCGACACTGGTTCTCTGATTGTGTCATATCCAGGTGATGCTACGTACTGCTCTCCACAACAAGATGCTTAGCACACCAAAAGACACCCGGGGAACAGCTCTCAAGCTCGCAGCGACTTAGAAGCAACTCCTGGGTGCTGGCATCACAGTAATGGACCACTGGGCTCTATTATTGAGACCGATTCAGTACCCAAAATCTATACTCCTCACTGGTGCCTTTCCAAGAGTGTTTTTGACCAGAAGGGTAATTACAAATGCGGGGTCAAAAACTGTGGAGTGTGTACCTACATGTGACACTGCAATAAATAAAGTCATAGGGACTTATGGAAATAAACATCTGATTACACAGTTTATCAATTGTGGCACTTCACATGTCATATATGGTCTAAGATGCCCATGTGAACTTCAATATGTAGGTCACACAATACGTTCTTTGAGAGATATATTTAGCGAACACAAGTGCAGTACTATTGGTTACATAGTTATTCATATTTTTTTACATAGTTGAAAAAAGACACAATTCCATCTAGTTCAACCCATAAGAGAGAAAAAAAATCATACACTCCCATATACACAATCCTATACCCACAGTTGATCCAGAGGAAGGGCGAAAAACCCCAGCAAAGCATGATCCAATTTGCTACAGCATGGGGAAATAATTCCTCCCTGATCCCTCGAGAGGCAATCGGATATTCTCTGGATCAACTTTACCTATAAACGTTAGTACCCAGCTATAGGAAAGAATCCAGGCCTTTTTTTAAACAATTAGTAGCAGGGATAAAGACAAAGAAAAATACTCAGTACCCTGGCTCTTCAAACAGGTCCATAATGGGGATCCCTCTGGTCTCAGGGTCTTTGGGATTGAGGCTGTGCACACCCAGGTATGTATATAAAGGAACTGGGTAGTATTAATATTTCATGTTAAGCATTTAAAAACCACTGCTTCCAGCCAAATGGAATTTTTTTATTCCCCAGTACAGTGCCCACCCCCGATGCTATTCATTGACAACTCTTTGCCAATCAGCAAAGAAAATACACATTTTTGATTTGACAGTTTTGACACCCAATAATTTCAGTGGCATTTGGGAGCGGCATCTGAACTACTTTGAAGTTTGCCAAACCCTTCTTGAACTAAACCCAGGGTTTGGCTCATCCCTATTGGTACATGCAGGGCCAGTGCTTGACTTTTGCACGCCCTAGGCAAGACTATCACCCCCCCTCCCCACCACCTGGGTGAGCGGCGGAGGGGTGTGTGTGGTGGTAGTCTTACCCAGGGTGCGGGTGCCTACAGCCGGGTGCTGTTGTCAGAGCGTACTCTCACCGGGGCAAAGTGATCACACAGACAACTCCTGTACAGCCCAGATAACACAGAGCACAGCCTGCTCTGGGGGGACAGATCACACACACAAGCCTATCACTCATCCGGGGCAGCTTCTCCTCTATCCTGAGACATGGTGCCATCCTCCTTCGATGCCCCAGCTGTCCTCCGACTCCCAGGGGCTAGCTTGGTGTCCCCCCCTCCTCACAGGCTAATCTGCTGCTGACCTCCTCAACAGCAGCTGTGACGGATGTCCTCCATGGCTGCTGCTTTCTCTGGATTGGCTAGCAGATCGTCAATCAGAGCCCCAACCCTGTGTAGGGTGGCAGTCTTCAACCCCTTGTGTTCCCAGGCCGGGCTAGTAGTGAAGCCAGCGGTTGTGGCTGTGCCCCCTTGAAGGCTGTCTAGTTTGCCTAGCCCAGGGTACATGACGTCAGCCCGCATCACATTTTGTTGCCCGAGGTCCACACAAACCACTTTCCAGGTTCACATAAAATTGGAATATTAGGTTGGTTGGACTTTGGAGTAGTTTGCCAATCTTAGTACATCCTGGGCATACTGAGAAGATAGAGAAGTGGCAGCACTCAAGATATTAACAGCACAGCTAGTGATGGTGTGGAATAAGCCAAGTATTCAGAAACACAAGGTCCATGGCTCAACAAGGGTTCATTAAAATGCATTTTAGCTTCAATCAAACTTTTGTCCTCCTGCAGAAGTTGCACCGATATATACAAGCTTCATACTACTTCTCCGAAAACACTTCACATAAATACTTTAATGAAGATGGAGAATTTGTTACACAATATGTTATCCAAAACCATTTATTAATCAACAAAACTATTCTCACTAATGATGTTGGATTATTTGAGCAATCTAATTCCAGTGATCAGAACATTTTTATCAATGCAAGTTTAATACAATGGAAGAATGACCGGAAAGAGGTAAGATTAACAAGGACCTGTATTGAGTAAGATCCCCATGGACTTGTTAAAGTTGATCTTTTCCCTATCACTGACTGAATCCAGTGCAACTCTGCATATTAACCAACCAGCTTCCAGGTTTTTTTTGTCAAAGCTTAATTGAACAAGCTGAAGTTAAAAGCTGATTGGCTACCATGCACAGCTGGACAACATTTTGCACATTCCAGTTTTAGTAAATCAACCCGTGTCTCTGCAAAGGTGGCCATCCTACTAGAGGATCAGGGCTTTGTTTCCTAATGTCAGAGCTAACCCAGATGAATGTCAGCTAATAGAGGAATATTTATGGAGCAGCACTAGAGGTAGAGGAAGCAAAGATCCACAGAGTAGATAAAGAAGAAGCAGAGAGATCCTTGCATTGCAGGTCTTCAGGTACAGCTTTCTTTCCAGTAAGGAGAGCAGTGAGCACCACAGTTGTAACATCACCAAGTCTAATTTCAAGCCATCCGGTGAGACTGTCAGTCAGAGTAAGTGGTGCCTTGATTGATATCACACTGCAGATATACAACTTTAAAGATAGATACACAGGAGACAAATGTTGCATTTTAAGGGTACAATTAACATTCCTAAATGTTCTCTAAAACAGTGGTCATCAACCCTGTCCTCAGGGCCCACTAACAGGTCAGATTTTATGTATTACCTTCAGGAGATGCAGACTAGAATACTGCAATCACTGAGCAGCAAATGATATCACCTGTGATGTATTCATATTCAGTTATCTTGCAAACCTGGCCTGTTAGTGGGCCCTAAGGACAGTGTTGATGACCACTGCCCTAAAAGATAGTAAACCTTCACTTTTTCGAGTTTAGATCTACAGTAAAGTGTTTCTAAGCCCAGGATCCTGTATTCACTATATCTGGTCTCTCACAGTACACAGAACGTGGAAATGCAATTATTTTAGTAAATATAAACGGCTAAAAACCTTTTCTCATCAGCAGTTAAAGCAGTCTTGTGACTTCTGTCAGTGTCCAGCCAAGCACTGGTTAAAGGTTGTAGGAGGAGATCTCTGACTGTTCTATGAGACTGAAAGACCCCTGACCCCAGTGGTGGCCGGGGGAATATATTTTTTGGGGGGGGGGCGGCAAACAGTATGACACCGGCACCACCCCGAGCCGGGCGGTAGCACTTACCCCCTTACCCCATCGCTTTACCAGTGGCTTCCCCTGCTCAGCGGCGGCCTCCCGTTCCCCTGCTCTTCAGGATTCATCACGGCAGTGGCCTCCCATTCCCCTGCTCTCCACGGGTCATCACGGCGGCGGCGGCTTCCGTTTCCTCCCTCCTCCTCGGTGGCCAATCGGGAGTCTTCTCTTTTCGGGTCTCACACCCGCTTCTGATTGGCCAGATTAAGGATCAGTGTTTCAACAGCGAATATTAATTTGCTGTTGTAACACCTGGGTGGGCTCATGGCGCAATGCTCTGAGCCATGAGCCCAAACTATTTTGAAGCCTGTTAGAGCCTATGGCTCTAATCAGGTGCTTAAAAAAAAACACTCCTGCAATTGAAAATAATGCCCCGGCGTCCTGACTATGGGGTGGCCGCAGCGCCCCATGGATAGATTCATGCTATGCATGAATCTATCTATTATACATACAGGGGGTGGCGTGGATAAAGGGGGTGGCGCCTGAGCGCCCCTAATGCACGGACCACCACTGCCTGACTCTCTGGACAGTGCTGATTGACCCTGTGCTGATCACATGCACTCTCCCAGTAAAAAAACTCTCTAGCAATACACACCAAACTGAGCATGTGCAGCCTGACTTCATAGACTCTGTACTATCAGGAATTTATCAGGGGTCAGTGGAAAGAGGGGAGGATCAGAGAATGACAGGAGCAAACAGCCCTTATACACAGTGCAGCGGATTAACTCCTTAGGTTCCACAGTGAGTATTACAAACATGCTTTACTGCATATACACACTGATTTTACTGTTGTGGGTTTAGTAACACTTTAAGAACAATAGTCTGCAAAAGTGATTTTTTCAGAGTTGTGTTTTATAACTATCTACTGAGGTCTAACTGAAAATTTTATTGACAGCTAAAATGTTTGCAGGTGATGGAAAGCACCCTGCCCTCTAAGAAAAGTTTATAACATATTTTTTTCCTCTGTATACATCTATCCCGGTTTGCCAAAATGTAACTGCTTGTCGACCAGCCGCCGTCATTTTACTGCGGCAGGCTGGCACGGCTGCGCGAATCGCCGTAGGTGTACGTCGGCCGCTTTAAGAGCAATAGCAGGCGTGTGCCCGCAGTGTCCTCCCTGGAGCCAATGCGCGTGGCCGGCCGGCCACCCGCGATCGCTCCACAGAGAGCCAGAACGGAGTTCTGTCAATGTAAACAGACAGATCCCCGTTCTGACAGGGGAGTAGAGAGAGATCTGCTGTTCCCAGTGATCAGGAACAGCAATCTCTCTCCTCCCCTTGTCAGTACGCTCCCCCCACAGGTACAAACACCTAGAAACACTTAACCTCTTGATCGCCCCCTAGTGTTAACCCCTTTCCTGCCAGTGACATTTATACAGTAATCAGTGGCTATTTTTAGCTGTAAATGCTGTAGAAATTTTAATGGTCCCAAAAAAGTGTCAAAAGTGTCCGATCTGTCCGCCTGCAATGTTGCAGTCCCACTAAAAGTCGCAGATCGCTGCCATCACTAGTAAAAAAAAAAATGCCATAAATCTATAGCCTATTTTGTAGACGCTATAACTTTTGTGCAAGCCAATCAATATACGCTTATTGCAATTTTTTTACCAAAAATATGTAGAAGAATACATATTGGCCTAAATTGATGAAGAATTTTTTATTTTTTTTTGTTTTGTTTTTTGGATATTTATTATAGGAAAAAGTTAAAAATAATGTTTTTTTTTCAAAACTGTCTTTTTTTGTTTATAGCGCAAAAAATGAAAACCATAGAGGTGATCAAATACCACCAAAAGAAAGCTCTATTTGTGGGGAAAAAAGGACATAAATTTTGTTTGGATACAACGTCACACAACCGCACAATTGAAGTGACGCAGTGCCGTATCCCAAAAAATTACTTGGGGGTAAATCTTTCCGGGGCTGAAGTGATTAAAATGGCACTCCATGCCCAAGTATTATAGCTGGCAATGCACCATGACCTTATGTTAAACATAAAGGGAATATATTGATACTTTAATATATTACTTGAAATACCTTTTGTCTAGATCCCGAGATCGCAGTGTTCTGAAGACTGTTTACCTGGAAACAGAGAAGTGCCGAGCTCAAATGTTCATGAATGTTGTCATGGTTGTGTCCCATGCTCAGAGGGAGAGATGTCCAATGAAACAGGTGGATTTTACCATTACTTTTTAAGACTTCTGTTAGTGGGAAAACCAATGCAAGGAAACCCATAGCAGGCATTGAACACAAAGTCATTTTGTATTAATGCAATATAAATTCTAAATATATCGCCATGCAACTTGTTTTTTGTTTTTTGCTTGATAATCTTTCACATTGTAAACCGTATTTAACAATTACATCATTCGTCCTCCATTACAAGAATCCTGATGAGTCCCTTGCACTTTAAAAACATGTACCTTAATTATATGTTTTACTATGACTTTGCTGCTTTGGTAATATATCACACACATACCACCAAACTGTCATGCATGCAGTACATTGCTATGGTCTTAGAAACATTGCCTTTTCTTTATCGTACATCACGGGATACAGAGCAGCCATAGTAATTACTATGTGGGTTATACGCCACCTATAGGTAAATGGACACTGGCAACCCAAGACAGGAAGTCCCCCTCTATAGAAACCCTCCCATACAGGAAGTACCTCAGTTTTTTCGCCAGTGTCTGAAGGTGTTGGTCACGGTTGAAGAAGTGCCATGCTAAAGAAGAAGCCCTGTTGCGGAAATCCTTAAGCAGGATCAAGGGGGCTATGCAGTCCGATCCATCCTAGATGCCGAAAAGCAATGGCCAAAATGGATGGTACCTGAGCCTCGTGGAAAACCGAAGACACTTGCCTGTAATGCTCCTCTATTGAGGGCTGGACCCTGGGATCCGGCACCTTGGTCACATACCAAACCAAAGGTTTTCCTGGCAGAGTACTGTACGGGTCCAAGGGTGTGGACCTCAACATACAAGGGGGACCTGGTCCTTGAAGGTCCGTCATGACATGGCCCGCCGTGATGGGTGAAGATTGGATCTGGCTGTGTTTTTCCAGCAGTATCTTGCGACGGGAATGGTAAGTCAAAGAAGATCCTAATGAACACATGCGGTTCACTTTTGGACTTCTTCTGAGTAAACAATGCCTTGCCTATTTTTACCACTAGAAGGTGTAATTGTAACATACCTGGTGTTTAACATTACCATGCTTCCCCTGCAGTGTGCTCAGTGTCTGCCAGCGCTCCTGTGGAACAGCGTCACCTTCTTACTCTGCTCTGTCATGGCTGCCGAAAAGGCTGGGGGATCACCGCCCTGAAACACGGCGGTCGGCTTTTCCCTGGGGATGCAGCCCTTCTCCCTCCGAGTGTTCTGTTTGAAGGACCGTTCAGTCGTTCACGCGCGCCCGGGGATAGCTCTGTTTAAATAAGCTATCCTAGGATGTGGGGGGGCGTGGCTTAGCGCGGCCAGCGAGCACGTGAAAATGAACGTTCACATAATACACGGGACAGGCGAAAGGCTTACTGCCTATAAAGCCTTTACTCTGGAAAGAGTCTGGTGGCTGACGAAGGGACACAGAGCATACAAGGGAATGTAAGTGCTGTATGGGTGTTGGAACAGGCATTCCTAAAGGCACGTCTACTCAGCATCAGGCTGAGCAGTGATAGTGGCATATTTCCATTGCTGGACTATAGCTCGGCAGTAGATGCACATTGTAAGTACCTCTGCCTTTTGTGCTTAGGACTATGTCTTCTCGAAAGAAAGGTGAGAAGAATACGAAGGGGAGGAGCACAGGGGCGCTGCGGTCAGGGTCTGAGGATCCTAGTCAGGCTTCCACAGTTCCATCCTCCCCTGAAGGACCAGAAACAACTGGCCAGTCTGAGTCATTTAGGCTCTCAGGCATAGTAGCCACTTCCAATATTTCAGCCTCTGCATACGTCATCAAGGACGATTTGGCTTCAGTGTTAGCTGGTTTGGAAGGAAAAATAGCTAATATGTTTGTGTCTTCCTCCCAGTCCGGGAAAAAACGGGATAGGTCCCCTTCTCCTTCGCCTGACCTTCCAGTGTTGAAACAGGAATAGGCTGATGATGTTGAGATACCATTGGGTGACCGGGAAGAAAGGCAGTTGGTTGACTCCCCCTCGGAGGATTCAGTCTCAGAAGAGCCCATCTCAGCCTCGCAATCTCAGAAATTGCTAGTGCAATCCCTTATGGAGTCGGTCCATTCTGGATACAAGTTGCCCCCAGCACAATTCGCTGAGGCCCCTTTTTCCTCTTTTGGTTCCTTAAGGCCTCCACAGGGTCCCCATTATTTTCCTGTACACCCATTGCTGGAGCAGCTGATATATGCTGACTGGGATCACCCAGATAGATATTTGTTCCTCCTAGAAGATTTTCTCTTCTCTATCCTATGGAGGAAAAGTTCACTAAGAAGTGGAGTTTGCCAGCAGTAGACGCTGCTATCTCTTCTTGTCCAAGTTTTTAAGGATTTAGCCGATAAGAAACTGGAATCTTTGGTCAAAGCCTTGTTTTCTGTAGAGGGTACAGCAGCACAGCCTGCAGTAGCAGCGATAGGCATCTGTCAATCCCTAAAAGACCAGCTTAAGCAGGTTATTAAAAGTGTCCTTGCTCAAGGGGGAGCGGCCCGTGAGTTAGCTAAGCTACCTAGGGCCTTATGTTTTGCAGTTGACGCTCTTAAAGATTCTATTTATCAGGTGTCACGCCTTGCTCTCTTATCAGTGCATATGCGTAGAATTCTCTGGTCGAAGCATTGGTCAGCCATGCAAAAATCTATTGGCAGGGTTTCCCTTTCATGGAGAACGGTTGCTCGGGGATGATTTGGATAAATTTATATATATATATATATATATATATTGTGACAGCAGGAAGGTAAAGTCACCTGGTTGCATCCAGGGGGGTAGATATATTTCGCCCAGATTCAGGCTTTACGCCGACTTATACAACTAGGTGGAGAGTTGTATAAGGCTAGTGGGCTCATGGATGACTCATACCTCTAGGGAGAGTGTGGGGCGTTGTACAGACAGGGAGTTGATGAGACCAGCTGAAGCTTGTCAGCTCATTTAGGCCTCTATAAGAACTCCCAGCTTCATTAGATGTTAGCTCATGCCTGGAACCAGACCTGTGTGGACTGTCTAGGGAGAGTGAACCCCTGTGCGGTGAGACAAAGCCTGTGTGGCTATTTGCTTGGACATTTAAAACCAGGGACTTAGGGACTAGGACAGCACTAGGCTGATCCCAGTTGTTAGTTAGGAAACCTGTATGTTTAGTCAGAGGTCAAGTTGACCAGGATTTATTTTGTTTATGTTTCTTTTGCTTTGCTGTGTTTTGTCACTGTAAATAGAAAATAAACCGCACCTTTTTGATTTTGAAAACCACAACCTCCGTTTGCTGGGCCTGTTTTTGTGTGGGGAGCCCATCTCGGGGGTCACACACACCCGCTGCCGAGCTAACCCCCTCACAGTTGGTGGAGAACCAGTGGCAGTTTTTTTTTAAGCCAGCATGGAGGAGATACTGAAGCAGCTGGCTCTAGCAAATGCCAATCAACAGCAGACAAATGCAGGTTTGCAAAAGAGCCTTGCAGCTCAACAACAGAACTTCGCAGCCCAGCAGCAAGCTCATCAACAGAGCCTTGCAGCCCAGCAGCAAGCTCATCAACAGAGCCTTGCAGCCCAGCAGCAGACAAACGCAACTTTGCAACAGAGTCTGGAGGCTCAGCAACAAGCCCAGCAGCAATCTGAGGCCCGCTTCATAGACCTGTTACAGAAGCAAGAGCAGAGACTACAACAACAGATGGAAGCAGCAATGCAGCAACGTCCGCAGACCAGTGAGGAAAGCCGTCCCACTAATACCGCGTCCTTTGGGGTGAGTCGTTTATTGACAAAAATGACTGGAGAGGATGATCCAGAGGTATTTTTGACCACATTTGAAAGGACCGCTGAAAGAGAAAAGTGGCCTGAGGAGCAGTGGGCTGGACTGGTGGCTCCTCTGTTAACTGGTGAATCGCAGAAAGCTTACTATGACCTAGAGCCTAACCAAGCAAAAGACTATGCGATGCTAAAAGCTGAAATATTGGCAAGGCTGGGTGTCACCCAGGCTGTCCGGGCTCAGCGTGTGCATAACTGGACTTTCCAGCTTGGAAAACCCCCCAGGTCTCAAATGTATGATCTCATTCACCTGAGCAGAAAGTGGCTACAGCCAGAGACTTTGTCCGCACCAAAGATTGTGGAACGTGTTGTAATGGATCGGTTTTTGAGAGCTCTTCCTACTGCCATCCAAAAGTGGGTAAGCCATGGAGACCCAGAGACGGCCGATGGTCTTGTGGATCGTGTGGAGAAATGCTTGGCTACAGAGAACCTGACGGCCTCTTCCAGAGACACTCGGACTTTCCACCCTAAGACCAGACCATCCCCAGGGGCAGATAAGAGGATTCCAAGGGGTGAGGGTGGAGAGAGTGAGAGGGTGGGAGCTCTACCCCAAGTTTGGCGAGAACAGCCTGGGAAATCAGCGGCTCAAGAGGCCGCAAGAAGGATCGTTTGCTACCGCTGCCGGCAAGCGGGACATATTGCAGCCAATTGCCCGGTTGTGGAGGAACCCATGCAGTGTGACTTTCTGACGGGCAGACGTCAGTCGCTGTGTGCGACAGTCGCATGCACTGCCATTCGAGGAACTGAGAAACATTTATGCAAAATGTGTGTTAATGGTAGAAATGTTGTGGTATTGCTGGATTCAGGTAGCCTTGTGACCCTGATAAAGGCTGAGTTAGTTAAAACAGAGGTCTCTGGGAATAGCAAGGTAGCTGTTATTTGTGTGCATGGGGACACCCGAGAGTATCTAGTGACTACAGTGTGTTTCGAGACCCCCAAAGGTACCCTCTCTCATCCAGTGGGCTTAGTATCTCAGTTACCGCATGACGCCATTGTGGGAAGGGATTTTCCGAAGTTCTGGGAACTGTGGGATGATCCTGAGCCCCCCACTGGTGCCCCTATGTACCAGGAATGTGATAGCCAGAACTCCCCTGAGAGTGGTGAGGACTCTCCGGAATTTCCCTTATCAGTATTGGCAGGGGAGACTCAAGAAACTGGAGAGGAGCCCACCTCCTCAGACGAAAACCTACCGTCTGTGGAGTTTTCTGATCTTGAGGTTCACAGGGAAAACTTTGCCACAGAACAGTTGAAAGACCCCGCCCTAATAAAGGCACGGGAAAACGTAGTGAAAATAGATGGCGAGTTAGTGAACCCAGATAATACCTGCACTTACCCATACTTCAGCGTAGAGAAGGACCTACTGTATCGGGTGGCAAAAAGGGCAGAAGAAACCGTTGAGCAGCTTGTGGTGCCCAAACCTTACAGGAAGTTGGTGTTGGAGTTGGCCCATGGGCACATTCTTGGAGGTCATCTGGGGACAGAGAAAACCCGAGAGAGGGTATTACAGAGATTCTATTGGCCGGGGGTGATGAAGGACATAGAAAATTATTGTTCCTCCTGCCCTGTGTGTCAGAGGTCGGCCCCGATGCCACATTTCCGTAGCCCGCTGGTCCCTCTACCCATCATTGAGGTCCCGTTTGAGAGGATCGCCATGGATTTGGTAGGTCCTATAATCAAGTCCGCTAGGGGGCACCAGTACATATTAGTTATAATGGACTATGCCACCCGTTATCCAGAAGCGATCCCTCTCCGAAATACCTCGGCCAAAACCATAGCCAAAGAGCTATCTCTTGTGTTTAGCCGGGTGGGTATTTGTAAAGAACTGCTTACGGACCAAGGTACACCCTTTATGTCCCGGGTTATGAAGGAGCTGTGTAAATTGTTCAAAGTGACGCAATTACGTACATCTGTGTATCACCCCCAAACCGATGGGCTGGTTGAAAGGTTCAACAAAACCCTAAAACAAATGTTGAAGAAAGTGGTGGATAGAGATGGAAAGGATTGGGACTGTCTACTTCCTTATCTGATGTTTGCTATTAGGGAGGTGCCCCAATCCTCTACGGGATTCTCCCCCTTTGAGTTACTGTATGGGAGACACCCAAGAGGGCTGTTGGATATTGCCAAGGAAACTTGGGAAAGTGAGAGTTCTCCCCACAGGAGTGTGATTGAGCATGTCGCCCTGATGCAAGACCGAATTGCACAGGTAATGCCCATCGTGAAGGAACATTTGGCCCAAGCGCAGTTAGCACAGCAGAGAGTGTACAACCGTGCAGCCAAGACCCGTACCTTTTCCCCGGGGGATAGGATACTGGTACTTGTCCCTACGGTTGAAAGTAAATTCCTTGCCAAATGGCAAGGCCCCTACGAGATAATGGAAAAAGTGAGCGAAGTGAATTACAAGGTCAGACAACCAGGAAGGCGAAAGCCCGAACAGATCTATCACGTTAATCTGTTGAAAGCCTGGAGGGATAGAGAGTCCCTAGTCGCAGACACTTGGTCACCAGCTCAAACTGGTTGCGTGATTCCGGAGGTTGGAATAGCAGCCACCTTGTCACAACCCCAACAACAGGAGGTTAAGGAGTTTGTGCTTCGCAACAAGGAGGTATTCTCTGAGCTGCCGGGACAAACATCTGGGGTAGAGCATGACATCATTACCCCGCCCGGTGAAAGGGTGAAGTTAAAACCCTATCGGATCCCAGAGGCCCGACGGGAGGCAATACGGGAGGAAGTACAGAAAATGCTGAACTTAGGGGTGATAGAGGAGTCCCAAAGTGATTGGTCTAGTCCCATTGTGTTGGTGCCTAAACCGGATGGGAGCTGGCGATTTTGTAACGATTTTCGACAGTTGAACAAAGTTACAAAATTTGACACCTACCCCATGCCACGTATAGATGAGTTGATCGACCGGCTGGGAACAGCCCGATACATGACGACTCTTGACCTCACAAAAGGGTATTGGCAAATCCCCCTGGCCAAGTCGGCCAAAGAGAAAACCGCATTTGTAACCCCAGACGGGGCGTTCCAATATAAAAGAATGCCGTTCGGGTTACAGAATGCGCCGGCCACATTCCAGCGGAAAATGGACCAGATGCTGAGGCCCCATCGGAAGTATGCTGCGGCTTACCTGGATGACATAATTGTCCATAGCACAGATTGGGCCTCACATCTGCCAAAAGTGCAAGCAGTCCTGGACTCTGTTCGGGAAGCGGGGTTTACGGCTAACCCCAAGAAGTGTACCATTGGGCAGGAGGAGGCCAAATATCTTGGGTACACCATTGGGAGGGGAGTAATAAAACCCCAACTCAACAAAGTCGAGGCCATCCAGAGTTGGCCACGTCCCAACAGCAAGAAGCAGGTACGAGCCTTTCTGGGAATCGTTGGGTATTATCGGCGATTCATTCCCCACTTTGCTTCTAAGGCTGTGCCCCTAACCAACCTGACGAAGGGGAAAGGGTCGGTCATGATTAAATGGACCCCCGAGGCTGAGGCAGCATTCCAATTCTTGAAACAAGCCTTATGTAGCCAGCCAGTGTTGTACTCACCCGACTTCTCTAAAGACTTTGTCGTACAAAGTGATGCGTCAGATGTGGGGTTAGGAGCAGTATTGTCCCAGGTCTGGAACGGGGAAGAGCACCCAGTCATTTACCTCAGCAGGAAGTTGAAGTCCCATGAGGTAAATTACGCCACCGTTGAAAAGGAGTGTTTAGCGGTGAAGTGGGCTCTAGATTCCCTTCGGTACTACCTGCTAGGTAGGCACTTTGACATGGTTACGGATCACGCTCCGTTAAAGTGGATGGCTCAAAACAAGGAAACAAATAGAAGAGTGAATAGGTGGTTCCTGGCCCTCCAGGAATTCAACTTCACAGTAAAGCATCGCCCTGGCGTTCAAATGGGGAATGTGGATGCTTTGTCTCGAGTACATGAATGCCTGATTGCTGGTGTTCCAACCCCGAGGTTAAAACAAGAGGGGGGGGTATGTGACAGCAGGAAGGTAAAGTCACCTGGTTGCATCCAGGGGGGTAGATATATTTCGCCCAGATTCAGGCTTTACGCCGACTTATACAACTAGGTGGAGAGTTGTATAAGGCTAGTGGGCTCATGGATGACTCATACCTCTAGGAAGAGTGTGGGGCGTCGTACAGACAGGGAGTTGATGAGACCAGCTGAAGCTTGTCAGCTCATTTAGGCCTCTATAAGAACTCCCAGCTTCATTAGATGTTAGCTCATGCCTGGAACCAGACCTGTGGGGACTGTCTAGGGAGAGTGAACCCCTGTGCGGTGAGACAAAGCCTGTGTGGCTATTTGCTTGGACATTTAAAACCAGGGACTTAGGGACTAGGACAGCACTAGGCTGATCCCAGTTGTTAGTTAGGAAACCTGTATGTTTAGTCAGAGGTCAAGTTGACCAGGATTTATTTTGTTTATGTTTCTTTTGCTTTGCTGTGTTTTGTCACTGTAAATAGAAAATAAACCGCACCTTTTTGATTTTGAAAACCACAACCTCCGTTTGCTGGGCCTGTTTTTGTGTGGGGAGCCCATCTCGGGGGTCACACACACCCGCTGCCGAGCTAACCCCCTCACAATATATATATATATATATATATATGCCCTTTTACGAGTGAGAAGAAGGAGTAGACATCCTTCATTTAAACGTTCATCTTTCCCGATACCAGCCACGACAGCTTCCAGGCAGTCGCGACGGCCTCCGCCGTCAGGTGCGAGAGGTAAGCCTCAAGGCCAACTACAAGGCCAGAAGAAGCCATGGGGGCAGAAATCTGCAAAGCAGAGTTCCAAGCCCTCTTTATGAAGGGGTGCCCCGCTCGCTCGAGTGGGGGGAAGGCTTCTGCAGTTTTCAGGGGCTTGGCAGGAAGAGATCCGAGACAGATGGGTCATCTCCACCGTATCTCTTGGGTACAAACTAGGGTTTTGAGAGTTTCCACCTTTTCGTTTTCTAAGGTCGAACGTTCCCAAAGACCAAGTGAAAAGAAAGTCTTTGTTTCAGGCACTGGACCGATTGACGTCTCAGGGTGTAATCATAGAGTTTCCCTCAGAAGAGCAGGGCATGGGGTTTTATTCAAATCTCTTCACGGTGCCAAAACCGAATGGAGATGTCAGACCCATTCTAGATCTCAAAAATATAAATCAGTTCTTAACCGTCCGCTCTTTTTGCATGGAGTCAATCCAGTCAGTCGTATCCACCCTGCAGGGAGTAGAATTTCTGGCATCAATAGACATCAAAGATGCATATCTGCATGTGTCAATTTTTCCCGCTCACCAGAAGTAGAACAGCGCTACTTTCAGTTTGTGGCCTTGCCCTTCGTGTTAGCCACCACGCCCGAGTGTTTACAAAAGTGCTGGCTTCAGTACTAGCAAGACTAAGGGGCCAGGGTATAGCAGTAATGGCATACCTAGATGACCTGCTTCTGATAAATCAGTCGGTTGCACGGCTAGACCAGAGTGTGTCCAACACTTTTAAGTACTTGGATCACCTGGGTTGGGTTCTCAACCTAGAGAAGTCAGCTTTACGGCCAGTAAGAAGGCTGGAGTACTTGGGTCTAGTTCTTGATACAGCCCAAGAAAAAGTATTTTTGCCTCAGACAAAAGTCAGGGCTATAAGAGAGCTGGTCCATGTGGTCAAGGCAAAGAAGGATCCTTCCATTTGCCTTTGCATGAGGTTGCTAGGGAAGATGGTGGCTTCATTCGAAGCAGTTCCCTATGCCCAGTTCCATTCAAGACTGTTGCAAGCCTTGGATTACCCAATGTATCTGGCCCCAAGGGTGCGCCAGAGTCTCAGTTGGTGGTTGATAACCAGAAATTTGCAGAAGGGGAAATCCTTTATGCCAGTAACCTGGAAGGTTGTAACAACGGATGCCAGCCTCTTAGGCTGGGGAGCGGTTCTGGAGGAGACCACTTTCCAAGGGCAGTGGTCAGAGTCCAAAAAAATCAACATTCTAGAGATTCGGGCAGCACGTCTGGCCTTAATGGCCTGGACTTGCAGATAACAAGGTTGTCCCGTCAGGATACAATCTGACAATGCCACAAAAGTGGCTTACATTAACCACCAAGGGGGCACCAGAAGTCATGCAGCCCAGAGGGAAGTGAACCATGTTCTGGCCTGGGCAGAGAAGAATGTACCTTGCCTATCGGCAGTCTTCATTCCAGGAGTGGAGAATTGGCAGGCGGATTTCTTGAGCCACCAACAATTGTTCCCGGGAGAATGGTCTCTCCATCCTGACATTTTTTCAGCCATTTGCCAAAAATGGGGCACCCCCAGACGTAGATCTATTGGTGTCCAGGTTCAACAAAAAGTTGCAAAACTTTGTGTCAAGGACAAAGGATCCACTCGCATGTGGGACAGATGCGTTAGTAATCCCTTGGTATCCGTTCTCACTGATTTATGCGTTTCCCCCAAGTTCAGCTGCTACCGCAACTTCTATGCAGGATCAAAGAGGAAGGGAAGCCAGTAATACTAGTAGTCCCGGCATAGCCCAGAAGATCCTGGTATGCAGAGATCGTAAGGTTGGCAGTAGGAAAATTGTGGACTCTTCCGTCCCGTCCAGACTTGCTGTCGCTTGGACCAGTGTTCCATCCTGCCTTATGCCCCATACACACGATCATTTTTCATGCCATTTTTTAAACCGACGTTTTTCTTGTCGTTTTTTTTCATGTTTCCTCTCAAGCCTGTCTTGCGTACACACGATCATTAAAAAAAACGCTCGAGCAAAGCGCAGTGACGTACAGCACGTACGACGGCACTATAAAGGGGAAGTTCCGTTTGAATGGCGCCACCCTTCATGTTAGTAAAGTTTGTTGAGCGACGATTCGTGCTTTTCAGCCTCGTGCTGTTCAGTCCGTTACTGTGTGATGAATGTGCTATCTCCATTACGAACGCTAGTTTTACCAGAACGAGCGCTCCCGTCTCATACTGGATTCTGAGCATGCGCGTTTTTTTTCACGTCGTTAAAGCATACACACTATCGTTTTTCACGTCGTTAAAAAAAAACAACACGTCGTTAAAAATGCTCTGGAGCATACACACGATCGGTTTTAATGCCCATTTTTAAAAATGGCATTTTTAACGGCATGAAAAACGATTGTGTGTATGGGGCATTACAGTCGCTAAATTTAACGGTGTGGCTATTGAAGCCCACATTTTAAAGAATCAGGGTCTTTCAGGCTCAGTAGTAACTACCCTGATTAATGCAAGGAAGTCGGCTTCCAGGACCATTTATTTTAGGGTCTGGAGGGCCTATGTTTCCTGGTGTAAAACCAAAGGATGGCATCCTTGGAAGTATGTCATAGGAATAATTCTTGCCTTTCTACAGTTGTGGGTAGAAATGAAGATAGCCTTGAGTACAATCAAGGGTCAGATCTCAGCCTTGTCAGTATTCTTTCAAAGGCCGCTTGCTTCGCATTCTTTGATCCAGGCCTTTATACAAGGTGTAACTCGTATAATTCCACCAGTTAGGTCACCCTTGTGCCCATGGGATTTGAATCTAGTTTTATCGGCATTGCAAAGACAACCCTTTGAGCCGATGCGCCATATTCCCTTGATCCTTTTGGTGGTGTTGCTTCCTCACCCAACCTTTCTACATAAAGTAGTGTACAGTTTTCATCTAAACAAGGATGTCTCCTTGCCTTCCTTTTTTCCAGATCCTCGTTCTCCGGAGTAAAAATTGTCACATTCTCTTGATGTAGTGAGAGCTGTCAGGCTCTATCTGAAGGTGACAGCTCAGATATGGCAAACTGATGCTTTGTTTGTGCTGCCAAATGGGCCCAGGAGAGGGTAGGCAGTGTCAAAATTGACTATTTCAAAGTGGATTTGGCAAGTTATAATTCAGGCTTATGGTTTGAAAAGAAAGGTTCCGCCTTTTCAAGTTAAAGCGCACTCTACTAGAGCAGTGAGTGCTTCATGGGTGGTGTATCACCAAGCCTCTATGACTCAGATTTGCAAGGCCGCAACTTGGTCGTCAGTCCATACATTTACTTAATTTTATCACTTGGACGTAAGACAGCAAGAGGATGCCGCGTTTGGGCGCAGTGTACTGCAGGCAGCAGTATAGATCCTCACGCTGATGGCAGTCTGCTTTTATTTGTGTCTCCCTCCCCTCAGAGGCATTGCTTTGGGACATCCCACATAGTAATTACTATGGCTGCTCCGTGTCCCGTGATGTACGATAAAGAAAATAGGATTTTTATAACAGCTTACCTGTAAAATCCTTTTCTTGGAGTACATCACGGGACACAGAGGTCCCTCCCCTCTTATTGGGATATATATACATATATTGCTTTGCTACAAAAACTGAGGTACTTCCTGTATGGGAGGGGTTATTTAGAGGGGTGCTTCCTGTCTTGGGTTGCCAGTGTCCATTCACCTATAGGTGGCGTATAACCCATATAGTTATTACTATGGCTGCTTTGTGTCCCGTGATGTACTCCAAGAAAAGCATTTTACAGGTAAGCTGTTATAAAAATCCTATTTTTCCATATGAAAAAATTGTGTGGACCTCTATAATGTTTGTTCAATAGACTTTATAATCTATATAGACTAAAAAAATCAAAATCAAACATGTTCTAAAAGTCCACAATTGGTTTTATTTTTCAGGAAGTGACAACTGCATGACGTGTCTGGACCACGAATGGCCAAATGAGAACAAAACTGAATGTAATCCCAAGCAGATAGATTTCATGTCTTATGCTGATAACCTGTCTTTATTTTTCATAGTTATCTCTTTGTTCCTTTGCATTTTAACTTTTTTAATAATAAGTATATTTATTTCATATGGAGATACCCCCATTGTCAGAGCCAATAACAAGAGCCTCAGCTTTGTCCTCCTGGTCTCCATCATGTTGGGTTTCCTCTGTGTGTTCTTGTTCCTGGGTAGTCCCATGGATGCAACCTGCTGGCTGCGCCAAACATCTTTTGGAATTCTTTTTACCATAGCGGTCTCCTCTGTGTTGGGCAAGACTGTAATGGTTTGGCTTGCTTTCAAAGCCACCAAACCGGGCAGTGTGTGGAAAAAATGGGTTGGAGTAAAGCTGACCAATTTTGTTGTCTTCATCTGCTCATCATTCCAAGTTTTAATCTGCATTGCATGGTTGTCAGTCTCTCCCCCCTTCCAGGAGTTGGACAAACGATCATATCAAACAAAGATCATCGTTCAGTGTAATGAAGGGTCAGTTATCGGGTTCTACTCTGTCCTGGGATATATGGGGATCCTGGCTGCTGTCAGTTTTGTTACAGCGTTTTTAGCCAGGACGTTACCGGACAGTTTTAATGAAGCCAAATACATCACCTTCAGCATGCTGGTGTTCTGCAGTGTCTGGATTGCCATGATCCCGGCCTATCTGAGCACCAAAGGGAAATATATGGTGGCTGTGGAGATTTTCGCCATCCTGACCTCAAATGCTGGACTTCTAGTTTGTATATTTTTTCCAAAGTGCTACATAATGCTTTGTCACCCCAATTTAAATTCAAGGAAGCATTTGCTTGACAACAGATGCAAATAATTATTTATAGTGATATTAAAAATGTGTACCTACATATTAAAGTTAAAGCAGACCTTTCATGAGAATTGAACATCTGCTTTACTGATGGTCCTACACACTCTAAAACAAATGTCTTTTTTTCTAACAGCCATTTTTATGAAAATATGTGTTTAGGGTCTGTCAGTAAAACAAACCTTTCTTTTTCTTGGAAGGTTGACTTTAAGGTTTGAATGCATTGAATGATGTGCCATGTAGGATAGTTTACTTTTGTAGAGCTCCTCCATAGGAATGCACACCATTTGTAATAGTTTGTGTAAGTTCATATATGCAATTTAGATAATAAACATTTTCCCAATCAAAAGCTATATAACGGATATCCTTTGCTGATTTCAAAGAAGTGTTATGTACAAGTGAAAAAATTGAAAATAGGATATGGTGCCAATAAATGATACATGACAACAAGTGCAGCTCCAAAATTAGTAAAACTAATAACCAGTGATTGACAATAAAAAGGGCGCAACAAGTATTTGCATAGGTGTCAACAATAAAAATATATATATATATATATATATATTCAAAGTGCAGCAAAAGTCCAAGCTTAGTGCAAATAATAAATTCACAGTCTATCAAAACTTTAAAGCAATGCTATATTCGGGTCTTCTATCCTCCAACACCGTGCCTTAAAGAAAAGTGCAGCGTGCATATACAAAGTGCTTCACCCGAAGTGACATTCAAATGTACTCACCTAATCTCTACGACCATAAATGACCATCAGGCATATAAAGGGTTTTTTACTCAGGGTCCTCCCTCTTGCAAACCTCTCCCGGGATATGATCAATCCTCAATCAAAATCAAATGAACCTGCTCTCCATTCGTTTTAAAGAACGTCTGTCTTTTCCATAATTTGGTCCTTCAATCTGCAAAGTTCAAGGCTCCACTGCAATGAGCCACAAGGAAGCAGAGATAGTGTAATAGCGTCTTTTATTTAAAAAGTTACTTACAGGGTTTAAAAACTTGTGTCAGGTAGGTATACACACGCAGCTTGAGGGGAGGCAGTGGCCGGTCTTGTCACTGGAGAGTGATACAATCTAAGGTGTGCGTCTCAGCTGATCCAAATAGAACAGACAGCTCCTGTATCATGCGTGCTATGCGCCAGTTCTCTATGCATTTCACGCTCTACCGCGCGTCATCAGGAAAAATATGTACAAGTGTTATTTACCAGGTCGAGGTCCTCAGGATAGCCCCACCAGGAGGTGAGCAAGCCGGGGGCCAGTAGGAGATATAGCATGTAGGGATAGTCAGTAAACAAACCAAAGGTCAGTAATGAGCGGCTTCAGGTAGGGATCAAACAGAAGCATAGTTAAGGAACAAGCCAAAGGTCAGAAATGAATGGTAGCAAAGATACGGACAGCAGCAGGAGTGACAAAATCGATATATTGGCTGGAGAGAGCACAATTTTCTGGCAAACAGGAGGTGCAAAGGCATGGTTTAAATCAGGAAGTTCATGGGAGGAGCAAAAAGTTCAAGGTTCAGCAGACAAGGCACAAGGCAGCATTGTCCAATGGATCAGTCAGGGTGCTGTCCAACATTTCAGGTGGTGACGGGCATCATGATTGACAATGGATCTACACTGGGGTACATTTTATTTATTTATTTATATTAGTAAAGGATTTGTCAAAAACTGCCTCCTGTCTGTTTTTACACTACACTTTTTTTTATGGTAAATGAGTAGGGGTACTATGTAGGGGGGAGCTGGGATGTTTCAGATTCCGATAAGCCCCCACATCCACTGGCCAGTGTTGTAGGGAAGAGGCCCCTTTCCCCATCAAAATGAGGAAAAGGCCCTGCCCCAAAGCACCCCCCATGTGGAGGGCATGTGGCCTGATATGGTTCTGGGGAGCGCTCGTTCGCCTCCCCCTCCCCTTTCCTGACCTTCATGCTCAGAAAAAGGTCTTGTTTGGATTTTGGGGGGAACCCCCACACCATTTTTTTAATTTTGGCATTGGGGTTTCCCTCAAAATCCATACCAGACCCAAAGGGCCTGGTATAAATTGTAAGGGACCCCACACCGTTTTTTTTCTAATTTTTTGACGCCAATTATTTTTTTCGCATTCAGCGAACCCCGCTGACAGCTGATGACTCATCAGTTGTTAAGGATATGGCTGCCGCCCGCTCCATAACAACAATGACAGAACCACACAAAAATACCCCCCGACCTATTTGGGTTTGAATGGATGCCTATCGTGGAATGACTTAACCAGCCTTGGGGCATGAACATCACGAGCAGGCACCCAAGTCCTTTCTGCAATGGAGTAGCCCTTCCAGTCCACTAGATACTGTAATTGTCTACCCCTACGTCAGGAATACAGAATTTTACTAACTTCGTACTCCTGATGGTCATCCACAGAGACAGGAGAAGGACGTATAGAGGGTAGGGAAAACCTATTCTTGACAAAGGGTTTAAGCAAGGATACATGAAACGTATTGGGAATTTGAAGGGGCGGGGGCAAGCGTCTTTTATAATCCACAGTGTTGACCTGACAAAGAATGAGAAAAGGTCCTATAAATCTAGGGCCTACCTTGGGAGAGGATTGCCACAGTTTATTTTTCTTGGTGGACAACCATACATACCAGCTGATTGAGACGATAGCGGGGTGAAGGTTTTCTGCGACGGTCTGCATACCCCTTGTACCCCTTGAAACATAAGACAGGTTCTGCTTCAGTCGGTACACAGGTACACATGTACCGACTGAAGCACAACCTGTCTTATGTTTCTCCAGTGCTTAGTTAACCTTGACACCATGTTGACTGCCACAGGTACCTCAACCATCGCACTCCAGTTGTCATGTTCAGCATTGATATAAGCCCGTAGGTAGACCCCAAATCTTGAATGACCCTTTCTGTTTGGCCATTAGATTAAGGGTGGTATCCCAAAGACAGGGATTTCTTGATCCCCAGATTTTTGCAAACAGCCCTCCAGAACGTGGATATGAATCGCAGGCCTCTGTCGCTAACAATATTGACAGGAATTCAGTGTGAACGGATGACATTTTCAATAAAAGATAGAGCTAAGCTAGGGACAGAAGGTAGTGTGGGCATAGGTATCAAGTGGGCTAACTTTTAAAATCAAACTACTAAAACCCAAATGAAGGTATTCCCACTGGAAGTGGGTAAGTCCACAATAAAATCCATATTAATATGAGTCCAGGGAGCACGAGGAACAGGTAACGGTTGTAGTAGACCTTGTGGAACAGAACGATGCATTTAGATGGCCGCACAAACAGAACAAGCTCTAACAAAGGCTATCACATCCCTCTTTAGGGTAGGCCACTAAACCAGGGATTTCAGGCGTAAGAAGGTTTGATTGATACCAGGGTGTCCGGATACCTTCTGTCCATGGACAAATTGCAAAACTTCTTTCTGTAATTCTTGGGGAACAAAGTATTGGGCAAAAAAGAAAGAGTAGAAGGTGCTTGAGATTGTGCAGCCAACAAGTTCCTTTGTAGGGTCGTATACAGTTGAGCAATGATTTGCTCAGGAGGAACAATATGATCCGGAGGTACTTGAAGATTCTCACAAGGGAATTATCGAGACAGGGCATCGGCCTTGGTGTTCTTGGTGCCTGGAATGTAAGTTAACACAAAGTTAAACAGGAGAAGAAAAGTGCCCAGCGGGCTTGTCTGTAATTCAGTCTTTGGGCCTTCTCCAAGTAGGTCAGGTTCTTATGGTCAGTCTGAACCACAACAGGAAGTACCATACCCTCTAATAAGTGTCTCTATTCGGAGAATGCTAGCTTTATGGCCAAAAGCTCTCTATTCCCTATGTTGTAGTTTCGGTCGGGAACAGAGAATCTCTTGGAGAAGAAGGCGACCAGATGAAGCTTATTGGAAGTAGGATCTCGTTGAGATGAGTGTATAGTAAAAATGTTTCACTAAACAAAAATATAAATATACATATAAATATAAATGTAAAACAGTGAGTCCATGTGTCTTCCAACTGACATCAGTGTATTGCCTTCATTTTGATAAAAAGTGCACGAACGATTGTTCATTCAATTCCTCCACCTTGTGATAACCACCACCATAATAAAGGATGTTGCCCGAGTGTATTGACCACCTATTACGGGGGCTCAAATAAGGCTTGTGTATCTTATATGTTCCATCCACGCTTGCTGTTCCACATCAAAACAAGAGGAATCGTCCAGCAGTCACCTCTGGTCCCGAAGCAAGGTGTCCAGTGGGATGTGTCAATATAAAGATAAACGCCAATAGTGTAAAATCCTTAAAATTCGGCTTTATTTAAGTAACGCATAGCATGCCATTACATGTTTACAATCTTCCTTGGTCCAAAGACAAGGATGTTGGTTCAATCAATGCGATGACAGGAGATAAACCTTTTACCTGACCGGTTTTGTTACAATAGAACTTCTTTCGGGGCATAGATATCTCTTCATGTCATCGCTATATATGCATCCGGTCGCTGTCCCAGCCTCACTCTCATCTCCTTCTCTATATGGCTCTCTAATACAACCACACCTCGCTCTGAGTCTTCGTGACATCATCACAAAAACAATCTTCCTCCACCTGTGCGCACCACTCCCATCTCAAATGGAGCACGCTCCACAGTGAAAGCCAGCACACGGCAGGAAGTAGGGAGGCTGTGTCTCCCAACCAGAAAATATGGCATTTCCGGGGGATTTTTTTTTTTTTATACACAATTACTAAGGTGATTAGAGATCCGAGCGGGCTTGAACAGCACCAAACATAGCATGCAAATATAAAACAATGTACATTATCAAAGACAATAGCTAATATTAAATACAATGGATATGGAAATCAGAATAAAAATCAATAAAAATACTATATTTTAAATAAAATAAGAAAGCAGGTTCAGGGGTTGTCCAAAAACTGTTCACGTACCAATCTACGTTTAACCCGTATGGAACATAACTTTTCAAAAGGTAAATCCATTTTGTTAAAATTTTTGACAGTTCCCTCACTTTTAAACTACTTCTCCAGTGAGAGGTGAAACTCTCTATACCTATAAAGAGGGTTCCAGTTGGATCCCTATTATGCAATAAATCATAGTGTCTAGAGACACTATGATTTTTATAGCCCTTATGAATATTGGCTATATGCTCATTGAATCTGACATTCAATGCCCGAGTGGTGCGGCGTATATATTGTAACCCGCATTAGCACTGAAGCATATATACTACATATGTAATCCTACATGTAATGAGAGGTTTTATAGTATAGGATTTTGAGGTAACCATGGAAGAAAATTCTGTAATCCTCCTTTTTTTACAGGCATTGACATGGCAAACCTGACAACCCCTACATTTGAAGTATCCAGTAAGGTTGTGAAAAAGAGGAGACCTAGAGGGAGAGTCTAGAATGTTATGTACAATTTTATCCTTCAATGATGGACCACCTCTAAACATGACCTGTGGTTTGGATGAAAGAAGAGGTCCCAGAACTCTATTGTTCTGTAGGATACGCCAATGTTTTCCCAAAATACGTTTAACAACTGTGTATTGGGCATAAAAAGACATGACTAGTGAAAAACTGGCAAAGTTGCTTTTATCTTTAGCGCTGTCATTCACCCTATTTGTCAATAGGGATTCTCTTTCCATAGCTCTAACTTGGCCAAGTGTGGTCTCTAAAGCAACAGGATCATAGTTTTTCTCAAGGAATCGTTTTTTTAATATCCCAGTCTCTCTATCGTAGTCCTCAAGGGTGCTACAGTTTCTCCTCAAACAAAGAAACTGTCTTTTGGGGACTCCTTCTAACCAAGGTCGATGATGATAACTTTCCCTTGATATATAAGCATTACGATCAGTAGCCTTGAAGAAAGAAGGAGATGTAATTAAACGGCCATTATCCACCTTAATGGTCAAATCTAGAAAATGAATTTCCTTTTGGCTCATCTCGTAGCTTAATTTAATGCCTCTGTTGTTCTAATTCAAGGGGCTCATGAACTCTATAAGGGAGGTGGAGTCACCTCTCCAAAGGAGGAGTATGTGGTCTATGTATCTAGCCCCCAAGACTAATTCCGTCCTTCGTCGGGCATAGACAACATCCTCCTCCCATCTTGCCATGAACAAATTCACCACAATGGGAGTGTCAAGTCTCTGATGTGAGGCCGAGTCGCAGAGAGGGGGCCCCTTGTGGCTGAGTGCAGCGCTCCCCTGGGAGTGATACAGGGAATATGGTGCCCAAAGGTGCACGGGTTGCCAGTAATGCTGCAACAGGCTGGTAAGCAGAACGTGACTGGGGTGTGCTGGGTAGCGATGTCAGTAGCTGGGCAAGAAGAAGTCCTGAGTAGGCGGTTGCAGGATAAACCAGGAGCAGGGTTTGCAGTCAGGCCAGAGGTCATATACCGGGAGACAGTCCAAGAGCAAACAGGAGCAAGCCAGGTTATAAACAGTGGGCAGTGGATCGAAGAATAGTCAGCCAAGCCAAGGTCATAGCGAGGAGATAATCAGGATCATGGGTCAAGCCAGAAGCAGAGGTCAAGCCAGGGGTTTCAAGGTAAACAGGCACAGGAACACAGGAAGCTGACGACAATCCAGCAATTTGGGTCAGACAGTGGCAGCCTTTTATAGGCCAGCAGGGGGATCCACCTGTCCCATGATGTGCCTATGGTGCCCATTTCCTCTACTGGCAAGATTACCAGTACTTCCATGGCCATTTCCCAGACAGTGCCCCCCCCAAGGGGCAGCCCCTGGATGCCCAACTGGGCCCATCTGTCAGGGTATCGGGCACAAAATCTCTGGAGAAGTCTAGGAGCATGTATATTGCCTGCAGGTTACCAAGAATTCTCTCCTGCTGAGTAACCCTTCCATTTAATAAGAAATTGAATATTCCTTCCACTCTTGCGACAGTCCAGGATGGATTCTACCTTGAATTCGGTTTCATCTCCCACTGAGACTGGAGGCGGAGGGTCTTCTTCTCTTCCTGGAAAAGGACTAGAGACAACAGATTTAAGAAGAGATACATGAAACACAGGATGCACTTTATACGAACTTGGAAGTAACAGTTCAAACGCTACTGGGTTGATTTTTGGTTTAATCTCAAATGGACCGATGAATCTTGGACCCAATTTCCAGAAGGGAGCCTGAGATTTGCTGAAGAGAGCCAGACCTTATCTCCAACCTCAAAACTAGGACTCTCTCCCCTCTTCTTGTCATATTGTTTCTTGTAGTCCTCTTGCGCTTTCTGCATGGTTAGCCAGAGGGTTTGATAATTAGAACTTATCCTGTCCTGAACTGCTGGGACTGAGGCTTCCAGAATGACGTTAGGTAGAAATGAAGGATGGAAATCATAGTTGGCCCAAAACGGAGATTGATTGGTGGTTGAGTGTACTGAATTGTTGTAAGCGAACTCCGCACAAGGGAGTAGAGAGAGAGATCCAGTCATCCTGGGAGAAGGAGCAGAAGCAATGCAAATATTGTTCTAAGGTCTGGTTACTCCTTTCAGTTTGACCGTTGCTTTGGGGGTGATAGGCTGAAGACAGGCACACTTCAATTGATAGTGCTTTGCAGAGCTCTCTCCAGAATCGGGAGGTTAATTGTACCCCTCTATCAGACACAATGCTGTCAGGAAGGTCATAAAGTCTGACTATTTTCCTTATGAAAATTTTGCAGCAGGAGGTGTTTCTGCCATGGGCAAGAAGTGCGCCATTTTGGACAGACGGTCCACAACTACCAGGATTGTTGTAAATTCTTCGGATGGGGGCAACTCTACTATAAAGTCCATAGATATATTTCTATTTCTATATTTTATATTGTTCTGGCACTGGCAGTGGACGTAACAGACCCCAAGACTTGACGTTGGACCCTTTATTTAGCTGGCAGGTAGTAAAGGAGCTAACAAACTCCATGCAGTCAGATTTCAAGGTAGGCCACCAGAAGGATCGTTGGATAAGATCCGTAGTTTTCCGCACTCCGAAGTGGCCAGCGAGTTGGTGGTCATGCAATGTCTTTAGGACCTGAATTCTGGATTTTTGCATAACAAAGATCTTGTCCTGATGCCAGAGATACCCCCCCTGGTTTCTAAGAGAGTATGCTTCTGGTTCCTGACATTGGGGGGAAGCCTGTTCAAGAGAAGATCTTAGATCGGGTTGGATCAAAAGAAAGTTCTGAGGTGACAGGATCGTGCTAGATATTGTCTCTTCTGGAGTATCGGGGAACAATCAGGATAAGGCATCGGCCTTTCCGTTCTTGGAGCCAGGGCGGTAGGTAATGTGGAAGTTAAACCTCGAAAAGAACAGAGCCCAGCGAGATTGATGGGGTCTCAGACGTTTGGCAGTGCGGAGGTAATCGAGGTTCCTGTGATCTGTAAATATCATTATGGGGTGAGCAGTCCCCTCAAGAAGGTATCTCCACTCCTCTAAGGCTGTTTTAATGGCCAAGAGATCGCGATCACCTACATCATAGTTCCTCTCGGGCTGGCTCATTTTCCGTGTGGAGAAGGCCACGGGGTGAAGAAAAGACTTGGGTCCCTGGCACTGTGAAAGGACTGCCCCTGTGGCTACTTCTGAGGCATCGACCTCCAAGATGTATGGTAGGGCAGGATCAGGATGTTGAAAAATGGGTGCAGAGGTAAACAATGACTTCAGTCTCTCAAAAGCAGTTTGGGATTCGGAGGGCCACTGGAAGTGGATATGTAAGTGGGTTACCTGGGTTATGGGTGAGATGATGGAAGAAAAGTTCCTTATAAACCTTCTATAGAAGTTTGCAAAGCCCACAAACCTTTGCACCCATTTCTTATCCAATGCAGTTGGCCAATCCAGGATTGCCTGCACTTTCTGTGGATCCATAGCTACACCGCCAGTGGAGATGATCAGTCCTAGGAATTGTATTGATTTTTTTTCAAAGTCACACTTTTCCGCTTTCACGTAAAGTCCGTGTATTCTTAGTGTGAGCAGCACTGTCTTTACATGGGTCCGGTGGAGCTTCAGCGTAGCCAAAAATATGAGGATGTCATCCAGATAGATGATGACGAAGTAGTCAAAATATTCCCGGAAAATATAATTTACGAAGTGCTGAAACGTTGCTGGAGCGTTACAGAGCCCAAAGGGCATCACGAGATACTCGAAGTGTCCGAATATCGTTCTGAATGCTGTCTTCCATTCATCGCCCTCACGGATGCGAACAAGGTTATAGGCACCCCGGAGGTCGAGCTTGGTAAATACTTGGGCCGTACGGAATCTCTGGAAAAGTTCAGGAACTAGTGGCAGTGGGTAGTGGTTCGTTATGGTGATTTTATTTAGCTCCCTATAGTCCACGCATGGACTTAAAGTCTTGTCTTTCTTTTCAACAAAGAAAATTCCGGCACCGGCAGGAGAGGAGGAAGCTTAGATGAAGCCTTTAGCCAAGTTTTCATCGATGTATTGTCGCAGAGTTCCAAACTCCATTTCAGAGAGAGGGAATATTCATCCAAATGGAATCTCGGCCCCTGGAAGTAATTCTATCGGACAGTCATATGGCCGATGTGGTGGTAGGACATCTGCTTTTCTTTTATCAAAGACATCCAGGAATTGTTGGTATGCCTGAGGTACATTCTGGTTAGTGGTAGATACAGGGTGGACTGTCAAGCAACTGGTAGTGTCTCTGGGTTCAGGAATGAGGCAATGCTGCTGGCAATAGGGAGAGGTGAACAGGACTTCCTTCTTGATCCAATTGTTCTGGGGGTTGTGGGCTTGGAGCCACGGAATTCCTAAGATAACTGGAGACATAGGCGACCTCAGAGCGTCAAAACGTATGAATTCCTGATGGCCATCAGGAGTGGTGATAAGGAGAGGGATAGTCTCTTGGGTAACAGGGCCAGAACTAGGCAATGTGCCACCTGCCAGCCGAACTTTCAGCCCCCATTTCTTGTGGAGAAGGGGCAACTTAAGGTTTCTCGCCAGGTTAAAGTACACAAAGCAGCTGCCTGCAGCCGGATCTCCTCTTTTCCAAACTGCAGCATGATGGATAGAACTAGGTGTGCAGGAGAAGCTCCGGAGACCTGGAAATGCACTGGAGGGTAGGAAGGTGGCTTATTGGGCCTTCTGGGGCAATTACACAAGAAATGTCTGCTTCCTCCACAGTAGAGGCAGAGCCTAGATCCGGGGGTTAATGCAGGACGTAGCAGGCCGAGTTGTCTAGGAACAGGGGTAGATGTACTGGTGGGCACAGGCACTGGTGAAGTGGAAACCTTAAGCGGCATCATGGCAGGCCTGGAGAACTGAGTTTGTTCGGACTGTCGCTCCCGTAGACATCTGTCCAGCTGGATGGATGAGTGGATAAGATCCTCAAGTGTAGTGGGGACCCCAATCCTGCCCAGCTTGTCTTTGAAAGACTCAGAAAGTCCTAAGTGAAACTGGTGCTTGAGGGCTGCCTCGTTCCAGCCTGTGTCTGCAGACCACAGACGGAAGTCCACGGTATAGTCCTCCACTGGTTGACTACCCTGCTGTAATGAATGCAGAGTGGCTTCGGCGGTGGCTGTACGCTGGGGGTCCTCATAGAGTTGTGCCATAGCTGCCAGAAATGTGTCCACTGTGTTAATGTCTGGACTCCTTTGTTCCCATAAACTGTGGGCCCAGGTCTGGGGTTCATCGGACAGCAGAGAGATGCGGAACCCGACCTTATTAGTTTCTAAAGTAAAAGTCCGGGGCTGCAAGGCTAGGTACAATAGGCAGGCATTCTTGAAGGATCTAAACTTTTTTCAATAAACTGGAAAATCATTCAGGGATGGGAACTCAGGGTTCTGGAGGAGGGAACACCATTGTAGGAGCCAGAGAGGAACGTGCGTGGGTAGAGCTGGTAGAAGCTGGAACCGGGTCCGTAGAAGCAGATGATTCTGACAGGTGTTGCAGCCTATACTCCAGCTGGAGGTATCCTTCTTGTAGTGTCTGGATTGCTTGGGTCAGAGTAGTGGCCTGTTGACACAATGCCTCTAACGGGGACGCACCTCTGCCGGCCTCAGACATGGCTGGATTGTACTGTCAAGTCTCTGATGTGAGGCAGAGTGGCAGAGAGGGCGCCCCTTGCGTGCAGCGCTCCCCTGGGAGTGATAGAGGGGATACAGTGCCCAAAGGTGCACATGTTGCCAGTAATGCTGCAACAGGCTGGTAAGCAGAACGTGGCTGGGGTGCGCTAGGTAGCGATGTCAGTAGCCGTGCAAGAAGAAGTCCTGAGTAGGCAGTTGCAGGATAAACCAGGAGCAGGGTTCGCAGCCAGGCCAGAGGTCATATACCGAGAGACAGTCCAAGAGCAAACAGGAGCAAGCCGGGTCATAAACAGTGGGCAGTGGATCGAAGAATTGTCAGCCAAGCCAAGGTCAGAGCGAGGAGATAATCAGGATCACGGGTCAAGCAGAAGCAAAGGTCAAGGGTTTCAAGGTAAACAGGCACAGGAACACAGGAAGCTGACGACAATCCAGCAATTTGGGTCAGACAGTGACAGCCTTTTATAGGCCAGCAGGGGGATCCACCTGTCACATGATGTGCCTATGGCACCCATTTCTTCTACTGGCAAGATTGCCAGTACTTCCACGGCCATTTCCCTGACAGGGAGCATGTTTAGCCCCCATTGTGAAACCTCTATTTTGAAGGAAGAAACCACCTCCAAACCAAAAATAGTTATGTGTAGCTGCATATTTCAACAGATTCATAATAAACTCCTTTTGAATCGAACTTACGGGTGAGTCCTTATCCATAAATTAAACAAGCCGGCCAGCTCACAATGCAGCCCGTGGTCCGGTGACGTCAGCACGTTGCTCCTCCCTTCGTGTTTCGTCACAGATGTCATTGTGCTGAGGCCGCTTGACAGCCAGAGTGGTAACGTTTCCAATTTTTAACTTTGTACTGTTATTACTTTTACTTTTAATAAACTGTCAGCAAGTTCCTTCTCAAGGCCCATGTGGTTTATTGCAGGCACCACTCAACCCTTTCTAGTCCAGCTTCTGAGCACTGTTAACTCTATCATATTCCCAGAAGAGTTGAGGCTGTTAGACATGTGCATGACAAAAAAAAAAATAGTTTTGTTTTGATTCGTTAATCTAGGTATTTGGGTTTGGTAAATCCGGTTGATTCGTTCCAATCGTATTAGGGATTTGTATTGGGAATTCGTATTTTGAATTTTTAAAATTTTCTTGAAATTTACAGTTTTTTTTCGATTCAAATCCTTTGAAATCTCAAATCGGTCGAATCGAAAACTTAGATTTTTTATTTTTATTTCTATTCCAATGTGGCGAAGTGAACAAACAAAAGAAAAATCTTCATCAAAGGATTACAATGGGGGTTATTTACAAAAAGGCAAATCCACTGTGCACTTGGAAGTGCAGTCGCTGTAGATCTGAGGTGGACATGCAAGGAAATAAAAAACAGCATTTTAGCTTGAGTGAGTGAGTGACTTATATAGCGCTAACAAATGCAAACTAAATCGCCTCAAGGCGCTTTTTGCATCTAGTGTCATCCTGATCCTTCAGAAGAGGTGGGTCTTTAGCTTTTTCCTGAAAGCCCGATGGTTTTCTTCCATGCGTATGTTCATGGGTAGAGCGTTCCAGAGCCGTGGTCCTTGGACTGCAAATCTTTGTTCTCCCTTAGACTTGTAGCTTGCACATGATTGGATGATAAAATCAGCAGAGCTTCCCCTCATTTAAGATCTTCCCCTCAGATCTACAGCGACTGCACTTCCAAGTGGTGCAGAGTGGATTTGCCTTTAGTAAAGCAACTCCACAGTCTTTGATTTCAGCAATATGTGCACAGTTATGCCTTGTACACACGATCGGAATTTCCGATGAAAAAAGTCTGATGGACTTGTTTCATCATAAATTCCGGTCGTGTGTGGGCCCCATCTGACTTTTTTCCATCAGTGTAAAAAAATAGAACATGTTTCAAATTTTACCGATGGACAAAACTCTGATAGGAAATTCCGATCGTCTGTGTGGAACTACGATGGAGAAAAAACCCACGCATGCTCAGAATCAAGTCGACGCATTGAACTTCCTTTTTCTCGGCTCGTCGTAGTGTTGTACGTCACCGTGTTTTGGACGGTCGGAATTTACTCTGACAGTGTGTATGCAAGACAGCTTGAACGGAATCCAGATGAAAAATTCCATCGGATTTTATACCATAGGATACTCCGATCGTGTGTACAGGGCATTAGAATTAGACTGAAGTTCGATGTACCGTATATACTAGAGTATAAGCCGACCCGAATATAAGCCGAGGCACCTAATTTTACCACAAAAAACTGGGAAAACTTATTGACTCGAGTATAAGCCTAGGGTGTCCATCTGCATGTCTCACTGTGCCTATGTGCATGCCTCACTGTGTCCATGTGCATGCCTCACTGTGTCCATGCCTCACTGTGTCCATGCCTCACTGTGCCCATGCCTTACTGTGCCCATGCCTCACTGTGCCTATGACTAGACTTACGTTTAACATGGGAGTATATGGAAGGAGTGCCCGGGTTTGAAAAATTGGTGCTCCCTGGCCGTAGGTCCCCCAGACAGCAAACTTTGCACACTTGTAGAGGGGAACTGGGGCTACATATGTGTGTGTGCCATGTTTCTAGCCAAGGGGACCTACGGCCGGCTGGTACCGGGTCCCAAAAGTTACTGGAGAAATTACAGTTTAACATAGGAGTCTATGGAAGGGGTCCCCGGCTTTGAAAAATCGGTGCTCCCTGGCCGTAGGTCCCCTGGACAACAAATTTTGCACACTTGTAGAGGAAGGGTGGTGCTATATGTGTACCAAGTTTGGGGTTCAGGACACCTATGGTGGGCCAGTACCGGGTCCGCAAATTCTGGGAGATCAGAAAAGGTCACTTGAGTATAAGCCGAGAGGGGGCATTTTCAGCACAAAAAAATGTGCTGAAAAACTTGGCTTATACTCGAGTATATACGGTAAAATTTGGTTTGAATTTCAGTCCGAATTTACAAAATTCAGACAAATTTTGTTTCGTTATTCGGAGCATGCAGTAAAATTTGCTTATATTGTAATTCGGGTATTCGAAAATTCCGAACGAAACGAGCTGCACATGTCTAGAAGCTGTTATAGCTGCAAAGTGCGGGGCCAACTCAATATTGAACCCTACGGACTAAGACTGGGATGCCATTAAAGTTTACATGCGTGTAAAGGCAGGCATCCCAATACTTTTGGTAATATAGTGTAACTTTAATGTCTGCTGCTAACATTTAAAAAAAGACTCAATTACAAATGTATGTCCTTTATTCTCTTCTCTTTCTGCTGTTCAGAAATAAATAAAAAATTTGATATTAACAGAAAATGAAATCGTCTTATATAACCGTTTCTAAATGCAGGGCCCTTTGTCTTGTCTTAAACGGCACTCTATGTAAGACGATAAGAGGACGCAGGTTCATTACATAGACATGATCTGTAGCCTTGTGTGTTCTTAGATAATGTTATACCGGGTTATAGTGACCTCCCTTCATCTCCTTGCTGTTGTATTGTGTAGATTTATACTGACATCTCATACACTGATTGGAGAATTGTGTGTGCTCCTTCTGTGTGTGACACCTTGTACCGCTGACACCGAAAACCCAGGACCGGCACCAACCAACGTGCCGGAGGCAGCATTCGTATTTGAAGACTATGAGTATTATCAGGATGGAGACATTATAATCGGAGGGATCTTCACTGTCAATAGTCATTTAAAGGGAATTTTCTATGATTCTCTACCTATAACCAAAATGTTTTTTATGATGCTGTGCTTAAAGTGAGTATATATATATATATATATATATATATATATATATATATATATATATATATATATATATTTTTTTTTTAATAATGTTAGAACACTTCAAATAAATGTAAAAATCAACAGAATGACTGTGTGTCACCGGTAAGTGCCCTGTTCCAAATCACAACCCTTGTTTTCACTTTTTTTCTCACCCCTTGTTGCACGCTATTAGATTTTCTGCAGATTTTTGACTTCAGATTTACCAAAACCATGTAGTAGAAGGTCCTGCCTGATTGCATACAAATTGAAACTCTTAAGGTTTGACCTTATTATTATATGGTTTTGGTAAATCTGAAGACAAAAATCTGCAGAAAATCTAATAAGTGTATATAGGGGCCTAATTCTGATATCAAGCAGCCCCTTTGCAACCATATCATGTCTACATACTGTACGCTCCAACGATGGCTGCGTGGTATTTCTCAGGGTGCTTCCTGATGGTGACCATGGCATTGGGTAATGTGTGTTGTAAGGGACACTTGTGGTTTCCATTAAAAGCTTTGGCAGGGGTGACAACACAAGGAAGGAATTAGGAGACGGGGACAGAGCTTTCCACCCTATCACACCCTGAGCAAGGACCTCCATGGCGGGATCACCAGGCTTTATTTTAATGAAAGCTGCAGATCTACAAAGACTGAAAACGACTTTTGACATTAACATGCTAAAGCTTCTATGAGATTTTAGTGATTGGGATCACGTGTATTTTTAATATCAGGTTACGTCTGATTGCTTTCCTGTGTGTGAAGTCTAACACGGCATTGCTCTAGTTTCAGCTCTTACATTGTATCCTCAGCATTGATCCCGGCTTTGTCTGCTTTGTCTTTGAACACACGGTGTGATTCCTGGGTAGGGTGAAGACCGCGCCGGCAGCAGACCGGTCTCGTCCCAAACATGCGCAGACGCCTTTGATTTTTAAGTAGGGGTGTAGGGTTACAGAAGGTCGAAATCTGATTTGGATCGTAAGCTTTTCTGCCAAACAGCGCACCTAACATTAAACTTCAGACCCAGGAATCCCGCACACTGTGAGCTCAGAGACAAAGCAGACAAAGCCGGGATCAATGCTGAGGATACAATGTAAGAGCTGAAACTAGAGCAATGCCGTGTTAGGCTTCACACACAGGAAAGCAATCATGAAGGGGTCCTGCGTTGCTCCGATATGTGGCAATCTGCTGTAACGATGTGATCGCTGATTAAAGCTGAGGACCCATTCCGGAGATCCTTGGCGTGCTGCTGACATTCTTTTACTCTGAAATTAAAATAGACGTGATTCCAATCCCTAAAAGTTTCTATCAGGTTACGTCTGATTGCTTTCCTGTGTGTGAAGCCTAACACGGCATTGCTCTAGTTTCAGCTCTTACATTGTATCCTCAGCATTGATCCCGGCTTTGTCTGCTGTGTCTTTGAACACACGGTGTGATTCCTGGGTAGGGTGAAGACCGCTCCGGAAGCAGACCGGTGTCGTCCCAAACATGCGCAGACGCCTTTGCTTTTTATATAGGGGTTTTGGGTTACAGAAGGTCGAAATCTGATTTGGATCGTAAGCTTTTCAGCCAAACAGCGCACCTAACAACAAACCTCAGACCCGGGAATCCCGCACACTGTGAGCTCAGAGACAAAGCAGACAAAGCCGGGATCAATGCTGAGGATACAATGTAAGAGCTGAAACTAGAGCAATGCCGTGTTAGACTTCACACACAGCAAAGCAATCAGACGTAACCTGATATTAAAATAGACGTGATCCCAATCACTAAAATCTCATAGAAGCTTTAACATGTTAATGTCAAAAGTCGTTTTCAAGCTCTATAAATCTGCAGCTTTCATTAACCACTCCAGCCCCGGAAGGTTTACCCCTCCAACCCCCCCCCCCTTAATGACCAGGCCATCAAAATCTCGAGGGTCTATGAGATCACTTTTTCTTTTCTTAGGTGGATATCTTCATCTTGTGATACGTTAAGAATTCCATTTCTAAATTTAGTTTAACCAGATGCCGGCGGCGCCCCACGTAAATGTCCTGCGACAGGGCAGCATCATGTACCTGTACCAGGAATTCTGCACTTCTGTGATTGGACACAGCAGGAGCCAATCAGCGAGTCCGGTGGACGCGATGTCCGCCGATGCCCACCGACCGTTCGGGAGACAGGGGCAGAGCGGCGGTCTGCCTATGAAAAACAAGTCAGATCACCATTCTGTGACAAGGGAAGGCTGGGATCCTGTGTTTTTGCCAAGCAGGGACACAGATCTCTGCATTCCCACAGTGCAAGCACCTCCCCCACCCAGTTAGTAAGCACCCCCTAGGAACACATTTAACCCTTTGATCGCCCCTAGATGTTAACCCCTTCCCTGCCAGTGTCATTAGTACAGTGACAGTGCATATTTTTTAGCACTGATCACTAGACATGTGCACTGCCCAAAAATGTGTTAGTTTTCGTCTCATTCGTTTTTTTTTTTTACTTTTGTTTTTCGGGTCATTCGTAAAAATCGAAAATTAGAAAATCCGAAAATTCTAACAAATAACTAACTAACTAATAATAACTAACTATTAAATTATAGGTATTGGAATTTCCTTTGAAATTTGGCTGTTAGTGAATGTAACGAACACAAATTTATCCAAAGTTACAAATTATCCAAAATAACGAATGCCGCATCTAAACAAATGGAAGACAAATTAATAATAAATAATAATAATAAAACGTTTTTATTATTATTATCGTTATTTATTATTATTATTTTTTTCCATTCATTTAGATACGGCATTTGTTATTTCGGATAATTCGTAACTTTGGATAAATTCGTATTCGTTACGTTCACTAACAGCAAATTTTAAAGGAAATTCTGATACCTATAATTTAATAGTTAGTAATAGTTAAGTTAATATTAGTTAGTTATTATTTCAGATTTTCTAATTATCGGGTCTTCGGATTTTCGAATCTCGAAGTTCCAAGTTTTCGAATTTCTGAATTTTCAAATATTCTAATTTTGTTAAACTGGTTTTCGGATATTTCCGAATTAACAAATTTGTCGAAATTCATTAAAAAACGAATTTGAAACCAAAACTAATTGCACATGTCTACTGATCACTGTATTAGTGTCACTGGTCCCCCAAAAGTGTCAAAAGTGTCAGTTAGTGTCCGATCTGTCCGCCGCAATATCACAGTCCCACTTTACTGCAGTGTACTGTATTGTAGTGCACTTTTACTCCAATATATTATACAAAGTACAGATGTGCCACTTTACAGGCAGACTAAGGGGACCCCCCAAGCTCTATATTTAAAGGAATTTTTCATTTTTATTGTTTTGCTTTAAGCATCATAAAACCACTGCTCATTTAACCACTTGCCGTCCGCCGCATGCACTTTTACGTCAGCAGAGAGACACGGACAGGCAACTGGGCATATATATATATATCCCTTTAAATTTGCTTCCGTGTGGGCGCGCTCCCAACCCTGCAGCGAGCTCCGTGGCAGTGCCCATGGGACCCGCGGACTCGATGTCCGCCGGTGTCCTGCGATTGTGTCACGGAGCTGCAGAACGGGGGGATGCCTTTGTAAACAAGGCATCTCCCCGTTCTGCCTAGTGACAGGACACTGATAGTCTGCTCCCTCTCATCGGGAGCAGCGATCAGTGTTGTGTCACAGTAAGGACACACTTAACCCCTTCCTAGCCCCCTAGTGGTTAACCCCTTCCCTGCCAGTCACATTTACACAGTAATCAGTGCATTTTTATAGCACTGATCGCTGTATAAATGTGAATGGTCCCAAAATATTCGATGTGTCCGCCATAATGTCGCAGTCATGATAAAAATCGCTGATCACCGCCATTACTAGTAAAAAAAATAATTAATATTAATAAAAATGCAATAAAACTATCCCCTATTTGTAGACTTGTATAACTTTTGCGCAAACCAATCAATAAACGCTTATTGCTATTTTTTTTACCAAAATAGGTAGAAGAATACGTATCAGTCCCCCCAAAAATCCATACCAGACCCTTATCCGAGCATGCAACCTGGCAGGCCACAGGAAAAGAGGGGGGGACGAGAGAGCACCCCCCCTGAACCGTACCAGGCCACATGCCCTCAACATGGGGAGGCTGTCCCCATGTTGATGAGGACAAGGGCCTCATCCCCACAACCCTTGCCCGGTGGTTGTGGGGGTCTGCGGGTGGGGGGCTTATCAAAATCTGGAAGCCCCCTTTAACAAAGGGGAACTCCAGATCCTGCCCCCCCCCATGTGAATTGGTAACGGGGTACATTGTACCCCTACCATTTCACAAAGAAAGTGGAAAAATTAGTAAAAAATACACAGACACAGTTGGACAAGTCCTTTATTTAAAAATAAAACAAATAAATAAATGAATTCCAGTCCAATTTATTTTTAAATAAAGGACTTGTCCAACTGTGTCTGTGTGTTTTTTACAAATTTGTACACTTTCTTTGTGAAATGGTAGGGGTACAATGTACCCCGTTACCAATTCACATGGGGGGGGCGGGATCTGGAGTTCCAGATTTCAATAAGCCCCGCCGCCCGCAGACCCCCACAACCACCGGGCAAGGGTTGTGGGGAGGAGGCCCTTGTCCTCATCAACATGGGGACAGCCTCCCCATGTTGAGGGCATGTGGCCTGGTACGGTTCAGGAGGGGGGGCACTCTCTCATCCCCCCCCTCTTTTCCTTCGGCCTGCCAGGTTGCGTGCTTGGATAAGGGTCTGGTATGGATTTTTGGGGGGGACCCACGCCATTTAAAAAAAAAAATTGGTGTGGGGGTTCCCCACGTTTTTTTTTTTTTGGTTTGGGGTTCCCCTTAATATTCATACTAGACCCAAAGGGCCTGGTAATGGACTGTGGGGGGGACCCCTGCCATTTTTTTCAATGACTTTGATCTGTTATGCCAGGGAGCCGACAATTCATTATAGCCGCGAGTGGTTTTGAATTACTTTTTTTCCTTCAGAAATGACATTTTGTGCAGGGACAATTCTAAACACGGGAAACATGCGCGACTTTACAGGCATACTTTAGACACCCCCCAGGTACGAAATTTAAAGGAATATTTCACTTTTATTGTTTCACTTTAAGCATTATTAAAATCACTGCTCCTGAAAAACGTCAGTTTTTAAAACTTTTTTTTTTTGCATTGATACATGTCCCCTGGGGCAGGACCCGGGTCCCCAAACACCTTTTATGACAATAACTTGCATATTAGCCTTTAAAATTAGCACTTATGATTTTTCATGTTCGTGTCCCATAGACTTTAACGGTGTTCGCGCGTTCGAACAAATTTTTGCTTGTTCGCATGTTCTGGTGCGAACCGAACAGGGGGGTGTTTGGCTCATCCCTAATGGTAATTGTGTTTGCAAGGTGTTCTTTATGGAAGGTGGAACTCCTATGTCCAGAATCAGAGATTTTGTGAAATTAACTTTATAGTATGAAATATCTCCAAAGTCCATAAGGATTTTGTGAGCCTGTGTGAGGGATTTAAGCGGGTTGGTCAAAAGTAAAATGACATTGTCCGCAAACAAGTTAATAGTATGTGCGCTAGAACCAAACTGGAAACCTGTGATCATAGGGTGTGATGTGAGCTCTTCGGCTAGTGGTTTTATCATCAGATTGAAAATGCTTGTTGACAGTGGGCACCCCTGTCGAGTCCCATTCGTTATATCGAAGGGTGTGGATAGGAAGCCTGCTGAGTATACTTGTGCAGATGAGCAGAAGTATAAAGCCAGTATAGCCGTTAGTATGGAACCCTGGAAACCAAACTTGGATAACACCATTTTCATGTATGTCCAGTAGACACTATCGAATGCCTCCTCTGCGTCTATAGACAGCAGCAGAGAAGGCATTTGATTTTTTTCAGCATGATATATCACATTTATGATTCTCCTGGTAGCATTCGAGGTCTGTCTCCCCTTCACGAAACCCATCTGGTCACTTTAACAAGTGATGGAATAATATCTGAAAATCTTTTAGCCAGCAGTTTGGCATATACTTTGATGTCCGAGTTGAGAAGGGATATTGGTCTGAAATTAGCTGGCGTGTCAGGATCTTTTGCTGGTTTGGGTAAAATTACTATATGTGCCCTCAGCATCTCCTGGGGAAAGGTGGAGGAGTCTGTGGCCTTATTAAAGACTGTGCGCATGTGTGGCGATAGCACCAATTTGAATGTCTTGAAGTATTCATTGGAGAAGCCGTCTGGACCCAGTGATTTACCATTAGGTAGTGTATTTATGACTGTTTCTATTTATTGGCTTTTAAGTGGTGCATTTAGGTCTGCTAGTTGTGCTGAGTGAGATGGGAGATTTAGCCCCTGTAGGAATGAGTCTATTTTTTTCTGCAGTTGGTTGAGGTGTATGGGGATCTCTGTGTAAGTTATATAGTGATCCATAGTAGTCAGCGAATTGATTTGCAATGGCTTGTGGATTAACTATTTTGTGGTGTAGGGTAGGGTGTTTTAGGTATGCTATTCTAGATTTCGTGCATGCAGATTTTAGTCTGTTCACCAAGTATTTGCCTGCTCTATCAGCATTAGCGTAGTGAGTCAGTTTTAGGCGTCTAAGATGTTTTTCGTATTGTTGAGAAAGGTGTTCTCCTAATTCCTCTCTAAGTGTGTTCAGTTTGTTTGTGAGGGTCGCTGTGGGCGATGTTTTATTTTGTGTTTCCACAGTATGAATGTCCGATAGCAGTTCATCGAGTTTTGACGTGTATAATTTTTTTTTTCTTTGGCCCCTAGCTGGATGAGTATGCCCCTCATATATGCCTTGTGTGCATTCCAGAGGATATATGGATCAGTAACTGATTCAGTGTTGTCTAAAAATAAGTTTTGGAGATGCTGAGAAATTATAGTGTGGGCTCTGGTTTCTTGCAGCAGTCTAAAGCCTCGTACACACGACCGAGTTTCTCGTCGAAAAACGACAAGAAACTTGCTATCAGAGCTTTCTTGCCGAGTAAATCGGTCGTGTGTACGCGGCTATCAGGTTTCTCGTCAAGAAAACCGACAAGAATCTCGACGAGAAAAATAGAGAACCTGCTCTCTATTTTCTCGTCGAGATTCTCGTCGGCCTGTTTCTCGACGAGAAAAGTGTGTGTGTGTACACTTACCTGTCCTCCGGGAAGCCCGCTCATGCTCTAAATGACTTTGACGCATGTGTGGTAGCTTCCTTGGCATAGGTAGGGTGTAGCAAGATGGCGGCGACGGCATTGAATGTGATGAGCGCACGCTCGTCGTAGTCGATGACGTCACTGCGTTCGCTCCATTCAAAGAACCGTGGGTTCATTGAATCAAGCGTCTGTACACTCGGCCGGGACAAGTTTCTTGTCCAAGAATCTCGTCAAGAAAAACGCCAATTTTTTTCCTGACGAGATTCTCGGTCGTGTGTACGAGGCTATACATTACAACCCCAGATGGGTGGTGAAGAGGAGACTCCCTGTTCTATAATAGACATAGATATGGCAGCATGGTCAGACTACGTAATGTCATGTAGTGGTGTCGATCAGTTGTAGAAGCCACTTATCTGTTAAGGAACATGTCAATGCGTGAATATGAGCAATGTGAGAAAAAGGTGTAGTCCCTTTCGTTGGCGTGATGGAATCTCCACGCATCGAACAGTTCCTCAGATTGGAGTAGATTTTGAAGAGACTTCGTACTCTTAGGTTTACACGCGGTAGAGTCCAGTAACAGTTCTGAGACCATGTTAAAGTCTCTGCACACCATGAGGTGTCCGTACCCCCCCGCCCCCTCTGATGCCACAGGGGGCGGGGTCACCTGCATACGTCGCGGGTGGCCCCACCCTCAGCTTTTTAAGAGCTGTCATGGCGGGTGTAGCGTAATTCGATGGAAACCTCCCATGGAGGCATCAGTATCAGCGTTTTGTTTTATTTTTTTCCGTATCCTCGGGTCGAGAATGGATTACATCGCTGGATTTTTTTTTTTCTTTTTTAAAAAAGGACTTGTCCCAAGCTGTGTCTTGTGTTTTTTAAAATTTTTGACACTTTTTTTGTGAAATGGTAGTGATACAATGTACCCCGTTACCAATTTACATAGGGAGGGCCGGGATCTGGGGTTCTCCTTGTTAAAGGGGGCTTCCAGATTCCGATAAGCCCCTCACCCGCAGACCCCCACAACTACTGGGCAAGGGTTGTGGGGATGAGGCCCTTGTCCCCATCAACATGGGGACATGGTGCTTTGGACCCCAAAGCATCCTCCCCATGTGGAGGGCATGTGGCCTGGTATGGTTCAGCAGGGGGGGCGCTCTCTCGTCCCCCCTCTTTTCCTGCGGCCTGCCAGGTTGCGCGCTCGGATAAGGGTCGTGTATAGATTTTTCCCCTTAAATTTTTTTACATTTTGGTTCGGGGTTCCCCTTAATATTCATACCAGACCCAAAGGGTCTGGTAATGGACTGGGTGGAACCCATGCCGTTATTTTCAATGACTTTTATCTGTATTGCGGGACCCGACAATTCATTACAATTCTTCATATAGTATGCCACTTTACAGGCATACTATAGACACCCCCCAGGTACGAAATGTAAAGGATTATTTCACTTTTATTGTTTCACTTTAAGCATTATTAAAATCACTGCTCCCGAAAAAACTGAAGTTTTTTAAACTTTTTTTGCATTGATACATGTCACCTGGGGCAGAACCCAGGTCCCCAAACACTTTTTATGACAATACTATGCATATAAGCCTTTAAAATTAGCACTTTTGGTTTTTCATGTTAATCTCCCATAGACTTTAACGGAGTTCCGCGGCTTTCGAATTTTCCCCAAACTCAGCATATTGTTCGGTGTTCGCCAGAACACCCGAAAAACCAAAGTTCCGAACTTATGCTCGGGCCGAACCGTTCGCCCATCCCTAGTAGTGAGGGGGGCCAAGGTATCCAGGGTGGATGACAGTGAACTGTTGTAGATAGAAGTACTTTGGCTATACTGACCATATCTCTGCCTGCTGCCTCTACTGACCCTGGACTGTTCATGGACCATGTTCATGCCTGTTACCTGAATGCCAGCCTTCTGCTTATACTGACCCTGGCCTGTTTATGGACCATATTCCTGCCTGCTGCCTGGACCAATGCTCTCCTCTGCGGACAACTACTCTACTAAAACCACAGGTAATTGCTTGTGTACTCTTTGTTCAGCTAGGCTGTAAAAAAGTCTGACACATGTGGTATTTACATACTCAGGAGTAGTACTAGAATGTATTCTGGGGTGTAATTCTTGGTATGTCCATGCTGTGTGTTAGAATTATCTTATAAATTGACAACTTTGTGTAAAAAAAAAAGAAGGAGACGTTTTAATTTTCTTTAAACATATTTCGAAAACTTGGGGAAAAAATTACATGTTCAAAAGACTCATTATGCCTAATAGAATATACAATGGGGTGTTTGCTTTCCAAAATGTGGTCTTTCTGTGGGTGTTTTCATTGTCCTGGTGCACTAGGGCCTTCAAACTGTGTTAGGTAGTCAGAAAATTAAATGTGTAATCTATGCCCCTAGAACACCAAAAATGTTCATTTGGGTAGTATTTGTACTGTCCTGCCATTTTTGGGCCTTAAGAAATCAGGTAGACTCTATAACCTTCACACAGACTAAATAATATACACTGACTTGGGTTATTTTTACAAAAGAAATGTAGAAGTATAGTTTTTAGCCTAAATTTATGAAGACAAATTACTTATTTGCAAAATTTTATAATAGAAACTAAGAAAACCTCCTTTTTTCACAATTTTTGGTATTTTTTTTTACTGATATCGCAGAAAAAAAAAACTCAGTGGTGATTAAATACCGCCAAAACAAAGCTCTATTTGTCTCCAAAAAAATTATACCAATTTTGTTGGACTAATTGTCATTCAAAGTTTGACAGCACTGAAAGCTGAAAATTGGCCTGGGCAATAAGGGGATAAAAGTGCCCAGTATTGAAGTGGTTAATAATGCCCCAATCATGCTTCTTCTTTTTTTATTTCCACTAAATTATGTAATCTCTTCATGCTATTAGTATACATGCAGAACTTTACATTGACCCATATTAATATGAGAACACAAAAATGTATTTTCAGCTCTCATTAAACAAATACAATATGTGCCAATTCTTCTAATTTGCTAATAAAAGACTAAAGCCCCATACACACGATCGGATAACCTATGGATTTTCGTCCGATGGATTTGTCCATCGGAAATCCGATGAAACTGTTTTTCCTCAGTCTTGCCCACACACCATCAGTCAAAAAACCGACCGTTCCAAACGCAGTGATGTAAAACACTCCGATGAGCCGAGAAAAATTAAGTTTAATGCTTCTGAGCATGCGTCGACTTGATTCTGAGCATGCGTGGGTTTTTTAACCAATGCCCATAGACGATCGGAAATTCCCATCGGTTTTTTATCCATCGGAAAATTTTAAAACAAGTTCTATTTTTTACAACCGATGGAAAAAAGACCGATGGGTACCATACACGATCGGTTGGTCTGATGAAAACCATCCATCGGACGGTTTTCATCAGTCAAACCGATCGTGTGTACGGGGCTTAAATGGCTGCATATGAAGTTTCAATTAGAGACAGATCGCCTGAAAGGAAACAACTTCTGCTGGGCTCTATTTAGAAAATCCACAGTGTGCTGGAAATGGAAATAAACATTCTTTTTAATTTTTCTGTTTTGTTTTGCAGTCCTCAGCCACAATTTTATAAGAATCTGTTGACTTTCTTTTTTGCCATTGATGAAATTAACAAGAACCCTTCAATGTTACCAAATATTACTCTTGGATATCATGTATATGACTCCTGTGCGGAAACCAGGAAGGCGATAAAAAACACATTGCAGATTCTATCTGGACCGGGAAAGATGGTCCCAAATTACTCATGCAGAGAACGTAAAAAAATACTGGGCTTCATTGGAGACCAGAGCTCTGCAACCACCGCAACTATAGCACAGATATCGGGTTTATATCGGTTTGTACAAGTCAGTAAAACCTTTTTTATTTCAGAATTGAAGCTGACTTAAACACAGTTTATATTGTGAGCAAGTCTAATGCCTTGTTCACACGATTGGATTTCCGATGGAATAAAATCCGATGGAATTTTCCATCGAAATTCCGATGAAGCTGACTTCCATCAGTCTTGCATACACACTGTCAGACTAAATTCCGACCGTCCAAAACGCAGTGATGTAAAACACTACGACGAGCCGAGATAAATGAAGTTCAATGCGTCGACTTGATTCTGAGCATGCGTGGATTTTGCTCCATCGGAAAAATTTAAAACATGTTCTATTTTTTTGGTCCGATGGAAAAAAGTCAGATGGGGCCCACACACGATCGTAATTTCCGATGAAACAAGTCCATCGGATTTTATTCCATCGGAAATCCGATCATGTGTACAAGGCATAAGTTTAATTTTGGTTCTTCTGTATGTATTTTTTTATATAAAAAAAAACAAAAAACATTCATTATCAGCATGTCCTCTCGTGGCCTGGTAGCCATCATGGGGGTTAGAGTGCAACGCGCCATTGTCATCACTGCTTATAAAAAACATCTGCTGAAAACTAAAATGTAATGTTTGACCAGCCAGGTTTGTCAATTCATGTTTTATAGATCAGTTATGGTGCAACCAGTCCATCACTGAAAGACAAGAGGGTTTTCCCAACCTTGTTCCGGATGGTACGAAATAATTTTGTAATGTATTCTAACTTGGCTCAAATGCTGAAGTACTTTGGATGGAACTGGATAGGAATTATTAAATCTGATGATGACAGCGGGAGAGAAGAGTTCATAGTTTTAAAGAGAGTCATGAATTTCTATAAAATTTGTATTTCTTTTGATATAGGAGTTGATGGCCATGCATCCCAAATGACAAAACTGGATGAACAGGCAGATCCTTTTAAACAGATACCTGTCAATGTCATTGTACTTTGTGGGACGTTGTTTGATATTGAGGTTGACATTTTACATTTTCTAAGAGGTTATATAGATGACAAAACAGTCATCCTTGACCCTACTTGGGCAACAAACATTGTCCTCATTGGTAAACACCCAGAAATATTTAATTGTAGTTTGTCCTTTGGGGCCAAGTTCACAAGTATTGCAGAATTTCAGAACTTTGCTAATGAATTCCAACCTCATAAGAAACCAAAAGACAAATTACTTGAAGATCTGTGGATAAATCAATTTGGTTGTTCTTCTGTAGATAAAAACAAAAATAGTCTCTTTGCATATCTATATAAAAGGTCACTTCATGAGTGCAATGGCACAGAACATATTGCTGATATCCAACACTTCTTCCATGGCGGTAATGCCCACCAAGTGTATCTTGCTGTTTACTCTATGGCCATCGCCTTACATGATATGCTTGGATTCATGAAGACACAAACATCTGAAAGTCAGTTATTTAGCTTTAAACGGCAGGTGAGTGAAGCCTAGATAAATGTAATTATATCTAAACCTTATGCCGCGTACACACGGCCGTTTTTAATGTAATTGAAAAAAACTAAGTTTTTCTCGACGTGATTCTTCTCAAGCCTGCCTTGCCTACACACTATCGTGAAAAAAAATGCTCGAGCAAAGCGTGGTGACGTACAACACGTACGACGGCACTATAAAGGGGAAGTTCCATTCGGATGGCGCCACCCTTTAGGCTGCTTTTGCTGATCCTTGTGTTAGTAAAGTTTGGTGAGAGCCGATTCGCACTTTTCAGCCTTGTGCTCTTCAGTACGTTACAGCGTGACGAATGTGCTCTCTCCATAACAAACGCTAGTTTTACCAGAACGAGCGCTCCCGTCTCATACTTGATTCTGAGCGTGCGCCTTTATTTTTCCCCTCGTAAAAACTTACACACTACCATTTTTCACGACGTTAAAAAGAACAACGTGAAAAACGACGTGAAAAAATAGAGCAGGTTCTCATTTTATTGAGGCCATTTTTCACGTCATTAAAAATGCTCTGGAGCCTACACACGGTCGTTTTTAATGACCAATTTAAAAAATAGCATTTTTCTCGTCATGAAAAACGATCGTGTGTACGCGGCATTAGAGATGGAGAATGAATTTGTTTTTTTTCTCCTTACATTAACTTGGTAATCCTGGGAATAATAAAATACCTGTACCTGGGTGGTTTTGCTCACTCCTCCACTGTAACTATGGAGGAAGCCATGGTTCCTGGCTAGGCTGGACTTCAAACACATCTGCCTTTGTTAAAGGGGTTGTAAAGGTAAAAAAAAAATTCACTTTAATGCATTCTATGCATTAAGGTGAATAAACATCCGACAATACCGGCTCCCTCTGGCCCCCCGTTTAGCTTACCTGACCCCTCGAAAGTCCCGCACTCGCCCCCGACATCCTCTTCGCCACTCAGCCTGCCCATTGATTGGTTACAGTGGATGGATTGAAAGCAGCGCAGCCATTGGCTCCCGCTGCTGTCAATCACATCCAATGATGCGGCGCGCCGGGGGACGGGGCCAAGTGATACAGTGAGCGGCTATAGCCGCCGGCTGTATCACAGGAGAGCGCCCGCAATCACTCTCCACCATGCGAGCTCGCTCGCATATAGGTGGTGAGTGATTGCGGGGAGGAGCCGAGACAGCCGCTGAGGGACCCCAGAAGACGTGGATCGGGGCCACTCTGTGCAAAACGAGCTGCACAGCGGAGGTAAGTATAACATGTTTGTTATTTAAAAAATAAAATAAAAATTTCTTTAGTGTTCCTTTAATACCCATTTTTAATGGTTTTCATAGAATTAGCAGTTTACATAAGAAAGAGAACATTGTTTATGCTTCACAAAGGCACTGCATATCTGGCAAGATCAACAGGTAAACTAGAGAATAGGACAAACTTCTAAAGGAATAGGACTTTCCAAAGGTACCATATATGACATATATGTAAAATCTTAAAAATATAGTTTCTTTTTTCTTTCAATATTTTTTATTGAAATTTTAAGATAGGAAACAGATAAGCGGAACAGATGGTGATAACAGAAAAATATGTGCACACAGAAAAAATAACGATTACAGAATATAATGGTAAGTTTGACTATGATGAGAATAGAGTGGGAAGGTTATAAGCTGTCTACTCAGGGGGGTATCCTGGGGGGGGGTGGAGAATAAAGGCATAAGAGAAGTAGATTATCTAGTGCCGAGAGGAAAGTTAATGGAGATAACCTGTTAGAGATGACATGACGCGGGTGGCTCTATACGGTCCCACTTGGGGGAGATGAAAGATATGGGGAGCAGTTGTCGTGTAACTTTGAGATTTGTCAATGGAGAGAGCTAGGTGGGTATTACTGCTCTGGGGTCCAAAAGCCAGACCTGCCATTGTTGGTGGAATTTATTAATCTTTAGATGAGTTTTGGCAAAAAGGAGTTTCAGCCAGTGACAGCTCTTATGTAGCTAAGGGCGGGGCCACCCGTCACATGACCCCACCCCCCTCTGATGCAAGGGGAAACCTGCATTTGGAAATGGTTCGGAGATAGTCCTCTCGTCCGGGGTTGAGGCGGGGGACATCCTCCCGTTGGCTCCAGCTCTACAATCCCCCTAGAGAGGTAGGGTGGACTGGGTCGGAGACCATGAGGCCCAACAGCTGGGAATAGAGCCAGGTGTCTGCAACTTGACTCCAGGGTTGGAGGTATGTATCCCCAGGATGTAATGGTGCAACTGTGAGTAAATTAAGTGAAGAAAATGAGTATCAAAGTAACAAAGAATTAAAAATCAAACAAGCTAAAATCAAGCTAGTCACACGTATGAAAAGAAGAAGAGAAAAGGGGGGAGGGGGGAATAAATGGTCACTCTCCATTTTCTTTAGCCTACTTCATACCGGGTGGTAGGCACCCACTTTTTTTAGTGACCGATCATACCCAACACTAGGGATGAGCTTCGAGTTCGAGTCAAACTCATGTTCGACTCGAACATTGCCTGTTCGCCCGTTCGCCGAACAGCGAACAAATTGGGGTGTTCGCGGCAAATTCGAAAAATCTATGGGAGAAATCTAAAGTGCTAATTATAAAGGCTTATATGCAAGTTATTGTCCTAAAAAGTGTTTGGGGACCGGGGTCCTGCCCCAGGGGACATGTATCAATGCAAAAAGAAGTTTTAAAAACGGCCGTTTTTTCGGGAGCAGTGATTTTAATAATGCTTAAAATGAAAAAATAAAAGTGAAATATTCCTTTAAATTTCGTACCTGGGGGGTGTGTATGATATGCATGTGAAGTGGCGCATGTTTCCCGTGCTTAGAACTGTCCCTGCAAAAAATTTCATTTTTGAAAGAAAAAAAGTCTTTTAAAACTGACTTGCGGCTATTAATGAATTGTCGGCTCCCGGCAAAACATACAAAAGTCATTGATAAAAAAAAAAAAAAAAGCGTGGGGGTTCCCCCAAATTAAATTACCAGGCCCTTCAGGTCTGGAATGGATATTAAGGGGAACCCCGCCGGAAATTTAAAAAAAAATTGACGTGGGGTTCCCCCAAATATCCATTCCATGCCCTTCAGATCTGGCATGGATTTTAAGGGGAACTCCACCCCAAATTTTTTAAAAAAATGGCGTGGAGTCCCCCTAAAAATCCATACCAGACCCCTTATCCGAGCACGCAACCTGGCCGGCCGCAGGGGAAAAGGGGGGGACGAGAGAGCGCCCCCCTCCCTCCTGAACCGTACCAGGCCACATGCCCTCAACATGGGGAGGATGTTCCCATGTTGATGGGGACAAGGGCCTCATCCCCACAACCCTTGCCCGGTGGTTGTGGGGGTCTGCGGGCGGGCGGCTTATCAGAATCTGGAAGACCCCTTTAACAAAGGGGACCCCCAGATCCCGGCCCCCCCCTATGTGAATTGGTAAGGGGTACATTGTACCCCTACCATTTCACGAAGAAAGCGTAAAAAAATGTTTAAAAAAAACACACAAACACCTTGAAAAAGTCCTTTATTTGAAAAAAAAAATCCAGTGTCCCGCGGCGATCCCGATGTCCAGCGCTGTCCTTCATTGGTTGTGCCTGAGCGGACCTGATGGGGAACTCCCTCTCAGTATTTTAAATGTATAGACCCGCCCCTTCTAAAGTTCCCCATCAGGTCCGCTCAGCGGACCAGATGCGGAACATGTATTACCAAAGTGAGAGAAGTTCCCCATCAGGTCCGCCCCCTCGGTATGTCGGACCCGCCTACGTCATTGTCTTGAGCGAGGAACTTCCTTCACTGTGTAATTTAAATTTACATAGTGAAGGAAGTTCCCCGCTCAAGCCAATGACGTAGGCGGGTCCGACATACCGAGGGGGCGGACCTGATGGGGAACTGCTCTCACTTTGGTAATACATGTATAGACCCGCCCCTTCTCATGTTCCGCATCTGGTCCGCTGAGCGGACCTGATGGGGAACTTCAGAAGGGGCGGGTCTATACATTTAAAATACTGAGAGGGAGTTCCCCATCAGGTCCGCTCAGGCACAACCAATGAAGGACAGCGCTGGACATCGGGATCGCCGCGGGACACTGGATTTCACCGCTGGAATGTTTTTTTTTTTTTAAATAAAGGACTTTTTCAAGGTGTTTGTGTGTTTTTTTTAAACATTTTTTTACGCTTTCTTCGTGAAATGGTAGGGGTACAATGTACCCCTTACCAATTCACATAAGGGGGGGCCGGGATCTGGGGGTCCCCTTTGTTAAAGGGGTCTTCCAGTTTCCGATAAGCCCCCCGCCCGCAGACCCCCACAACCACCGGGCAAGGGTTGTGGGGATGAGGCCCTTGTCCCCATCAACATGGGGACATCCTCCCCATGTTGAGGGCATGTGGCCTGGTACGGTTCAGGAGGGAGGGGGGGCCGCTCTCTCGTCCCCCCCTTTTCCCCTGCGGCCGGCCAGGTTGCGTGCTCGGATAAGGGGTCTGGTATGGATTTTTAGGGGGACTCCACGCCATTTTTTTTAAATTTGGGGTGGAGTTCCCCTTAAAATCCATGCCAGATCTGAAGGGCCTGGAATGGATATGCGGGGGAACCCCACGTCAATTTTTTTTTAAATTTGCGGCAGGGTTCCCCTTAATATCCATTCCAGACCTGAAGGGCCTGGTAATTGAATTCTGGGGAACCCCCACGCTTTTTTTTTTTTTTTTATCAATGACTTTTGAATGTATTGCCGGGAGCCGACAATTCATTAATAGCCGCGAGTGAGTTTTAAATGAATTTTTTTCTTTCAAAAATGACATTTTTTGCAGGGACAGTTCTAAGCACGGGAAACATGCGCCACTTTACATGCACATCATACACACCCCCCAGGTACGAAATTTAAAGGAATATTTCACTTTTATTTTTTCATTTTAAGCATTATTAAAATCACTGCTCCCGAAAAAACGGCCGTTTTTAAAACTTCTTTTTGCATTGATACATGTCCCCTGGGGCAGGACCCGGGTCCCCAAACACTTTTTAGGACAATAACTTGCATACAAGCCTTTATAATTAGCACTTTAGATTTCGAACGTTCGAGTCCATTGTATTTAATAGGGTTCTAAAGTTTACACGAACATTTTGTCTGTTCGCAGGTTCTGGTGCGAACCGAACAGGGGGGTGTTCGGCTCATCCCTGCCCAACACAGCTAATTGATTATACTTCTATATACATATATATTGTTATTTACCTGATTCCTTTGTGGCATCCACCTTTAAAAGCATTCCAAATAGAATTTTTAATAAGACCTATCAAGTTTATTCAATAACTCCATTTAATTTACTTTTGTCCATCTACACTGGGTATTCATACCCAGTGTACCCATGTCACTTCTTGCAATAGTTAGATACATTATGTAAATCCATTTACTTTACAGCCCAGGGATGATGGCTTTGACGCTTTCCTTTCCTCGTTCCGGGGTTGCGAGGTGCCCAGTTCCTTCCCCCCTCCCACCTCCCTCTGATGGTGGGGGCGGAGATCGACCTCTGCACCTCGGCGTCATGCTAGCACACCACCATATGTGGTTACGACACCCCACCGCGATGGCTGTTTGTGCTACCACATCTCACGCTGCGGCTGGGTTGGACAGTCTCCCGCATCCCGAGTGGGGACCCCTCCCACTCCTCACACCGCTCGTCGATGCATGACGCTGGAGGGGTCCCTCCCAGCCATGAGGGTACTTCAGCCGGGACAGACCGGTGTCTGCTCTTGTTTGACTCCATCCTGACAGGATGACATGCACGTCTCCCTCAGACACTCCAGGTATGTAGGAATCTCAGTGGGATCACATACACTCACACTTACATTCATGCACACAGTTCCTCATACACGCTTTCACTCTAACTACACTCTACACACTCACAATGCCGAAATTTGGCACATACACACATTCACTCACAATCACCAACACCAATACACATATTCAGGTCTCCATCAACATGTATATGTATATGTTTGTGCTTGCAGGGTTAGCACACCGACACTCCATTGCTGGATGTGTGCATATAAATTCCTCACACCTAATACACATAACTCTCCTATTTTCACACACCAGTCTATCTACAGCATGCACTACAGGAGCCTATACAGTCATACCAACACAATTTCCACCCAACCACCTTCTCCTCACCTTTCCTTCCTTCCCCTTCTCCGCCCCCTTCCTTTTATACCCCCTTTCCCTCCCTTCCTCACCCTTTTTCTCTTCTTCTTTTCATACGTGTGACTAGCTTGATTTTTGATTTTCCATTTTTGATTTTTAATTCTTTGTTACTTTGATACTTATTTTCTTCACTTCATTTACTCACAGTTGCACCATTACATCCCAGGGATACATACCTCCAACCCTGGAGTCAAGTTGCAGACACCTGGCTCTATTCCCGGCTGTTGGACCTCATGGTCTCCGACCCAGTCCACCCTACCTCTCTAGGGGGACTGTGGAGCTGGAGCCAACGGGAGGATGTCCCCCGCCTCAACCCCAGACGAGAGAACTATCTCCAAACCATCTCCATTACATCCTAGGAGTAGGAGCCTTAGAATTACACCTATGAGATACCTCCATAGGTAAAGTATCCATTGCTAGACTGTGCTTCTTGTGCCTTAGGCTACTTACACACTGAGGCGCTGGATGCGCTGGCGGTATAGCGGCGCTATTTTTAGCGCCGCTATACCGTTTTTTTGCCCGCGATTTGCGGGCGCTAGCGCCCGAAAAAGGGTTAAAAACGCCCGCAATAATGCCTCTTTGAGGCGTTTTGCGGGCGTATTAGAGGTGCTACCCCATTGATTTCAATTGGCAGGGGCGCTATAGGAGCGCTATTTTTAGCGCTCCTATTGCGCCTCAAAGATGCGGCTTGCAGGAGTTTTTTGAGCCTCCTGCAAGCGCAAAGCTCCAGTGTGAAAGCCCTCGGGCTTTCACATTGGATAGTATTGAGAGGCTTTTTTGGGGCGCATTGCAGGCGCTATTTAGAGCGCAATAGCGCCTGCAAAGCGCCTCAGTGTGAAAGGGGCCTTAGATGGAGAATATATCATATTAGATGTTTGCTCACTTACTTACTTTGATATTAATTTTTTCTATAGCATCCTACTCCTGATGAATGGTTTTAAACACCATGAAACGCGTCAAGTCCATACTCAAGGGTGCACAGTTATTGTTTATTTACTATCATGAATTATTCAATATTTGTATTATGTTTTTATCGTTATATTATGTATTGCTTTTATCCTTTATAACAATCATGTACAACTGATCTATTGGTGTATTATATGTATCATCGCTCTTTGTACCAATCATGTTTATTCGAGAATAAATATTAAATATGTTATTATCATTAATTATGGTTTTCTTCATAAACCCTATGCATTATGTATTTCTATATGTTGCACTATATATTTTTTTCTCATTTATCAAATATTTCAATATACCTATTAAGAATGAACTATTTTATATTATGGTTATGGGGATTATCCACCGGGGATTGGTCTAATTAATCCTACATAGGTATGATCAAATAGTTTTATCTATTCGTAATAACAGAGAGGCTTCATTTAAAGTCCCGTATCCTTTTTTCCTTTTTTCTTGCTTTCGCTTATCCCAACTTTGTCTGTGTTTTTTTACACTTTTTTACACTTTCTTTGTGAAATGGTAGGGGTACAATGTACCCCGTTACCAATTCACATAGGGGGAGCCGGGATCTGGGGGTCCCCTTTGTTAAAGGGGTTTTCCAGATTCCGATAAGCCCCCCGCCCGCAGACCCCCACAACCACCGGGCAAGGGTTGTGGGGATGAGGCCCTTGTTCCCATCAACATGGGGACATCGTACCCATGTTAAGGGCATGTGGCCTGGTACGGTTCAGGAGGGGGAGGCGCTCTCTCGTCCCCCCTCTTTTCCTGTGGCCTGCCAGGTTGCGTGCTTGGATAAGGGTCTGGAATGGATTTTTGGGGGGAACCCCACACCATTTTTTTTTATTTGGCGCGAAGTTCCCCTTAAAATCCATACCAGACCTGAAGGGTCTGGTATGGGTATTTGGGGGGAACCCCACGCCATATTTTTTTTAAACTTGCCGCAGGGTTCCCCTTAATATCCATACCAGACCTGAAGGGCCTAGTAATTGAATTTGGGAGGACCCCCACGCATTTTTTTTATCAATGACTTTTCTCTGTATTGCATTACAGCCGCGAATACTTTTAAATTACTTTTTTTCCTTCAGAAATGACATTTTGTGCAGAGACAGTTCTAAGCAAGGGAAACATGCGCTGCTTTACAGGCATACTATACACACCCCCCTGGGTACGAAATTTTAAGGAATATTTCACTTTTATTGTTTCACTTTAAGCATTATTAAAATCACTGCTCCCGAAAAAACTTGCATTGATACATGGCCCCTGGGGCAGGACCCGGGTCCCCAAACACTTTTTATGACAATAACTTGCATATAAGCCTTTAAAATTAGCACTTTAGATTTCTCACATAGACTTTTACAGGGCGCTCCGCGGCTTTTCGAATTTGCTGCGAACAGCCCAAATTGTTCGCTGTTCGCCGAACGGGCGAACAGGCAATGTTCGAGTCAAACATGAGTTTGACTCGAACACGAAGCTCATCCCTACTTCTGACCTCCTCCACAGCAGCTGTGACAGATGTCCTTTACGGCTGCTGCTTTCTCTGGATTGGCCAGCAGAGAGTTATTCAGAGCCCAGGCCCTGTGTAGGGTGGCGGTAATCAGCCCCTTGTGTTCCCTGGCCGGGCTAGTAGCGAAGTCAGCGGCCGTGGCTGCTCCCCCTAGGCAGCTTGCCTAGTGGGAGCACCGACCCAGGGTACATGACGTCAGCCAGCATCAATTTTGTTTGCCTGAGGTCCACACAGACCACTGAGGTTCACATAAAATTGAAATATTAGGTTGGTTGGACTTTGGAGTAGCTTGCCAATCTGAGTACATACCGGGCATACTGAGAAAAAGTGGAGAAGTGGTAGCACTCAAGATATTAACAGCACAGCTAGTGATGGTGTAGAATAAGCCAAGCATTCAGAATCACAAGGTCCACGGCTCAACAAGGGTTCATTTAAATGCATTTTAGCTTCAATCAAAATTTTGTCCTCCTGCAGAAGTTGCACCGATATATACAAGCTTCATACTACTTCTCAGAAAACACTTCACATAAATACTTTAATGAAGATGGAGAATTTGTTACACAATATGTTATCCAAAACAATTTATTAGTCAACAAAACTATTCTCACTAATGATGTTGGATTATTTGAGCAATCTAATTCCAGTGATCAGAACATTTTTATCAATGCAAGTTTAATAAAATGGAAGAATGACCGGAAAGAGGTAAGATTAACAAGGACCTGTATTGAGTTAAGATCCCCATGGACTTGTTAAAGTTGATCTTTTCCCTATCACTGATTTGCCATGATTTGTTGTACACAGGTGGATTGATTTACTAAAACTGGAGAGTGAAAAATCTAGTGCAGCTCTGCATAATAACCAACAAGCTTCCAGTTTTTTTTTGTCAAAGCTTAATTGAACGAGCTGAAGTTAAAAGCTGATTGGCTACCATGCACGGCTGAACAGTGTATGTAAATGTGGCCATCCTACTAGAGGAGCATGGCTTTGTTTCCTAATGTCAGAGCTACCCCAGATGAATGTCGGCTAGTAGAGGAATATTTAGGGAGCAGCACTAGAGGTAGAGGAAGCAAAGATCCACAGAGTAGATAAAGAAGAAGCAGGGAGATCCTTGCATTTCAGGTCTTCAGGTACAGCTTTCTTTCCAGCAATAAGAACAGTAAGCACCACAGTAGTAACATCACCAAGCCTAATTCCAAGCCATCCGGTGAGACTGTCAGTCAGAGGAACTGGTGCCTTAGATGATATCACACTGCAGATATACAACTTTCCTGACGGCTCCATGTCAGCACAGCTGGGTGAGGCCCCGCCCACCCCTACGGGATCAGGACTTAACTATAAATTTTTCACTCACCTCAGCCTCAGCGTTCTTCTCTTTTCCCCCTACGTGCAGGACGTAGGTGTGCTTCTCTACCTAGCTGGTCTAAATGGCTGGCCGGCCGTCCATACGTGTGGATGAAGCTGGACGAAGTCCCTGGTGTCTAGTCTAAATTACCATAATCCAGGGAGCCCCTCTGCTGGTCCTCGGGGCAGCTTTATCATGGCTAACAGCCATGTCTGGGGTCCGCACGGTCCAAACAAGATGGACAGCGGTCGTGGCAGAGTACTCCCCTATGCACGCGCACCCACGCTGTGCCAGTGTCGACGGTCGGATGACGTAGGATGGGTGAGCTAAATGCTTTGTATCCAATGTATGCCGCATTACTGAACATAGAGTACTCTGCATAACAGATACACAAAGTAACACTTTGTCTGCTCACACATGGCTATAATCTGTTGGTGGCTTCTCATGTTTGCTTACTGTCATGCCATTATGCCAAACCCCTCCAAAGACCAGCATTTTGCAGAGAAGGTAGTTTGGAGCCACCTGGAAGATGTCTACTGAATCCAGCCATGGCCTGTGGAGATATGGGATATCCTATTTTTCTATGTGATCTTTGGTCTTCCTCAAAAAAAAAAAAAGAAGAAGAAAAAAGAGTATGGAGAAGCATGTTTATGATGTCTACAATTCCCTTGGTTTGTGTACACTGCAGATGGTTTTAATTTTGTTACAAATTCCTACCTTTTTGTTGCTGTTCTGAAACAAACTTTTTCATGACCTGATTCCTCCAGGATTAGATTCTAGCCAAATTAACCTCCACCTGGTTATCATGGCTGTAGATGGAAGCTTCTGCCTCCCTCTAGCTGTGGTTAACCCCTCAGGGTTTGTTACTAAGCAATCTATTTACTGCATGCAACTGTTTTTTTCCCTTGTCCAGGGTCGCACTGGATTGCGGGAGTGAGGCTGTGCTATTCAGCTTTGTCTCGGTTCCGGTCACGATTTTTATAGACATCTGTGCAAGACTCTGTGCGGATGTCAATATAGGTCGCAACCCGAAATCGCAAGGTAGTACAAAACTGCCTGTTTGAAGTTGGTGCGGCTCCCCTGATGCAGCGTTGCACCGATTAAGGCGGTGCGATTGCCGCCAATTTTTTTCATGCGATTTGACTGGTCGGGTCGCATGTCAAAAACGCATCAGTGTGATCTGGGGCTATGGGTTGGTTTGCTGAATGGTGCGCAAGCCCTGTGGTGAGGTTATCTATTAGTATTTACCAATCTCAGAACGAACATGCTTCAGGCCCTTTAATAAGAAGACATGGATGAACATGAAGGAGCAGTCTCATAGCTTTCCCAAGCAAACATCCCTCCTCAAGCTCTATAAGAGGAATACACTGATGGGCATGACAGTATGTATCCCACTGGCTTAAACAGCCAGGGAGGAGGGTGACTCCTAAAGGTGTTACACCCAATAAACTAATTGCAAATACACTCTAAAGGGGTGTTTTCGGCTCACCCTGTGAAAGGGTCATCTGCTCTGACAATAAGAAGCTGCCTGTCCACACCAGGGGAAGCTGCGCATGTTCCAAATTTCCGGATGAGCATGACAGTATGTATCCCACTGGCTTAAACAGCCAGGGAGGAGGGTGACACCTAAAAGGTGTTACACCCAATAAACAAATTGCCAATAGTCTAAAGGGTTGTTTTTGGCTCACCCTGTGAAAGGGTTATCTGATCTTATAATGATAAGCCGCCTGTCCATTTCAAGTGAAGCAGCCCATTCTCCAAACTTCTGGATAGACATGACTGCACACAGTCTGCTTTGTCAAGCCACCAAGGATATGGATGATGGCATCTAACAGGTGGTCGCACTCATGAAACATGTGGTCAATACGCTCTAAAAGAGTGTTTCCACTCACCCTGTGAAATCTCCAAGCCTTCCCAAGCAAACAATCCGCTTCAGATCCTTCCAAAGAGAAACAGACAGCAAGGATGTTACCTAGTTCAAGCAACCTAGGATAAAGATGACGACACCTAACCAGTTGTCACAATTAAGCAGATGGTCAAGACGCTCTAAAAGAATGACTAGATTTGTCTCGTATGGGGACCGTCTGTTTGGCAATGTCCAGCCTTCTTTCAGGGCCTTCTCGGTTTAATCAATTCTCTCCAGTCTCTTCTGAACAGGAGAAAGAGGACGGCCTGTGTCCAGATTGCTAAGGTTGGTGAAATGCCTGTGTATAGAGGTGAAACTTTGGAAGTATTTTAAGTACCTCCAGAAGACGGCTGGATGTGGAATGGATCAAGTGCTTGTTGGTCAAGATTGGAGGATATCGTCACAGCAGGATGTCAAAGTTATGCCCTTTTGAACGAATAGAGGTCCAGGGGTTCGGACCACCCCACTGGTCAGTATGTGTCCCTTGTGGGATCGGCCATTTACATGACCTTACCATCAGAAGGTGTGACCCTCAAGGACAAACGCGATCACTGCATTTTTTTCTTAATCGCAGAAGGGCAAGCCTAAACGTAATAGTGGCCAGTTTGGCTTCCTGCCTCAAGATGAAGGTCTACTGAGTTGAAGAAGGAAAACTCAAGAGTTAGTTTCCATGCTCACGCTCCCGCCAGAGAGCGTAGCTCCTGCGCTTTTCTGTATGGGAGTCCAGGAAAGACAAGGAAGCAAATGCATAGACCAAGAAGTCAATAAGGACTTCCCAGACAGGATGCTCTCTGTTATTTTGGGATTGTGCCACCCATACATGCCCTAGGGGCACTATGTGGTTCCTTTGTGAACATAGGGATGGCTTGTGGATGGACACGTGGTTCCTTAAGGAAAGCATTTGGGTCATATTTGGAGATCTTTCATCCTTCACGTCTCAGATTGAGCCATAGAAATCGCCTCGCCCCAGCAGCTCAGACGACCTGGTAGTATAGTCAGATACCAGCCAGTTTAGGGGAGCCCTATTTCAGGAACAATGAGCTCAGGACCAATGGTCTTTTGTCAAGGATCCAAGACTCCATCTTGGAGTTGAGGGCAGACTTTTCAGGCTCTTAGCCTTCAGTCACCTCATCCAGAGTAAGCCTGTCCTGGGAAAGTTGGACAGCACAATGACTGTGGCCTACATCTGGAAACAAGGCTCAGTCTCTCACTTCTGAAGTTTTTTCTAATTCTAGAATTCACCCAAGTCAATCCTCCCAACGATCTGCAACCTAAGTGCCTGGTCGGAAGAATCTTCAGACAAACTATTTGTCCAGGTCAAGTCTGAACGACAATGGATGATCCAGACTACTGCGAGACTTTTGAGAACTAACAGAGCTTGGTGTTCTGTCTGCCAGAGGTAGACCGCTTACATTCCCAGTCGGCACTAAGTTGCTGAAGTTCCATTCTAGGGACTAGGATCCGCAAGCTCTCGGAGTGGAGGTGCTGACCGCAGAATGGATCGCCAAGACTGCTTATGCCTTTTTCAGGTGCTCCCTCTGATTCTTAGCTTCCAGCTAAGGCTGGGGCGAGGGAAGGTGACAGTTTTGGTACCCGCTACTCATCCTGATGAGTGTCAAGGAGTGACGCCCTCTGCCTGGTAGATCAAATCTTCTCCAGTCCCATTCATCAAGCATTTGACAGGCTCAGGCTGATGGCCTGGGTCGGGAGAGGCAGAGCCTAATAGATGTCGAATGCTCTGTGAAGATTTGAATAGTTCTACGAAACAGGAAAGAACAGCGCTAAGCATGCCTATAGTAGAACAGAGCATACATGCCCAGTTTTTTTGCTGATCAAGATTTTACGCTGGACTCTTCAGAAGCCTGCTCCGAATGCCTTCAGGCGTGGCTTGACTTAGTTCTATGCGCAAGCATTCTATAGGCATGCATTTTGGCTATCGCTGTCTTCACCGGCATTCAGCAAGCTTCCAACGCTTAATTATACAGTTTTTCAAGATTCAATTTGGTTGAAACCTCAACTTGTTTCCGGAATGAGATATACCAATGCTGATGGATATTATTTAATCGGATGCCTTCAATCACCCTGTGGTACTTTTTCGCTGAAACTGATTTACTGGTGGCAATTACATCAGCATTGGTATCCTTGGGTTTAAAGAACCCATACTCACCTACTTCCCAGGCAGGATGGTGCTCATGCCAATGCTTGAATTTGTGCCTGAACTGACCTTCAGAGTTCATATCACACAAGAGGTTTCCCTCCTACGTTACCTTTGGGGAGTACTCAAGAAGTTAACCCATCGGATGTGGGTTAAGCGCTAAAATATTTAATCAAGGCAACTCCTGCCATCAAGAGCTCTGTACATCTGTTTGTCATTTTCAGGTGGAACACATAATAATCTTGCTGGAAGCCGTAAGATCATTATCTCTTGGTTGATAACCTCATCTCCTTGGCCTACAGGTTGTAGGGCTGGCTGTGCCAGGAGAATCACGCACTCTCACTAGAAGGGTCCAGACCTTGAGTGTGACAGCAGGCCGGGTGTCTCAAACTATCTGCAATACAACTATGTGGACACCAAAAATATTCATATTCATGACAGTTGAGTTTGTCAGAGGCATTATGGTTTCTGTTACTGTTTTAGTCAGAATTGGAGTGTGTAGCGTTATCCCTTCCCTGTTTTGGCTAGTTAATTCCCAGCTGTGCTGACATGGAGCCGTCAGGAAAACGGAAAATTAAATTCAAATACTTACCATAATTTTCCTTTCCTGACGAGCTACATGTCAGCACAGAACCCGTCCAGTTAAGTAGTAATAGTTACGAAACGCTGAGGCTGAGGTGAGTGAAAAATTTATAGTTAAGTCCTGATCAGGTTGGGGTGGGCGGGGCCTCACCCAGCTGTGCTGACATAGAGTTCGTCAGGAAAGAAAAATTACGGTAAGTAGTTGAATTCAATTTTCCGTTTTAAAGATAGATAAACAGGAGACAAACGTTGCATTTTAAGGGTGCAATTAACATTTCTAGATGTTCTCTAAAAGATAATAAACCTTCACTTTTTTGAGTTCAGATGTACATTAAAGTGTTACTAAACCCAGGTGTCTGCATTCACTATATCTGGTCTCTCACAGTACACAGAACATGGAAATGCAATTATTTTAGTGGCTAAAAACCTTTTCTCATCAGCATTTAAAGCAGTCTTGTGACTTCTATATCAGTGTCCAGCCAAGCACTGGTTAAAGGTTGTAGGAAGAGACCTCTGACTGTCCTATGAGACTGAAAGACCCCTGACCCCAGTGGCGGCCGGCGGTAAACAGTATGCCACAGACACCCCCCCCCCCGATCGGTAGCACTTACCCCATCGTTTCACCAGTGGCTTTCCCTGCTCGGCAGCGGCCTCTCGTTCCCCTGCTCTCTACCAGTCATTACGGCGGCTTCCGTTTCCTGACTCCTCCTCGGCAGCCTATCGAGAGTCTTCTCTTTTTGGCCATTTGAAAATGGGTCTCACACCCGCTTCTGATTGGCCAGATTGAGGATCAGTGTTTCGTTTCGTTTTCAAATATTTTATTAAAGATTACACAATACAGTTCATATATGTTATACAAGATTTTAAAATAAGTAGATAAGTGTAGATGGAATTTTTATCTTCTCTACAATTTTGTATATAAATATGGAGTAAAGAAAGTGTATTATTGAAAATAAATGCATAAGTAATAACAATCATTAAATGAAACAGTATAAAAAGAGGGAAGAGAGAAAAAAGAAAAAGGGAGGATGGGGGGGGGGAGGGGGAAAGGAGTAATATGTAATAAGAAAGCTTATCTTATACCATTTGTAATCAGATTTGTCGATATCTAAACATACGAAATACATAAAAGGAGATGAATAGTTTAATTGGGAATATTAAAAAAAAAAAGACAGTCGTGGTCGACTAAAATCGAATCAGGGGCCAAGGTCCATCTAGGCGGCTTGGCATGTCCTGACGATAAAGAGGGTCGTCACTGTTTAAATGGACAACTATGTGTCATACTAAAGTCACTAATGATAGGTCAGTGAACTAAATCATCCGTGGTATAAATATACATTTTTTCCATTGAGTGGAAATATATTTTGTGGGTCTCTAATTCGACAAGATCAAGGTAACAGGGGAATAGAGGATAGGATGTGGGAAATTTCTCCAGAGGGAGTCAGGAGTGGGGGATATGTGTCTAAATAGGATTGGATAGTGATTAAGACATTGTAATTAAGTCAGTACCAGTGCAAGGTCAAATCCCTGTGGTAGGTGGTGATTTATCCATGGGCTCCAAAGTGCTTCAAATTTGGCAATTTTATCTAAATAGATCGCTTCTGTTTTAGCATGAATTAATGCCTGATTAATTCTATGTTTAACCGGTACAATGCTTAAAGTGGAAGTTTTCCATGCGAAAGCAATTGATTGTTTTGCAGCTGTAGTTACATATAACATCAGTTTAAATTGTCGGTTAGTAATATTTGGGGGTTTATTATTTAAAAGAGCTACTGTGGGGTCTGGTTGCAAAGTGGTGCTAAACATGGTGGATAATAGATCAAATATTTTTTTCCAAAAGATGAGAACAATGGGACAGGTCCACCAAATATGTAATTGTGTGCCTTTGTCAGTGCAACCTCTAAAGCATTGTGCAGGATATTGTGGGTGGAATTTAGAGATTCTAGCAGGAACTAAGTACCATCGTGTGAGAACCTTGTAGTTCGTTTCTAGGGCAGCAATATTTGGTGTTGCTGAGTTTGTTGCTTTCCATATTTGTGGCCAATTTAAATTTCCAGGTTGGAGATTCAAATCGGATTCCCATTTAGATGTGTATGGTGGAGGGTTTTCAGAGATAGGAAGCAATAGTTGTCTGTATAGTTCAGAGATCAAGCCTCGTTTATGTGGGTCAGTAATGCAGGTATGCTCAAATGTCGTGCGTTCATCAGTGAACATATTCTGAGGGTTGTTTAGCTGTATAAAATTCTTAATTTGTAAGTATCTGAAAGTTTCTGTTGGAGGTAGGTCATAGGTATCACTAAGTGTGGGGAAGGGGATGATTCCATTTGAATCAATAAATTGGTGTGTTCGTATTAGTTCTTTTTTAGACCAAGTTAAGAAAGAGGATGGGAAGGTCCAGGCCGGATAGAAATCAGGGTTATGTAAGAAGGAAAGAAGAGGGTTATGTATGGATTGTAATCTAAATCGTGATTTGAACCTGTCCCAGATAGTCAGACTATGTTTGGTAATAGGGTTAGAAATTCTTCGCCGGAGTGAAGGGGGGAGCCATAAGATATTTGCCAGTGAAAGGGGGTCACAATCGACCGATTCGATCGAAACCCATAGTGGAATCTCCTTAGTGGCATGATATTTAGGGAGTTGGGCAAGTTGGGCAGCATAGTAGTATTTGCTAAAGTTGGGTACGCTTAGACCTCCCTGTGTTCGAGGAGTAAAGAGGGTATTTTGTGCTAAGCGTGGTTTAATTTTGCCCCATATAAATTGCAACACTTTGCGTTGGATGATTCGGAAAAAGTAGGCTGGGACCCGGATTGGAAGGTTTCTAAAAAGATATAAAAGTTTTGGTAATATGGACATTTTAGCTACAGTTATTCTGCCCAACCATGCCAGTGGTAATGTGGACCAATTCTTCATCAATGAGGTAAGTTGTTTTAGTAAAGGAGGGTAATTAGCTTGATATAAATTAGATGGGTCAGCTGTAAATGAGATGCCTAGGTAGGTAATATGTGTGTTAGACCAGGTAAAGGGAAGAGAGTCTTGTAGTTCCGTAAATAATTCTAGAGGGAGTGAGATATTCAGGGCTTTGGATTTTTGGGTGTTTATTTTCAGGCCTGAGATCATACTAAATTTAGTAAGTGTATCTATAAGGTTAGGTGCTGATGTTAGGGGAGACGTGAGAAAAATTAAAATGTCGTCAGCAAACATACATAGCTTATGTTGGTGTCCACCCAATTCGAGACCTTTAATATTGACATTAGTACGAATCATTTGTTCAAGGGGTTCGATCGCTAAAGCGAAAAGGAGTGGGGATAAAGGGCAGCCCTGCCTGGTTCCTCTTTCTATTTTTATGGGTTCAGATCGAAATCCTGAGTATAAAACATGTGCTTTTGGATTATCATACAGTGATAATAGCCATTGTAGAAAATTTGTTCCGAAACCCCATTTTTGGAGAATAGATTTTAGATAATCCCAAGATAAAGTGTCAAATGCTTTCTGGATATCTATTGAGAGGAAGCAGGCAGGGATGCGCCGGGTACGTGCCATATGTGCAAGAAGGGTTGCCCTCCGTATATTGTCTCCCGTGTGTCTGGATGGTATGAAGCCGGTTTGGTCTTTATGTATGAGTTTCCCTATTATGGGGTTAAGTCTATTTGAAAGGATCTTAGCTAGTATTTTGATGTCTAAATTTAGTACTGAGATAGGTCTATAATTGGACCAAGAAGTGTCGTCAGAGTTCGGTTTAGGTATCATAGATATAGAGGCTAGAAGGGATTCAGGACGAAAAAAATATCCTGAGAGGAGAGAATTAAAAGCTTCAGTTAGGAGAGGGGAGAGTAGTGTGGGGAATCGTTTGTAATATGTGGCTGAGAAGCCATCTGGGCCAGGACGTTTATGCAGTTTCAAAGTTTTTATAGCCAATTGTAATTCCTCTGTTGTAATAGGTCTTTCAAGGGATTCAAGTTGGTTAGTGTTGAGTGAGGGCAGTTGAATAGTAGAAAGTAAAGAGGATAGTTTTGTTTGGTCTATTTTATGGGTATCTTTGTATAAATCTGTCAGTTTCCTTTGGAATTCATTTACTATCTTTAGTGGATTGCTAGAAAAATTATTTTTTGTAATTTGCAGTCGTATTGGTTTTCTAATGTGGTCTGCTTTACGTAAAGCTAGAGCTAAAAAGGTAGTGGGTTTATTTGCTTTCATATATAATGTATGTCTAGATTTTCGAAGGATTTTGTCTGCCGAGTCCGTTAAGAAAATGTCAAGTTCCAGCTTTGCTTTATCATAGGTTAGTTTGTTACTGGGGGAAGGAGTTGTTTGAAAATCCTCTGAAGCTTTGTAAAAAGTTTCTTCCAATTTTGTCTGAATAATTTTATTCTGTTTTTTAAGATGAGCTGCTTGACTGAGGCATACTCCTCTTATTGTTGGTTTGTGGGCTTCCCAAAGCGTCAAAGGATTAATATCTGGCGACTTAATATTCGTGTAATACTCTTGAATAGTTTTTTCAATTGTTTGTCTATAGGTCGGGATGGCTAAAAGATTGTCATTTATAGTCCAAGAGCGATAGTTGGGTTTTGGGACAAGGGAAGAGAAAGTAGTGGTAGTAGCATTATGGTCTGACCATGTACATGGAATAATTTGGGAGTGAAGGATAAGGTGTGCAGAATTGATATTAGTAAATAAATGATCAATTCGAGAGAATTGTTTGTGTGGGTGGGAATAGTGGGTATATTGTCGTTTTTTAGGATGTTGTTCACGCCAAGTGTCCAGTAGTGTATGTTGGTTGAGCAGGTTTTGGTAAGTGGGGCGGAGGTTTGAGGAAGGTGTAGGGGATTTATCCAGAATTGGGTATATTGCTTGGTTTGAGTCTCCGCACATTATAAGCATCCCTTTTTTATGTGTATCTACAATAGTGAATAGGTGTGAAAGAAAGGCAAGAGGGTTTTTGTTCGGGGCATAATATGTGACAATGGTTACTTCGGCATCTAATAATAAACCTGTGAGTATTAGGTATCGACCTTCAGGGTCTGCAATCTCAGCCTGGAGAGTAAATGGTGTAGTGTTATGGAAAGCTATCATTACTCCCCTTTGTTTAGTTGAGGCAGAGGCTTTGAAAATTTGGGGATATCGACGATGGCAAAATTTGGGAGAGGAAAGAGTAGAAAAATGTGTCTCTTGTAAGCACACAATATGTGCTGAAAGAGAAGAGAAAAATTGAAAGGCTTTCGTTCTTTTAGGAGGGGAATTGAGACCCTGTACATTTAGTGTAAGCACATTTAGAGAAGTCATGGTAATAAATGAGTAAGCTTAAACAGGATATATATAGTATGTAGGTAGTAGTTGGAGAGTGCAGTAGAAATGTATGTTAAATTGTTTAAAGCTAAGAAAATGGATATGAAAAGGTAAGTATCAGTTATGTAATGGGTAATTTTATTTTATTTTATTTCTTGGGAGGGGGGGGGGAATAAATGAAATAATAAATCAGGTATTAATGTGATGGAGAGAAGTTTATTAATGTGTTAATTATTTAAGTTGAGCTCCGAATTGGAGCTAGTATCCAACGTGTGGCAACAGTTACCACACAATGGGTACTATTTCGTCCAAAGGATGTCTGGTATATTATACCAGGCACGTAAGGAACGTTTGTGAGGTGCAATGGACTGTCTACGAGAACCGAACAACCTGTATAACTTTATAACATATAACTTATTGTACTGAACAAGTTTTAAAGGCAAATTTAAACAAAACAATAACCATTTAAGTTTCCTATTAGGATCTGTGTAGGGTAAGAAGTGTAGTGTCCCATGCGCGAGGCAGAGAAATAATATAAAGATTATATAATTCATTTAGAATAACTGGGGTGTATATAATGACTGTGGAGAATTACTGAAGCGTTTCTCTGACTCACGCAAGGGAGGTAACACTTTAGCAGGTAAATTATTAGAGATGTATTCATAAAATCCATGCAGTTCTTTTATCACATAAGTTTGTGACTCAGCTATATATTTGTATAATGTGGTTGTAGTTAATTCTTCCATAGCTATTAGTCTGTGAATATTATCACATGCAAAGTGGATAATTTTTGGGAAACCCAATAAAGTGTTAAACCAGCTGAGACAGAGGATAAGTCTGCCTCAGGGGTCGCCATAACAGGTCATTAACCGAGTATCTAGATAATGATAGTATTTTTATTTTTTATATCACCAATTGGAATAGACTCAGTCCATTTGATCTTCGACAGTTTGTTGTGTATCAGCTAAGCGGCTTCTTTTGTTAGTGTTTGAGAGGGCTTGAAGAGCTGACAGGTCTTGTTGTGCTGTGGGAGAACCTGAGGAAGCTCTTCTCTTGGATCCTTCTGAGGTATTTTTAAGGTATGGAAAGACGAAGTTCTTTAATTTTGGAGATAAGATCTTCAGTTGATTTGCAGGTGTAGGAGTTACCTTTGTATGTGAAACGTAGGGCAAATGGGAAGCCCCAACGATAAGGTATGCGATTGTGTTGAAGAATTAAAAGTTGAGGCTTCATCATCTTTCTTTTGGTTAGGGTTTGCTGTGAGAGGTCCTGGAAAACCTGGTATTTGTGTCCTTGGAAAATCAAAGCATCTTTATTGCGTGCTGCTTCCAGAAGTAGTTCCTTGGTATTGAAGTAATGTAGTTTAATAACAATGTCTCTTGGGGGACCTTCTTCTTTTCGGGGGGCTAGTGTTCTATGGACCCTGTCCATCTCCAAGCGTTCAATAGGAACTGCAGGAATTAGTTCATGAAGGAGTGCGGTTATTGTAGGTTGGAGGTCTAATATAGATTCTGGTATACCACGTATTCTTAGATTAGACCTTCTGGCTCTGTTCTCATATTCTTCTAAACGGTTGTTAAGGGAGATATTGTCTTCTCTCAATAATTCCAATTCATCTGTGTTATATGCAGTTATTCCATCAATTTCATCCATCCTTTGCTCCAATACTGATGTTCGTCTGCCCACCTCACGGATTTCCCGCGTCAGTTTCTCTGTGATGGAATCTGAGGTGTTTTTTAGTGCCCGCTGTAAAACCCTTTCAAATTGGGCAATAAGGTCTGAATTTGGTGCTGTACTTTGTAGGATATTCGGACTCAAATTAAAGTCAAATTCAGGTTCAGGTTCTATATTATAAGCTGACTGAGCTTTACTCAGTTTCTGTGAATGAGGTAATGAGGAGCGGGAAGTAGAGGCTGCTGTCATTTTAGTCACAGCTTTAGTCAGCGCTTCAGGGACCTTTGGTGTTTTAAGCCTTGATCTTCTCCCACTATACATCATATATCTATGAACCTGAGATTATTAGCTATCTATCGGTTACCGTTCCGGTACAGTTAGCTTCTTCAACTCGTTTTATATCGGTTGTCAAGTCCCGGTAGATGCGGAGCGCTAGGTGGACATTACCTGCCTAGTCAGCCTCGCGCATGCGCCTCCCGAGGATCAGTGTTTCAACAGCAAATATTAATTTGCTGTTGTAACACCCAGGTGGGCTCCGAGCGCAATGCTCTGTGCCACAAGCCCACCCTATTTTGAAGCCTATTAGAGCCTATGGCTCTACTTAAGTGCTTAAAAAAAATCCCGCTGCTGTAATTTATGCGCCCGGTGCCCTGAAAGGGGCCAGACGCATGAATAGGGGGTGGCTGCAGTGGCCCGTGGATAGATTCATGCATAGCATATCTTTTTTTTTCTCTGTATGAATCTATCCCCGTTTGCCCAGTTAAATTTAACCCCTTTCCTGACCAGCCACCATCATTATACTGCGGCAGGTTGGCACAGCTGCGCGAATCACCATAGGTGTACGTCGGTCACTTTAGGAGCAATAGCAGGTGCACACCCGCGGTGTCGTCCCTAGAGCCATTGCGTGTGGGTGGTGGCCGCGATCTCCACCGGCCACCCGCGATCGCTTCTCAGAGAGCCAGAACGGGGATCTATCAATGTAAACAGACAGATCCCCATTCTGACAGGGGAGGAGAGAGAGATTGGCTGTTCCCAGTGATCAGGAACAGCGATCTCTCTCCTCCTCCTCCAGTCAGTCCTATACCCCCACAGTTAGAAACACCTCCTAGGGAACACTTGACCCCTTGATCGCCCCCTAGTGTTAACCCCTTTCCTGCCAGTGACATTTATACAGTAATCAGTGGCTATTTTTTGCTCTGCTCGCTGTATAAATGTCCCAAAAAAGTGTCAAAAGTGTCCGATCTGTCTGCCGCAATGTTGCAGTCCCGCTATAAATCACAGATCACTGCCATGACTAGTAAAAACAAAAAAAATTATAATGAAAATGCCATAAATATATCCCCTATTTTATAGACGCTATAACTTTTGCGCAAACCAATCAATATACGCTTATCGCAGTTTTTTTTACCAAAAATATGTAGAAGAATACATATTGGCCAAAATTTGTTTTTTTATTATTCTTTTTGGATATTTATTATAGCAAAAAAGTAAAAAATATTGTTGTTTTTTTTTACAAAATTGTTGGTATGTTTATGTTTATAGCACAAAAAATAAAAACCGCAGAGGTGATTAAATACCACCAAAAGTATATATTGGTATATCAATTTGGTACGATGCTAGATACTGGAACTTGTATAAACTTGTGATAACTAATTGATGTATCAGATCAAATGGAATGTATAAATGTATAATTAATAACATAAAAAATAATAATAATAAAAAAAAAAATACCACCAAAAGAAAGCGCTATTTGTGGGGAAAATGCGCAATTGTCAGTTAAAGCGACACAGTCCCGTATCACATACAATTACTTGGGGGTAAATCTTTCCGGGGCTGAAGTGGTTAAAATGGCACTACATGCCCAAGTATTATAGCTGGCAATGCACCATGACCTTATGTTAAACATAAAGGGAATATATTGATACTTTAATATATTACCTGAAATACCTTTTGTCTAGATCCCGAGATCGCAGTGTTCTGAAGACTGTTTACCTGGAAACAGAGAAGTGCCGAGCTCAAATGTTCATGTATGTTGTCATGGTTGTGTCCCATGCTCAGAGGGAGAGATGTCCAATGAAACAGGTGGATTTTACCATTACTTTTTAAGACTTCTGTTGGTGGGAATCCCATAGCAGGCATTGAACACAAAGTCATTTTGTATTAATGCAATATAAATTCTAAATATATCACCATGCAACCTGTTTTTTTCAGTTTTTTGCTTGATAATCTTTCACATTGTAACCCATATTTTACAATTATTCATTTTATACAACATTCATCCTCTATTACAAGAATCCTGATGAGTCCCTTGCACTTTAAAAACATGTACCTTAATTATATGTTTTACTAGGACTTTGCTTCTTTGGTAATATATCACACACATACCACCAAACTGTCATGCATGCAGTACATTGCTATGGTCTTAGAAACATTGCCTTTTTCCATATGAAAAAATTGTGTGGACCTTTATGATGTTTGTTCAATAGACTTTATAATCTATATAGACAAAACAAATTAAGAATAAAACATGTTCTAAAAGTCCACAATTGGTTTTATTTTTCAGGAAGTGACAACTGCATGACGTGTCTGGACCACGAATGGCCAACCGAGAACAAAACTCAATGTAATCCCAAGCAGATCGAGTTTTTGTCTTATACTGAAAACCTGTCTTTATTATTCATGGTTATCTCTTTGTTCCTTTGCATTTTAACTTTTTTGATAATAAGTGTATTTATTTCATATGGAGATACCCCCATTGTCAGAGCCAATAACAAGAACCTCAGCTTTGTCCTCCTGGTCTCCATCATGTTGGGTTTCCTCTGTGTGTTCTTGTTCCTGGGTCGTCCCATGGATACAACCTGCTGGCTACGCCAAACATCTTTTGGAATTCTTTTTACCATAGCGGTCTCCTCTGTGTTGGGAAAGACTGTAATGGTCTGGCTTGCTTTCAAATCCACTAGACCGGGCAGTGTGTGGAACAAATGGGTTGGAGTAAAGCTGCCCAATTTTGTTGTCTTCATCTGCTCATCATTCCAAGTTTTAATCTGCATTGCATGGTTGTCGGTCTCTCCCCCCTTCCAGGAGTTGGACAAACGATCATATCAAACAAAGATCATCGTTCAGTGTAATGAAGGGTCAGTTATCGGGTTCTACTCTGTCCTGGGATATATGGGGATCCTGGCTGCTGTCAGTTTTATGACAGCATTTTTAGCAAGGACATTACCAGGCAGTTTTAATGAAGCCAAATACATCACCTTCAGCATGCTGGTGTTCTGCAGTGTCTGGATTGCCATGATCCCGGCCTATCTGAGCTCCAAAGGGAAATATATGGTGGCTGTGGAGATTTTCGCCATCCTGACCTCAAATGCTGGAATTCTAGTTTGTATATTTTTTCCAAAATTTTACATTATTCTTTTTCACCCTGATTTAAATTCGAAGAAGCATTTGCTTGACAACAGATGCAAATAATTTTTACAATGACATTAACGATTTGTACCTACATATTAAAGTTAATGCAGGCCCTCCACGAAAACTGAATATCTGCTTTACTGATGGTCCTCTACACTAATTACATATTGGATAATACCACTTGTAAATAACTAAATGCCTTTTTTCTAAGAGGCATTTTTAAGCAAATACTTGTATGTGTTTGGGGTCTGTCAGTAAAGCTGACCTTTCTTTCTTCGTGGAAGGTTGACTTTAGGGCTTAAACACAAAGAATGATGCACCATGTAGAATATTTTCCTTTTGCAATGTTGCACCACAGGCATGCACAGCATTTGTAGTCATTTGTTTTAACTTCACAAATACAATTTCTTTTTAAGATAATAAACTTTTTCACAGTTAAAAGATGTAAAACTTATATATTCATTGATTTTCTTGTTCAATATTTGTATTGATGTAAAATATGCAAGGATATTCCCTTTATTCAAAAAACAGCGCACGCTATTGAAAATTTTTATTGTATGTGTGTGTGTGTACAAAGTGACATACCATAATTGTGTGCAAAAAAAAAATCATGAAATCAAATAAAACCACATTAATAAGTGCAAGTCATAGAGTGATGAAATAATGTGCAAAGTCCTAAAAGAGCCCTTAATGACATCCAATGTGTGGAATTCCTCCTGCGTGGATCATAAATAGCTCCAATAATAAACCCCAAGGAGAGTGAACACCACTTGTGATAGGTAAGGTATAGGTCCACACTCACCAGACGTTGTTGATCGCCCTTGCCTTATGAGAAGAGTGATCTGAAAAAGGCTTTGTGGGTCTCCAAGACCTCCTTGTCTCCTCTGGCCGGTTCCTCAGAGATCCTTCTCACAATGGCCAAAGCACTCCAGTGCCTGATGTCACCAGCAGCAAAAAGAAGAAAAAAAAAACAGACAACAGACTCCTCATTAGTGATGAGCCGAACACCCCCGGGTTCGGTTCGCACCAGAACCCGTGAACGGACCGAAAGTTCGCACGAACGTTAGAACCCTATTAAATACAATGGATGCGAACGTTCAAAATCTAAAGTGCTAATTATAATGACTATTATGCATGTTATTGTCCTAAAAAGGGTTTGGGAACCCGGGTTCTGCACCAGGGGACATGTATCAATGCAAAAATAAGTTTTAAAAACGGCAGTTTTTCGGGAGCAGTCATTTTAATGATGCATAAAGTGAAAAAAAAAGTGAAATATTCCTTTAAATATCGTACCTGGGGGGTGTCTAAAGTATGCCTGTGAAGTGGCATGTGTTTCCCGTGTTTAGAACTGTCCCTGCACAAAATTACATTTCTAAAGGGAAAAAAGCCATTTAAAACTGCTTGCGGCTTTAATGTAATGTCTGGTCCCGGTAATATGGATGAAAATCTTTAAGAAAACCAGCAATAAGGCCTAGCTTCAGGAGTATATTTTGCAGGAAGCACACTACGCCTGCTGTAAGTGCTGCAAATGCCTGTTGGTGTAACACACCAGGAAAACACAGCAATACAGGCTAACTTCAGGTGCATAATGTGCAGGAGGCACACTCCGCCCGCTGTAAGTGCTGCAAATGCCCGTTGGTGTAACACACCAGGAAAACACAGCAATACGGGCTAACTTCAGGTGTATAATGTGCAGGAGGCACACTCCGCCCGCTGTAAGTGCTGCAAATGCCTGTTGGTGTAACACACCAGGAAAACACAGCAATACGGGCTAACTTTAGGTGTATAATGTGCAGGAGGCTTAGCAACAATGACACTGACACTGTCCCCTGCCTATCCTTCTCTCTCCCTGCACACAAGGTTTATCAAAGAATATGACACTGACACTCTCCCTGCCTATCCTTCTCTCTCCCTGCACACAAGGTTTATCAAAGAATATGACACTGACACTCTCCCTGCCTATCCTTCTCTCTCCCTGCACACAAGGTTTTGTAAAGAATATGACACTGACACTGTCCCCTGCCTATCCTTCTCTCTCCCTGCACACAAGGTTTAGCAAAGAATATGACACTGACACTGTCCCCTGCCTATCCTTCTCTCTCCCTGCACACAAGGTTTATCAAAGAATATGACACTGACACTCTCCCTGCCTATCCTTCTCTCTCCCTGTACACAAGGTTTAGCAAAGAATATGACACTGACACTGTCCCCTGCCTATCCTTCTCTCTCCCTGCACACAAGAATAGCACAAAGAATATCAACACTGTCCCTGCCTATCCTTCTCTTTCCCTGCGCCGGAACACACTACACAAGGCCGCCGCACTGGCGGCCTTTTATAGTGTGGGGCGTGTGCTAAACCCCCTGAGCTATAATTGGCCACAGGCAACCTGCCTGTGGCCAATTATGGCTCTCCTAGCTGCCGGCGCTGTGATTGGCCAAGCATGCGGGGTCACAGTGCATGCTTGGCCAATCACAGCGCCGGGATTGCACTGCGATGGCGCAGTGTATTGTGGGCCGTTCGCGTCAACAGCCGATGTTCGAGTCGAACGTATGTTCGACTCGAACACCGAGCTCATCCCTACTCCTCATAGTGTCATAACATTGAGGTAGCTTTTTTAAGAGCCTCCATCAATATTTGTATTGAAGGATTTGCACACAAAGTTGGGAAATATGCAACATGGAAGAAAAAAAATTCTTGCCACCACACAGGGAAGACCAGTAGGCAACAGTTACAGCTTATAACAAATATCGATACATTGGTTACTTGTACTGATGCCATGGACATTAGTACCTGAGTGTATTAATTAAGAATAGAGAAAGGATTTAGAAAATATTAGAAGCAAAAAATTATGCCCACATTCTATGCAATGCGTCAGAAAGAATTATGGCGAAACAAGATGCCCCCCCCCCCCTGGAAAAGCCCAGGGTTAGTAGTAGGACCTTGAAAAATCAAGGGATGGGGGGAGGCAAATAACACAAAGAAGAGTAAAGAAGTAGATAGATTTGGTGTAGATATAAGCAGAGAAGTAAAAGAAGCAGGACATCATCCACTAACATACAGACCTTGTAAAGGGACACCAGCGACTTCAACTCCTTTAACATTAGGGACCTTACAACGGCAACGGCACCCCTGCCTAGTCCCTCTAGCTATGGAGAACGTGTCCAGCTTGTAACTTGGGTATAAAATACAGTGCTTAATGGAAGGTTATTAGGGGTTTATATTTGCTTTAAATATCATATCAGTTAGAAACTCTATTAAGGTTGTAGCAAAGTGAGTTGTCCCAATTTAAAATCAAACTGGCTCACTGAAAAAACAATTAGTCACAAATAGGGAATACTGCTATGACTCACAGACAGCATCACGTCGCTGTTACCTCCCTCTTTCTTCTAGAGGATTCTAGAAGAAGAGGAGGGGAAGAGAGGTGGAGCTGTGTGAGGTGTCTCAGGGAGCCCTGACCAATCCCCAACTAGGATTGGCAGGGGGCAGGGCCTCCTTGAAATACACAGGGTCAGCCCAGCTGGGGGAAGTCATTGGGTGGAAGAACTGAGGATGGAGTACTAGGCTGTCGGGGCCTTTGAGGGAGCTCCCCAGTCTGGGTGGGGTGGGGTGACCTTGGGCCTGGGACTCCATTGGCCAAAAAGCACTGCCAATACTACGTTAAATCGGCGCTAAAACTAGCGGCGCTTTACCGCTAACACGGCCTCGGATGCAATGTGAAAGAGCTCTTAATTTTATCTGGTGATCCAGCCAGTTAAGTCTGTTGTTTTTTCAAATGTAGCAATTTAGTGTTGAGACAAACCTGTGTAGTAGCTGCAAAGGGACTGTCTTTAGTCCTAACTCTTCAGCCGGCTAGCGCTGGGGCCCAGTAATATTATTAATAATAATAATAATAATAATAATAAACTTTATTTAATTTAGCACCTTTAAAAGTAGCTTCTCAAAGCACTTTACAAAGACAAGTGAGACAAAAACACAAGAGGTACACAGGATAAAACAAAAGAAAAAAGAGAAAATTACTTGAAAGCTTGTTTAAAGAAAAACATTTTAGATTTGCTTTGAGTTTAGAGAAGATTTGGAAGTGAATTCCAGAGTTTTGGAGCATAGCAGGAGAAGGCTCTGTCTCCCATCGAGTGTAGGTGAGTAGGAGGAACACACACAAGACTAAAATTTGAGGAGCTGAGGTTACAAGGGAGGGTGATAGAAGTTCAGACAGATAATGGGGTGCCAAGCCATGAGGAGCCTTATAGGCGTGCAAGAGAATCTTAAAGTCTATGCGAAACCTGATGGGTACCCAGTAAAAGGACTCCAGGATAGGGGTAATATGGTCACTTGCACCATACCTGATGAGGATTCTGGCTTCAGAATTTTGTACATATTGTAGTCAGTTAAAGAGAAAGTAAACCCTGATGGGTTTACTTCCTCTTTGTTTCCCTGTAAAGGTAAAGCATAATGGGCTACTGTGCATTGCATAGTAGCCCATTATGTGTCACTTACCTGCAGGAGAAGCCCGCGATGTCCCGGTCTTCCTCGCTAGTAGTGAGCGTTCATCTTCTCCCCTCTTCTTCCGGGGTCCGTGAACTCCGGCTCTGTGACTGGCCGGAGTTGCGTGACGGCCCGCGGGAGCCGCCACCTATGGCATTACTCCATTCAAAAAAGGGCACACTCAGTGCGCCTGCGCCGTTGTCTACGGCGCGCATGCACAGTAGACATCGGTACAGTCTTTTTTGCAAATATCTCCTAAACCGTGTAGGTTAAGGAGATATTGCAAGCACCTACAGGTAAGCCTTAATCTAGGCTTACCTGTAGGGGAAAGTTCTACCCGAGGGTTTACAACCACTTTATCAGTGGATTTATGTACACCAACGAGTAGAGCATTGCAGTAGTCAAATGGGGAGATCTCAAAATGAATCAGCTTTTCAGCTACAGTGTATGATAGCATAGGACGCAGCCGAGCAATGTTTCTCAAGTGGAAAAAAAGATGTTTTGACAACAGTTTGTACATGTGGATGAAAGGTTAAACTAACATCAAATATTATCCCTACATTTTTAAATTTAGACTGAAACTCAAGTACAGTGCAATTTATAGATGGGCTACCAGGACAGGCCTTACATAATTGATCGGGTGCTAATAAGCACAACTTCAGTCTTATCACGGTTAAATTGAAGGAAATTGTGGGCCATCCAAGTTTTTATATCACAATTACAGTTGGATAGGAGTGAAGCAGCCATAATAGAATCTGGTTTAGTGTGGATGTAAATATGAGTGCCATCACCAGCATAAAGGCAAAAATTCAGCCCATGTGATCTAAGCAGTTGGCCACGTGGAAACATGTAAATTCTAAAATGTAAGAGACCCAAGTTTAAGCCCTGAGGAACACCGTACTTGACTGGACCAACTTCAGAGTGGAATCTGCCAAGAGAAACAAATTGACAGTGATTAGTATGATTTGACTTAAAGCGGAGTTCCACCCACATATATATATATATACTGTGAGGGGGTTAGCTCGGCAGCGGGTGTGTGTGACCCCCGGGATGGGCTCCCCACACAAAACAGGCCCAGCAAACGGAGGTTGTGGTTTTCAAAATCAAAAAAAGGTGCGGTTTATTTTCTATTTACAGTGACAAAACACAGCAAAGCAAAAGAAACATAACCAAAATAAATCCTGGTCAAGTTGACCTCTGACTAAACATACAGGTTTCCTAACTAACAACTGGGATCAGCCTAGTGCTGTCCTAGTCCCTAAGTCCCTGGTTTTAAATGTCCAAGCAAATAGCCACACAGGCTTTGTCTCACCGCACAGGGGTTCACTCTCCCTAGACAGTCCACACAGGTCTGGTTCCAGGCATGAGCTAACATCTAATGAAGCTGGGAGTTCTTATAGAGGCCTAAATGAGCTGACAAGCTTCAGCTGGTCTCATCAACTCCCTGTCTGCACGACGCCCAGCCCTCTCCCTAGAGGTATGAGTCATCCATGAGCCCACTAGCCTTATACAACTCTCCACCTAGTTGTATAAGTCGGCGTAAAGCCTGAATCTGGGCGAAATATATCTACCCCCCTGGATGCAACCAGGTGACTTTACCTTCCTGCTGTCACATACCCCCCCCTCTTGTTTTAACCTCGGGGTTGGAACACCAGCAATCAGGCATTCATGTACTCGAGACAAAGCATCCACATTCCCCATTTGAACGCCAGGGCGATGCTTTACTGTGAAGTTGAATTCCTGGAGGGCCAGGAACCACCTATTCACTCTTCTATTTGTTTCCTTGTTTTGAGCCATCCACTTTAACGGAGCGTGATCCGTAACCATGTCAAAGTGCCTACCTAGCAGGTAGTACCGAAGGGAATCTAGAGCCCACTTCACCGCTAAACACTCCTTTTCAACGGTGGCGTAATTTACCTCATGGGACTTCAACTTCCTGCTGAGGTAAATGACTGGGTGCTCTTCCCCGTTCCAGACCTGGGACAATACTGCTCCTAACCCCACATCTGACGCATCACTTTGTACGACAAAGTCTTTAGAGAAGTCGGGTGAGTACAACACTGGCTGGCTACATAAGGCTTGTTTCAAGAATTGGAATGCTGCCTCAGCCTCGGGGGTCCATTTAATCATGACCGACCCTTTCCCCTTCGTCAGGTTGGTTAGGGGCACAGCCTTAGAAGCAAAGTGGGGAATGAATCGCCGATAATACCCAGCGATTCCCAGAAAGGCTCGTACCTGCTTCTTGCTGTTGGGACGTGGCCAACTCTGGATGGCCTCGACTTTGTTGAGTTGGGGTTTTATTACTCCCCTCCCAATGGTGTACCCAAGATATTTGGCCTCCTCCTGCCCAATGGTACACTTCTTGGGGTTAGCCGTAAACCCCGCTTCCCGAACAGAGTCCAGGACTGCTTGCACTTTTGGCAGATGTGAGGCCCAATCTGTGCTATGGACAATTACGTCATCCAGGTAAGCCGCAGCATACTTCCGATGGGGCCTCAGCATCTGGTCCATTTTCCGCTGGAATGTGGCCGGCGCATTCTGTAACCCGAACGGCATTCTTTTATATTGGAACGCCCCGTCTGGGGTTACAAATGCGGTTTTCTCTTTGGCCGACTTGGCCAGGGGGATTTGCCAATACCCTTTTGTGAGGTCAAGAGTCGTCATGTATCGGGCTGTTCCCAGCCGGTCGATCAACTCATCTATACGTGGCATGGGGTAGGTGTCAAATTTTGTAACTTTGTTCAACTGACGAAAATCGTTACAAAATCGCCAGCTCCCATCCGGTTTAGGCACCAACACGATGGGACTAGACCAATCACTTTGGGACTCCTCTATCACCCCTAAGTTCAGCATTTTCTGTACTTCCTCCCGTATTGCCTCCCGTCGAGCCTCTGGGATCCGATAGGGTTTTAACTTCACCCTTTCACCGGGCGGGGTAATGATGTCATGCTCTACCCCAGATGTTTGTCCCGGCAGCTCAGAGAATACCTCCTTGTTGCGAAGCACAAACTCCTTAACCTCCTGTTGTTGGGGTTGTGACAAGGTGGCTGCTATTCCAACCTCAGGAATCACGCAACCAGTTTGAGCTGGTGACCAAGTGTCTGCGACTAGGGACTCTCTATCCCTCCAGGCTTTCAACAGATTAACGTGATAGATCTGTTCGGGCTTTCGCCTTCCTGGTTGTCTGACCTTGTAATTCACTTCGCTCACTTTTTCCATTATCTCGTAGGGGCCTTGCCATTTGGCAAGGAATTTACTTTCAACCGTAGGGACAAGTACCAATATCCTATCCCCCGGGGAAAAGGTACGGGTCTTGGCTCCACGGTTGTACACTCTCTGCTGTGCCAACTGCGCTTGGGCCAAATGTTCCTTCACGATGGGCATTACCTGTGCAATTCGATCTTGCATCAGGGCGACATGCTCAATCACACTCCTGTGGGGAGAACTCTCACTTTCCCAAGTTTCCTTGGCAATATCCAACAGCCCTCTTGGGTGTCTCCCATACAGTAACTCAAAGGGGGAGAATCCCGTAGAGGATTGGGGCACCTCCCTAATAGCAAACATCAAATAAGGAAGTAAACAGTCCCAATCCTTTCCATCTCTATCCACCACTTTCTTCAACATTTGTTTTAGGGTTTTGTTGAATCTTTCAACCAGCCCATCGGTTTGGGGGTGATACACAGACGTACGCAATTGCGTCACTTTGAACAATTTACACAGCTCTTTCATAACCCGGGACATAAAGGGTGTACCTTGGTCCGTAAGCAGTTCTTTACAAATACCCACCCGGCTAAAAACAAGAGATAGCTCTTTGGCTATGGTTTTGGCCGAGGTATTTCGGAGAGGGATCGCTTCTGGATAACGGGTGGCATAGTCCATTATAACTAATATGTACTGGTGCCCCCTAGCGGACTTGATTATAGGACCTACCAAATCCATGGCGATCCTCTCAAACGGGACCTCAATGATGGGTAGAGGGACCAGCGGGCTACGGAAATGTGGCATCGGGGCCAACCTCTGACACACAGGGCAGGAGGAACAATAATTTTCTACGTCCTTCATCACCCCCGGCCAATAGAATCTCTGTAATACCCTCTCTCGGGTTTTCTCTGTCCCCAGATGACCTCCAAGAATGTGCCCATGGGCCAACTCCAACACCAACTTCCTGTAAGGTTTGGGCACCACAAGCTGCTCAACGGTTTCTTCTGCCCTTTTTGCCACCCGATACAGTAGGTCCTTCTCTACGCTGAAGTATGGGTAAGTGCAGGTATTATCTGGGTTCACTAACTCGCCATCTATTTTCACTACGTTTTCCCGTGCCTTTATTAGGGCGGGGTCTTTCAACTGTTCTGTGGCAAAGTTTTCCCTGTGAACCTCAAGATCAGAAAACTCCACAGACGGTAGGTTTTCGTCTGAGGAGGTGGGCTCCTCTCCAGTTTCTTGAGTCTCCCCTGCCAATACTGATAAGGGAAATTCCGGAGAGTCCTCACCACTCTCAGGGGAGTTCTGGCTATCACATTCCTGGTACATAGGGGCACCAGTGAGGGGCTCAGGATCATCCCACAGTTCCCAGAACTTCGGAAAATCCCTTCCCACAATGGCGTCATGCGGTAACTGAGATACTAAGCCCACTGGATGAGAGAGGGTACCTTTGGGGGTCTCGAAACACACTGTAGTCACTGGATACTCTCGGGTGTCCCCATGCACACAAATAACAGCTACCTTGCTATTCCCAGAGACCTCTGTTTTAACTAACTCAGCCTTTATCAGGGTCACAAGGCTACCTGAATCCAGCAATACCACAACATTTCTACCATTAACACACATTTTGCATAAATGTTTCTCAGTTCCTCGAATGGCAGTGCATGCGACTGTCGCACACAGCGACTGACGTCTGCCCGTCAGAAAGTCACACTGCATGGGTTCCTCCACAACCGGGCAATTGGCTGCAATATGTCCCGCTTGCCGGCAGCGGTAGCAAACGATCCTTCTTGCGGCCTCTTGAGCCGCTGATTTCCCAGGCTGTTCTCGCCAAACTTGGGGTAGAGCTCCCACCCTCTCACTCTCTCCACCCTCACCCCTTGGAATCCTCTTATCCACCACTGGGGATGGTCTGGTCTTAGGGTGGAAAGTCCGAGTGTCTCTGGAAGAGGCCGTCAGGTTCTCTGTAGCCAAGTATTTCTCCACACGATCCACAAGACCATCGGCCGTCTCTGGGTCTCCATGGCTTACCCACTTTTGGATGGCAGTAGGAAGAGCTCTCAAAAACCGATCCATTACAACACGTTCCACAATCTTTGGTGCGGACAAAGTCTCTGGCTGTAGCCACTTTCTGCTCAGGTGAATGAGATCATACATTTGAGACCTGGGGGGTTTTCCAAGCTGGAAAGTCCAGTTATGCACACGCTGAGCCCGGACAGCCTGGGTGACACCCAGCCTTGCCAATATTTCAGCTTTTAGCATCACATAGTCTTTTGCTTGGTTAGGCTCTAGGTCATAGTAAGCTTTCTGCGATTCACCAGTTAACAGAGGAGCCACCAGTCCAGCCCACTGCTCCTCAGGCCACTTTTCTCTTTCAGCGGTCCTTTCAAATGTGGTCAAAAATACCTCTGGATCATCCTCTCCAGTCATTTTTGTCAATAAACGACTCACCCCAAAGGACGCGGTATTCGTGGGACGGCTTTCCTCACTGGTCTGCGGACGTTGCTGCATTACTGCTTCCATCTGTTGTTGTAGTCTCTGCTCTTGCTTCTGCAACAGGTCTATGAAGCGGGCCTCAGATTGCTGCTGGGCTCGTTGCTGAGCCTCCAGACTCTGTTGCAAAGTTGCGTTTGTCTGCTGCTGGGCTGCAAGGCTCCTTTGCAAACCTGCATTTGTCTGCTGTTGATTGGCATTTGCTAGAGCCAGCTGCTTCAGTATCTCCTCCATGCTGGCTTAAAAAAAAAACTGCCACTGGTTCTCCACCAACTGTGAGGGGGTTAGCTCGGCAGCGGGTGTGTGTGACCCCCGGGATGGGCTCCCCACACAAAACAGGCCCAGCAAACGGAGGTTGTGGTTTTTAAAATCAAAAAAAGGTGCGGTTTATTTTCTATTTACAGTGACAAAACACAGCAAAGCAAAAGAAACATAACCAAAATAAATCCTGGTCAAGTTGACCTCTGACTAAACATACAGGTTTCCTAACTAACAACTGGGATCAGCCTAGTGCTGTCCTAGTCCCTAAGTCCCTGGTTTTAAATGTCCAAGCAAATAGCCACACAGGCTTTGTCTCACCGCACAGGGGTTCACTCTCCCTAGACAGTCCACACAGGTCTGGTTCCAGGCATGAGCTAACATCTAATGAAGCTGGGAGTTCTTATAGAGGCCTAAATGAGCTGACAAGCTTCAGCTGGTCTCATCAACTCCCTGTCTGCACGACGCCCAGCCCTCTCCCTAGAGGTATGAGTCATCCATGAGCCCACTAGCCTTATACAACTCTCCACCTAGTTGTATAAGTCGGCGTAAAGCCTGAATCTGGGCGAAATATATCTACCCCCCTGGATGCAACCAGGTGACTTTACCTTCCTGCTGTCACAATATATATATATATATTTATGGTTGAAGCCCTATATCCGATACGGATATGAATAAGATAGATAGATAGACTTAACATAAGACTTACAACATGAAATGAACCTGAAGTGTGCCCTGATCTGATGGACGGTATGCCAAAATAAGGGGGCATACCCAAGATTAGAATGAATATTTTGTGGAGAGAAATTAATTTTGAGAAATGCCCTAAAAAAGGGAATGGGAGGGTGGGTATCACTCACAGGAAACCAACGAAGACTGCAGGTGAGTGGGCTGGTTAAATAGCCCCCCGGGCTCCTCCCATAAATTCAGGCCAGCATACTGGCCTTCTAACTTATGGTTGAAGCCCTATATCCGATACGGATATGAATAAGATAGATAGATAGACTTAACATAAGACTTACAACATGAAATGGACCTGAAGTGTGCCCTGATCTGATGGACGGTATGCCAAAATAAGGGGGCAAAAACATTCAGGTAGGGATGTAGTTTTATTGGTTTTAGCTTTGTTCATTGGGCAAGTTTGGTGAATGCTTGTGCCATTTCCACCTGAGGATTGGAGGATGTGCTGGATGAAGCAGGCAGACTTCCACCTGTCAAGTCTCTTAATAGTGGTGATCTGGGACCCCAAACCGGGATGTGGCAGAGGCCGCTCCAATACGATAAGAGCGACTGGAGCACTGACTGGGGTTGAGGTGTGGTAGCGTGGAAAAGTGAGTGAGTGAGTGTGAAGGTGACAGGACCCAAATTGACCTAACCGCCCCACCGTTGATCCAGAGGAAGGCGAAAACCCCAGCCGAGCCTAGGCCAATTGCTACAGCAGGGGAGAAAATTCCGTCCTGATCCCCCGAGAGGCGACCGGGTGAACCCTGGATCAACTTCCTATGGTTGGTTGTGCCCCGATGAATTCTCATGTGTTTGATGAACTGGCAGGCACTCAATGGTTTGATCGGGAAAGGTAGTAGGGGACAAGAGTTTGACTGTTCAGGTAGGAGTGACAGAAGGCGATCAAGTAAGGTTACTGCACACCAGAGATTGTTTGTTTTTAGAGTTAAATGTCTAACCCGGTGCCTGATCGCTGGGTTTTGGATAGTGCCAGGTGGAGGATGAAACGATCTTGGTAGCGAGCCAAGTGAGGTCTACGTAGAACTTGGCCGGCGGGGTAGCTGTGGGTGAACTTGCTAGGCCGCAAGAACTCGTGGTAGGCCGAGTCGAAGGCTGCTTGAATGACCAGGCTGGGGAGAAGGCCAAATGGGGAACAAGCTAGGGTAGTGGACATTAACTGGTGCTGAGGGCATAATTGTACGGGCCTGCGTAGGAAGGACATGACTTGGACTTGCCTTTACTAATAATATCGGCTGTGGCCTGGTTGTCGGTGGTGAAGGCCACGGTTTATCCTGTCCAGATATGACCCCCAGAGCTGAGCGGCTGCCACGATCTGGTATTGTTCGAACAGGTAGGAAGTCCGGGTAAACCCTGGGATTAGGAGTGTCTCTGGAGGCCATGGTCCTGCAAACCAATAGTGGCCAAAAATTGCAGCGAAGCCTGTGGAGGCTGCGGCATCTGTCACTACCAGCGGTGATGGGGGCGATATTGATGGTATAACTTTGATACTGTTTCACGTAGTAAGGAACTCCTCCCATAATGACAGGTCCGCTACCGCCGCGGTGTCTAAGTTAAGGATCTGAAGTTAAGGATCTGATTGGGGTCCTGTGTCTGGGAAAGGAAGACCAGGAGGCGTGATACAAAAAGATCGACCCTCGGGAATGATCCTTGCTGCAAATTGAGCATTCCCGGGAGAGACTGAAGCTGCTCCTTAGTACACACCCGTGTACGGGTGAAGTCTTGGAGAACTGACCTGATGCGGGTCGGCTTTAAGGAACGACAAACGTAGAGAAAGCTAGTTTGCGTGTTTAGCACGACAGAGAATAGGTGAGCAGCCAAGTTGCTACTGGAGATGAGTGACCGATTTGAGTCGGAATGCTTGCAGCGACTGCAATTAAGCAGCTTTATTGGAAAAATGAAAACAAAGTTAGCGGAAATTTTGAGTATGTAGGAACAACCGTGCGCAACATTGTATATGCAGATGGAGTGAGATGTAAAGGTTTATGCTTGATAACGGACGTAAGGCCAGGGATCTGAATTGTAAGTACCACTTTATTGGTATCACTGATGCGAATAGTTTGAATCGGGCTGAGGTGTGAGCACCGGTGGGGTTTGGTTTGTAAAGGATCTTAAACGTTGAGCCGGTGCTGCGACTGGACTCGGATCGGTCGGTGAAGTTTGTATTGCCGAGGATCCGAATCGTTGCGCTGATGATGCGACTAGATTTGGAACGGCTGTAGATGTAAGGTGATGAGGGACCTCATGTTCCGGATCCGCGTCGTTGCACTGATGATATGACTAGACTCAGATCGGCTGATGATGTTAGTGGTTGAAGGGGTTTGTGATTGCTGAGGGTCCGAATCATAGGGCCGACGTTGCGACTAGATTCAGATTGGCTGTTGGTAAGTGCTTGGTACACATACATACATACTTATTTTTATTTTTTTATAGTTTTTTTGATTTTTTTATAGGTTTTTTTTTATAGGTTTTTTTTTTTTTAGGGAAAATGACATCTAACCTGGTGCAGGGTGGACCTACTTGACTGACCTGGAGGAGAAATGACAGGTGATGAGTGGTGAGGGGTTTGACTAGCTGATTTGAACACGACAGACTGCATCTGTTGTTTCATACACGCTGTTACACTCGGCACTGGTTTAGTGCCTTTTACATATAAGTGCATTTCTTTTTATTAAATATCCTTTTATATGCGGAGAACACTATGGTCTGCCTGTCTTTTATATATATATTTATATACACACCTCATTGGAGTCATTTGTGATCCGGTCCATCTGCTGTTGTCATCCAACCATCCCGGAGCTGCAATACATGCCTGAGACGTATATACCCATATGGGAAGGTATCTGTGACTCTCTATAACCAAAGGGTCCACTTTGGGAGGTGAGCGGCCATTCTTATTACTGGTGGAGGTCTCTCACTGTGTTCACATCATCTGCATGTTTCCAATTCTATAAATCACTCTAGAAGATCACTGGGATTGTCTTTTGATCTATGGACTTTTTGAGTGCTGCACTGCCTTTTTATATAAGTGAGCGGATCGGATGGTGGAGCGTGTCGGAGAAATTAGTGACAAAAATGTCCCATGACAGAGGCATGAATCGGTGCGCCGCAGGTGCGACTGACAACGACCGGGCTCTGAAGCATGTACTGAATTGAGGCCAACTACAACTGGGGCACGCTTAAGACGAGCCTGCACACGAGAATGCAAGTGGGTTCGAATCAGATGCGTGAAAGTGAAACGAGTGACAGAAATTTCCCATGACAGACACGAATCGGTGCTGCGCTGTGCGAGGAACAGCAAGCGAACTCTGGAGCATGTACTGAAATGGGGCCAACATCGACTGGGGCACGCTTGAGATGAAGCTGCACCTAAGGATGGGCGTGGATTCGAATCAGATGTGTTACAGTGGAACGAGTGACAAAAATGTCCCATGACAGAGGCATGAATCAGTGCGCCGCAGGTGCGACTGACAACGACCGGGCTCTGAAGCATGTACTGAATTGAGGCCAACTACAACTGGGGCACGCTTAAGACGAGCCTGCACACGAGAATGCAAGTGGGTTCGAATCAGATGTGTGACAGTGAAACGAGTGACAGAAATTTCCCATGACAGACATGAATCGGTGCTGCGCTGTGCGAGGAACAGCAAGTGAACTCTGGAGCATGTACTGAAATGGGGCCAACAGCGACTGGGGCACGCTTGAGACGAAGCTGCACCTAAGGATGGGCGTGGATTCGAATCAGATGTGTTACAGTGGAACGAGTGACAAAAATGTCCCATGACAGAGGCATGAATCGGTGCGCCGCAGGTGCGACTGACAACGACCGGGCTCTGGAGCATGTACTGAAATGAGGCCAACAACAACTGGGGCACGCTTAAGACAAGTCTGCACACGAAAATGCACGTGGATTCAAATCAGATGCGCGATAGTGAAATGAGTGACAGAAACTTCCCATAACAGAGACTTGAATCGGTGCGGCGCTGTGCGTTTAACAGCAAGCGAACTCTGGAGCATGTACTGAAATGGGGCCAACAACGACTGGGGCACGCTTGAGACGAAGCTGCACCCAAGGATGCACGTGGATTCAAATCAGATGTGTTACAGTGCAATGAGTGACAAAAATGTCCCATGACAGAGGCATGAATCGGTGCGCCGCAGATGCGACGGACAACGACCAGGCTCTGGAGCATGTTCTGAGATGAGGCCAGCAATTGGGGCACGCTTGGCGAACCTGCACACGAAAATGCGCGTGGATTCAAATCAGATGCGTGGCTGTGACATGAGTGACAGAAATTTTCCATGACAGAGGCATGAATCGGTGCTGCACTGTGCGACTATCAGCAAGCAAACTCTGGAGCATGTACTGAAATGAGGCCAGCAACTGGGACATGTATGGGACGAACCTGCACATAAGAATGTGCGTGGATTCAACTCAGATGCGTGATGGTGACGTGAATGACAGAATTCTCCCATGATCTAGGCATGAGACGGTGCGCCGCATGTGCGGCTGACAACGAGCGAACTGTGGAGCATGTACTAAAATGAGGCCAGCAACTAGGGCCCGCCGGGACGAATCGGTGCATTGTGGATGTGACTTGGATTCATATCAGAATGATGCAGAGGAAATCACTATCGATGCAAGACAAATCAGTAGCTATGTGCAGGGTTTTATGAGGAGAGAGAAGGGTGTGCAAGATGAGACAAGTGAAATTACTATCAGTGGAATGAGATTACAAACTAGCGGGGACGAACCAGTGAGTCGCTGATGCGACTAGATTCGACCGGAGGGTAATGCAAAGTAAAATAACTGTAATGATAGACAGTGCATTCTAAGTGACATGAGCCTACTACTTGGCGTGAAACAAGAAAGGAGGGGAAAAAAAAAAAGCACAAAACTAAACTGATAAACAGCTCTGCGTTTGTGTTCACGAATTGCACGACAAGACTGTGGTCTTGCACGAGGCTGAAATAAGGCCGCATATGGAGACTTGACTAATGACTCGCAAGTTCCACAGCGGGGTTTTGATGACATGGTTTACCTGGCAAACAGTGCGTTAAGCAAAGAAATTGTACAAATCCTACCTGTGACAGTTTGAAAACTTGATGTACGAAAAGCATGGTGGGTGTCCAAGACATCCAAAAAGTGTGGTGTTGCGCCATGCATGACGCACAAAAATTACTTTGGTTTGGTAAACGAGTGAGAGGAAAAAACATGTACAAACGATACGCAAGTTCCGCTGCGGGAACTAAAACACACGGCATGAAGGCAAACAACAAATGGCAACGATGGAAAGTATGCAACGTATGTGACCCGAATCAGTTCGTAAATATACGAAAGGAATCCGATACGAATCGGTAGTGAGGAGTATAGAATTAATGTAATGCAAATTGGTTGTATAGTGTATGCCGCCCTTTACTCTAAAACTGAACACCAATCAATCACCCCTCCCCCCAGGCTAACCAGTGCAGAGAGGCAGCAGGTGGGACTAATTAGAGTCTCCCTTTTCTTTTCCCTCTTTTTTTTTTTTCCAAATGGAAGAGACGGCAACCTTATGGACAGTGAATCTTTACGTCCAGTGAAACCTACGGTGAGTGATATCGGACAATGACCGAAAGCGACTTGGAGGTTTGGATTTATAAATGAATCGTATGTATGGGACAGACAATAACTCAGAAGCAGACTTTTAAAGAAAGGAATGCAAGACAGGGAGCATTACTAATTGCAAGATTGTACCTGACGCAAAAGATTTGAAAAGTACCTGCGATAGTGAGCGGGAACCGCCGACGAAGACCACGAACGAAGACGCCAAAATGCCCTGCGATCGAAACGCCAGGACTCACAAACATGAGGTGAGCTGGTAAGAGTTGGCCCAGTGACATCTAGTATCACTCACAGGAAACCAACGAAGACTGCAGGTGAGTGGGCTGGTTAAATAGCCCCCCGGGCTCCTCCCATAAATTCAGGCCAGCATACTGGCCTTCTAACATATATATATATATATTTTTTTTTTTTCAAAGGCACCTGTTTTGATGTTCTTAATCTTATTTTCTAATCGTTATTTTCAGTAAAACCGTCACTGTATTTCCTTTTTTGTTTAAAAAACAAACCTTTGTCTTTTATTTGTTGCAAGCTTCCATCTTGCTTGTGAGCATTTGAAGCCCACTAGGATTGCTTTGCGGGAATAAGGTGCTGCTGGCTACTAGGGATGGGCCGAATGGACCCCTGTTCGGTTCGCACCTGAACTTTCGAACACCGCAAAAGTTCGGACCCGGATAACGAACCCCATGGGACCCGAACGTCAAATATCAAAAGTGCTTATTTTGAAGGCTTAAATGCAAGTAATTGGGCATACAATGGTTATAGGGGTCTGGGTCCTGCCCTGGGGGACACGTATCAATAAAAAAAAAGTTTGTGAAAAACGTAATTTTTAAATGAGCAGTGATTTTTTTATTTTTAAAGTGAAAGCCTAAAAATTGAAAATTCCTTCCAATATAGTGCCTGGGGGGTCCCCTTAGTCTAACTGTAAAGTGGCAGATCTGTACCATGTCTAGAATCTGCTGCAGCAATAATTGAATTCATAAAGCCCAAAAAAATTAATTTTTTCCTGCAAGCTGCCTTTATTTTGCTCAGCAACAGCTGGGGAGCCAGTGTGTATGATGAGGCCACAATGTAGTGCACTGGGAACAAGATTAGAGATTTTTTTAATACATTCTGGTGTCACTTTGACTTTGGATAGAAGTAACGGGTGCGTTAAAATTGGTCTTTGGGTGTCGTGGCGCCTTCCCACAGTAACCCTATAGAGGTACTCTTGATGTAAGCAAGAATTTGCCTTGCTGTAAAAAATTGCAATGATATGCACCTGTCAGACAGGTGCAGAAAAATTGGTCTTTGGGTGTTAATTGTGCCTATGAAACCTATACTGTACCAAAAACATTCTTCCAGATGAAATGATTGAACACCCTCAAAGCTAGGCAGCCTCGAAGTCCTGCAGAGATTCCACATCCCAAAAAGACTTAATCAGTGACATCGGCATCAGGGGCTTCATAGCTGGTAATCCAGGACTGATTCATTTTTATAAAAGTCAACGGAGTCTGTGGACAGACACGTTCTATGATCAGTAACAAAACCTCCTGCAGCACTGAAAGCCCGGTCTGAAAGCACACTGGATGCAGGGCAACCCAACAATAGCATACTGGGCAAGTTCTGGCCAGTGGTCTATTCTCATGACCCAGTAAGCCAGTAGATCGTCAGCTGGAAAGATCTCCATCTCTGTTTTGGCCCCCAGGTAATCGTCCACCATGTGATGCAGACACTGCCGATGAGATGTGGAAGCTGATAGCCCTGGGCGGCGAGGACTAAAAAAATGCCAAAATGCCTAACTTAGGCGGACGCCTTCTCCAACGCTCCTTTCTTGACCAACGGAAGACTCAAAACAACGTTTTCCACCACACTGTAACCTACTAGAGTCAGGAAAAATGTTCAATAAAATCCTCTTTAATGTGTCCTCAAGAGATTTTATCCTCTGCACTCTCTGTTGGGATGGGATGAGTTCAGAGACCTTCCCCTTAAAACGGTGGTCAAGGAGGGTTGCCAACCAGTAATCATCCTTCTCCTTTATGCCACGTATTCTTGGGTCCTTTCGCAGGCTTTGAATCATGAGGTTGCCCATGCTCCTCAAATTTGCAGAGGCATGAGATGCAGACTCCTCGGGGTCACTCAGGATGACAGCATCTGGAACTTCCTCCTCCCAGCCACGTACTACTCCCAAGAGCCCTTGCGTTGGAAAGCCACCGCTTACAGATTGACGCATGTCTTCCTCTTCTTCAAAGCCTATGAAAGTGGCGCTGGGCATGTGGGTGGCAGGGACTGTATTTTTTTTTTCTGCTGCAGAAGATGGGGCAGAGAAATTTGCCGGCTACAGTCTACAGCTGCTGGTGTGCTGCTGGCAGATGAGCTTCTAGGACCTTGGACACCCTATGCTATACCATCATCCTTGTCAGTGGAGGCTGCTGAAAAGTAATGACTCGGTATCGCAGGGGCAGACTGAAGTGAGTAAGGAGGTGGAGGAGGGACAGATTTGTGCCCCTTTTGTGTGGCTTTTAGGTAATCTTGCCATTGGGCTGAGTGGTTGGACGTTAAATGCCTTGTTAGGCATGAGGTACCCAAATGGTTGGAATTTTTGCCACATTTGATGTGCCTGTGACACAGTTTGCAGATAGCAACAGTGCGATCTGCTGCAGATGTGATGAAAAAGGTCCAGACAGCTGAGCTGTGGGAGATAACAGCCACAGAATGTGATGGAATAGGGTGACTGCTCTGTACTCTTTCTTGATGTCGACCTCCTTGGGGTTGTGCCGCCTCACCTTCACTTTCCTCCTCTGCTCTATCTGGCACCCAAGTCGCATCAGTGACCTCATCATCATCATCATCTCCATCTCCTCCATCTTCATCATCATTACCACAGGAGACAACTTGGCAATACGCTGCGGCTTGGGGAACATGAATGCCAATTTGTATACCAGTTTTCCTCCCTTTCTCTAGGCTCATGTTCCTGTCATCCTCAACCTCAGAACCAGCATCTGAATCCAGTAATGGCTGGGAATCATCAAGGAGCAAGTGGCTGATGCTGCGGTCAAATAACTCAGCTGACTCCTCAATGGCTGATGTTAGGGCTATGGCAGGAATAGATGTGGACAAGGAGGCAGGTTTATCCACTCTGGCAACTGCAGGGGACTGCACACTTGTCTCTGCTTGTGTGACAGAGAATGAGGAGAATGAGGAAGGTTTAGTAAGCCAGTCCACCACCTCCTCTGCATGCTGTGGCTGGATAGCATGGGCAAACTCACTAAACAGAGGAAATGATGCCCTGCCTGAGGACTGACCACCACGTCCACCTTTGCCTGTGCACACATTTGTTGCTGGCCCCCTTACAGTGCCAAGGGTACGTCTGCTTCTCCTTGTCCTCCCAGACATGATTGGGAGGGAGGGGGCGGCGCTTATAAGCAAATTTATAGGAGAAGTTGAAATCTGTACGTAGATGCACTTTAATCAACGTAAAGAGGTGTTTGGTGTCCTTTAATTTGAGTACTCACACTACACAGACACACTCCATGGATACAATATAATATACTGCAATATAATGCCCCAAATGTACAGTGACGCACAGAACTATATGGCGTTAAAATGGCAGTAGCGCACACAGAAGTAAATGACGTTAAACTGACAGTAACGCACAAAACTATATGGCATTAAACTGGCAGTAACACACGCAAAACTATAATGGCGTTAAACTGGCAGTAACGCACACAGAACTATATGGCGTTAAACTGGCAGTAACGCACACAGAACTATATGGCGTTAAACTGACAGTAACGCACAAAACTATATGGCGTTAAACTTGTAGTAACACACACAGAACTATATGGCGTTAAACTGGCAGTAACGCACGCAGAACTATATGGCGTTAAACTGGCAGTAACGCACGCAGAACTATATGGTGTTAAACTGGCAGTAACGCATGCAAAACTATATGGTGTTAAACTGGCAGTAATGCACAAAACAATATGGCATTTAACTTGTAGTAGCACACTCAGAACTATATGGCCATAAACTGACAATAACGCACAAAACTATATGGCGTTAAACTTGTAGTAACGCACATGGAACTATATGGCGTTAAACTGGGAGTAACGCACACACAACTATATGGCATTAAACTCGCAGTAACGCACGCAAAATTATATGTCGTTAAACTGGCAGTAACGCACGCAAAACTATATGTCGTTAAACTGGCAGTAACGCACAAAACGATATGGCGTTAAACTTGTAGTAACGCACACAGAACTATATGGCGTTAAACTGGCAGTAACGCACACAAAAGTATTTGGCGTTAAACTGGCAGTAACGCACGCAAAACGATATGGCGTTAAACTGGCAGTAACGCACACAAAACAATATGGTGTTAAACTGCCAGTAACGCAATCAGATAGACGCTGTTCAACCGTCACTACACTGCCGCTATCTGAACTGTCCCTACTCTAGCTATACACTAATGCCAAGATTACTGACACAGTCTCACTACATTACACTGAAACTATATGAGCTGTCCCTACTCCACACTAATGTATGTAGGAATGACACGGTCTCACTACACTACAGTGAAACTATCTGAGCTGTCCTTACTCTAGCTGCACACTATGCAAAGCTGAATGATCAAAAGTTCAGGTGACTGTCTGTGCTCCCCTCCTGGGTCCCCACTCACCAGATGGAAATGGTATATGTGCCTGTATTGAGGTGGTGATGTCCGTTCACGGAATTTGTTGTAATTGGCCTTGGAGTATAAGTGTCTGCTGGACTCCTGCCGATAATCAAGGTCCCTCAGGCTCACTCGTTCAGCAATAATCCATAATGGTAAAGTTCCAACAAAAATGGAGGAGAGAGCATATAGTGTAATACTGCTATTTATTTAGAAAAAAAAAATCATTACACTTACATCAAAAAAGATGAAATCATGCAGAGATTACTGCCTTGGCGTCCACACAGCCTTCACAGATAGCTTAATGCAGTTCACCCCTCCCACTGGGCGTCATCAGAAGCTTATGGGATCTGTGGTATGGCTGCCTTTTATACTTTAAACCCCCTCTACTACACCCTGTAACTCACACATTAATGTCGCAGTTCAAAATATGATGACGACAGGTTTGTCGAAACGACGTAGGGAGGAGCGGCGTGCTGACGTCACCACAATACGAATCCCAGAAGCAACGGGTAGTGAGAGCCGGCCGGCCTTATACACAACCACTGCTGTTTTTTATTCAACATGCTGTAAGTGCATCTTTTTATTTTAATAAACGTTTTATAATATTGGATTACGCTATGGGGCTTTCTTTTTCACCCTTAATGTGATTCGTGGAGATATCTGGGGACTACAGACTGAAGCCTAGAGGAATATAAGTACAGAGAGAGCCAATTAGAGACCCGGGCGGGGATAATAGCCATCTACTCAGACTGATCTCTCTCAGGGATCAGGATTTCTGGTAAGCAGCCTGAGAAAGATAAGGTGGTGGATTCCTTTCTGTCATATCAGCACTTCTTCCATGGTGTTTCAGTTTTGAAGTCACAAATTCAATTTTTGAAGAGATTGAACCCTTTTTCATTTTATTCTCTTTTCTGGGGACTTTATGCCATTTATGAACTGCTATTGAATTCTCTTGTGTGCAATACCAAGGAATAGAGTGTAACATCATTTTTTACCCAGAGGCTCAAAGAATATCATTCATTGTTTAATTTACATGTTACATTGTTCAGTCACATCACCTTTAAGGTGATATCACATTGTGATTTCACACTAAATAATTTTCGGTCATTTTTATTTACATGTTTACGTAGTTGCGCAGCTTTAGTTCCTTATAATATAGTTCAAAATACTGTCTACTTCCTGTTTCCGCCGGAAACGGAAATGATGTACCAGGCGAAACCGGAAGTATTCATAAAGACCGGAAGTGATGTAATCTATTGGTGTCAATGTGAATTTCATTAGTTCTGTTTATCAAATCAACAGGAAGCCCTATTAGCTCTGTTTCCCGGGTTAGCAGAAAGGAGCTGAGTGCCATCTAGTGTCTGAATAATATATTACATAAAATGCAATATAATAAATATAAATGGATCCCTATTTTCATATTACAAATTTATAAAGCCTACAAAATACAATAATTTACATTATATATAAAAATAAAAACAAAAATAAAAATAAGAAATCAAAATAATATATAAATAATCTGTAGTAATATTACTGAATGCTAACTTATTATTAAAATTAAAATAGAATTAAAAATGACTGAGAAAACAATTAATGTCCAGGTCCACATTTAACCCTTTAGGCGTGAGAGATAACTCACTATTGCGTTTCATTTTGAGATATTTTTTACTGTTTTAAATTGGTGCCTCTCCAATGTTTCTCTACCCTATCTATGCCACAAAACATAAGTTTGGATGGGTCTCTGTTATGATACCTCCTAAAATGGTATGATAAACTATGTTTGCGAAAGCCCTTCTTACCTTCTTAATATTATTGACATGTTCCCTTAATCTCACTTTGAGTTCTCTTGTGGTCCTTTCCACATATTAGAGGCCACATTCGCACTCCAAAAGGTACATTACGTGTGTAGTACCACAAGTTATAAATTTGGGGATTTCAAATGTTTGTCCTGTGGTTTTAGATTTAAAGTCGGTTATCTTTCTCTTTCCACCTTTACATGTTCTACAAACTAAACATCTGCCACATTTGAAAAAAACCTGTTTGATCAAAAAAGTAAAACAGCCTTTTTGGGGGGAAAAAACATCCCAGAACTGAAGTTATACAGACGCTACATAGATGATATCTTTCTCATCTGGGAATGAGAGGAGGAGTCTCGGAAAGAGTTTCTATCACTTATGGGTATCAACAAATTCAACATATCCTTTTCATCAAATTACAATAAAGAGATGGTTAATTATTTGGACTTGGAAATCTTCAAATATAACAATAGCTTGTACACACGTACATTTTTTAAGAACACTTATATCCCTACTGCAAGTGGCCACCACCCAAAGTGGATCTCCAGGGTACCCAAGGGCCAGATGATGAGGATCAAAAGAAACTGTGATCTACAAGAAGATTACATCATTCAATCTAATATATTAATGGATAGATTTGAACAAAAAGGATATAGAAGACAGCAACTAATCAAGACCCAACAAGAAGTAGGACAAATGGACAGGAAACAAATGCTCATTCCCAAACCCAAAAAGAAAAACCAATCTGATTTAACATTCTGTACTGAATTTAATCGACAATACAAACAGATAGAACGTATTATTAAAACTCATTGGCCCATATTGCTCAGGGACTCGGTCCTATCTAAAACATTACCATCATGTCCAAAATTCATCTACAGACAACCCCCTACTACGGGTGTTGATTTTGACAAATTGATATTGTTAACTAGGTTGCTGTTTTTTCTATGCTAAAATTAATAAAATGTTTGAAAAATGTATTAGAAATTTAGTTGACATACATTTGCTTTTTTTTCCCCTTACAATATAGGTAGGATGTAAATATTTTGCAACATTAAATTAAATAAAAGTAATGTAACATTTACATAACTGTCTAAATGTTTTATGTGAACTTCATCTATTTCTTTTACTGTGCAGATAACCTTTCTTATTCAATTCTGGTCTACAGAGAAGTATAAAGCATTTTGTAAGAAATATACAACATAAGAGACCATTATTGGAAATCAGGATGGCGAATATCTCCACAGCCACCGTGTATTTCCCTTTGGTGCTCAGATAGGCCGGGATCATGGCAATCCAGACACTGCAGAACACCAGCATGCTGAAGGTGATGTATTTGGATTAATTAAAACTGTCCGGTAACGTCCTTCCTAAAAAAGCAATAATAAAACTAACAGCAGCCAGGATCCCCATATAACCCAGGACAGAGTAGAATCCGATTACTGACCCTTCATTACACTGAATGATGATCTTCTCCTGGTATGTGTTTGTGTCCAATTCCTGGAAGGGAGGAGAGATGGTCAACCAACTAACACAGATTATAACCTGAACATTGGAACAAGCTAAGACTATACAGAGGGGCAGTTTTACTCCAATCCATTTCCTCCATACGCTGTTGGGTTTCGTGGCTTTGAAGGCAATGCAAACCATAATAGTCTTGGCCAATACAGAAGATACGGCTATTGTAAAGAGAATTCCAAAAGAAATTTGGCGTAACAAGCAGGTTATATCCACAGGACGACCCAGGAAGAGGAACACACAGAGGAAACCCAACATGATGGAGACCAGGAGGACAAAGCTGAGGCTCTTGTTATTGGCTTTCACAACTGGTGTGTCATGGTGTAAAATAAAAATGACGAGTACTAGAAGAGTCTTCCCAAAACACAACAGTGAGAAGACTATAAATACTAGGGAGAGCGTGTCATCAGTGAAGGAAAGAAATTCTACTTCCTTGGGAATACAGTAAGTTCTGTTCTCGTTTGGCCATTCATGATCGAGGCATTTCATGCAGTTTTCACTATCTGGAAAACAAAATAAAAACCAATGAACACTGTGAGCACTAACAGGATATCTTGTTTGGTTTACTTGTATGGGTGTAATCAGATATTAATATTTGTCAAATATCTAATAAACTCAGTCTCTCATTTCCAGGTTACAATTCTCCCTTGTTAATGCTCTTTAGGAGGCAACACATGAACCTCTTGCTGACTGACATACATATTAAAGCATCCTGTCATTAGATGGTTATACCTGGATCATGTCTACAGCTGCATCCATGATCTTGGTACCATTTTTTTGCAGCCGGTGATTGGCTTTCTTGTAAAAGTGATCTCTTGTGATAGCAATGAAGCTAAATGAAAAAAAAGTAAAAAGTGTAAAAAATAAAATAAAAATGTTATTATAATAAATAAAAATAATTAAAGCATCACCTATGGAAAATGTCAGGTACTGCAGTTTGTCACCATTTCACAGGTGTGTGCAATTTTAAATCTTGACATGTTTGTTATCTATTTACTCGATGCAACATCATCTTTTATATTTTACCAAAACATATTGGGTATTATATTGTGTCTGTGTGCACTAAAACACATTTCCTGAAAATGTGCTTTTGATAAACAGCTGCACAAATATAGTGTGACAACACAATCAGCCAGAATTGTATTCTCTAGGCCCTCTGCTTTAAGAAAATATACAATGTTTGGGGATTTTGAAGTAATTTTCTGGGAAGCAAATGCTGATTATAACATGTATGTTATTTCAAAAGTGCCCCAGACAGCAGGTGGTTAAAAACATAACACCCCCGGTAAAAACTGAAAACCATTACCTGTAATATTTGATATTTCTCCATATGAACACAGGACACAGCTATGACAACAAGGCTGTATAGAGAAGCCGGGAACTTTCCGGTATCCTGGGAGACAACTTTCTGAACACTGAGATTTTGGAACCTAACAGAAAGCAACATGTTGTATTACATATGGAAGTTCACTAAATGTATTTATAAAACCAAGTTTCCTTTATAGATCCACGAAATGCTCCGCTCTATGGGAACTTATGCAAAAAATTACCCTCCGCTGGTATCTGACCCCAGCGAGACTAGCATCCTTCAATCCCCAGACTTCCAACCTGTGCTGGAGGTGTAAAACCTCTAAAGGGGACATGTTGCACAACTTTTGGTCCTGTCCACGCATCCTACCATTTTGGAAGGATGTCTTCAAACTCCTATCAGATACTATCAACTACAATGTCACTCCCTCCCCAGAATTTGCGGTACTAAACCTAACGATAGAGAATATATCCCCCCCCTCACTCTGGATATGCCATATCCCACATTCTTCTGGCATCCAGATTATGTATAACAAGGATGTGGAGGTCAGAGGAGACACCGGTAATTGCCCAAATTATCGATCTGGTGAACCTGCACCATTGCTACGAATCAATAATGGCTGCCAGTACTGGTCAAGCCGAAAAAATCCGGAAAGCCTGGAACCCCTGGGCGTCCGGATCTAGAGCAGTACCAACTCCTTAAGTCAACTAAATCTATCATATGTTTTTTCTCTTGACCGAGCAATTTGTGTTAAAGTCATCTACAGATTTACGTAATACCAACTCCATATATTAAAGGGACCATTCCCTATGAGGGGTTAAGCCTCTCACCAGTTACAGCAACACTGGGCTGCTCTCCTCTTGGGTAACAAAGTGCTCCCAGTTGGGATGATTCAAGAGGAGATAAGCCTGTGAAAGTCAGTAAATGCATTACTATCTGAATGTGTTTTTTTTTCTCTCTTGTTAACGCCGCTATAATGCTTTCTATGTACTACACCTACTGTACTAAAGTCATTGCACGACCCATGAACATTGCAATGTTTGTTAATCTACTTCTTGCTAATCTTTAATATAAATAATTGAAATAAAAACCAAGTTTCCTCATCTATGGTGGAAGAGGTCTCTATCCTACTGTTTTAGACAAATCTCTTCTATGGCAAGCAGTGATCCTGCTGAGATTGTTCAACAACTTGTAATCTGTTGCCTGTGGACTTCAACAACTCTTCTTTTTTTTTTTGGTCCTCTGGAAATCTCTTTAAATTTGTTTACAATAGCTCTACACCTTTTTTTTCTGATTAGCAGATGGCCTAAATGGATTTTTAAAGCCAACTTATTATTTGGAAAACTTGTCTTAAGGTAAAGCTGAACTCCAGCTTTTGAGACACTTTACATTACAGCTTGACCTAAACAAACTATGTCCCTTACTAACGTGTAAAGCCACTGTATGTATAGTACAAACTGTATGTAGCTGAATTTACCTACAGCATACCACACTGTGTTCCAGGTTCAAGCCGAGACTTCTTGTCTCATACCCGGAGCACAGTAGAGTCTATCTGATTGGCTCTCAGCCATTCAGAGATAGCAATGTATTCTTGCAATGAACACAAAGCTTCCTATGATAGGTCAGAGGTTGTGACATCATCAGCCCACCTCTCTGACTCCAAGCCAATCAGAAAAAAGCTTTGTATCCAATGCTAGAATACACTGCCCACTGCAACTGTGAGACATGCTCTGCCATGTCAATTTTTATAAACAAAAGGCAGCCATCCCCCAGAAAGTAAGGGATAAAGGAATCATTGACTTTGATGTTGCACAAACCGCTTTCTATCCAGGCAGACTCTGGCAAAACAGCGAGCACTCCAAGAGGCATGCACTGCAAGAGGCGGACATCACATACAGGTGGGGATAACCTTTTTATATGCTGGCAAAGAAAAGTGGGCGCTCTTATATTCTTCACTTACCAAATGATTTTCCCGCCTTCCTCTCCAACCTTGGCCTACCCTCCATGGAATTAGATCCTTGGCCAGATCTACTGCTCCCTGTTCTCTCTGCTGTGCCCACCAAGCCTGCCAAGTCCCTAACTGTTGTCTCTTGCTATATGGACACCTTACGATCTGCTGAAATATCCTCAAGGGTGGCTTGCTTAGATATGCCATTCGGGTTAACATTTTGCCACACCCATGGGATAAAGTGAAGTACCCTTCCCCCTACCACTACACCAGTGTTGGGTCCAAATTCCACAGCCCTTGAGGATCTTTTTCACTTTCACAATTTGAAGTTTTGTGCCTTTGCATAGTGAGGTACCTGGTCTCATGAACTGATTTATCTTCCTTCTCATTTTCTCGCTTTGCTATGTTGTTGTGTTGATCTTTCAAATACTCTGATGGCCACTGGGGGCATATATTATGCATTAGTGCCCCAACCAATGCATTTGTTGCTGATCCCCCTTGGGGATGAGGCCAGTGCACATGGTACTTTCATTGTGACTGACATCCAGTAAAGGTGCTGTGCCTCTCCGGAGATATAGCTCCCTTATTCCTGACATTTGGTAATACAACGTGGGAGCTTCCCTGAGGGTCGGGACTGCAGTACCTCCTCCGGTTGGCACTGAATAGGTCTTTGATTTATCCTTTTGTATCTCAGTCAACAAGTTCTTTCTGGGCGGGTACAGGTTCTAGCCCACTGCTGACCCCATTGCTGAATGTTCAGGGACCAAATGTACCACAAAACCAATCCAAGGTACTGTAAGACATGCACAGACAGCATGTTCATGCACTTTTTCTTTAGGAAAATCATGTTAAGACCGCTTTGGCTCCGAAAATGCCAACCAGATATTACAATAGCTGGTTCCTAAGTACCAATCCCTCTCATAAATCTACTGGAGTAGCAATAGGTTCCCATTCCTCTCTCCCAGTCTCGAACATTCAGGAATACATTGATCCCAGGGACAATATCTCATTCTTATCTGTCTCTTTATGACAGACTGTTCACACTGATCAATGTCTATGTGTCCAATCAAGGCCAGATTTTAATGCTAACAGCTCTGCTTGATAAGTTGGCGAATTATGCTCAAGGGACTGTAATTTTGGGGGGGTGACCTTAACCTGCCACTTGATCCTAAACTGGACACTGCATCGGGTACTTTCCGGATTTGTTTATCACAGCTCTAGTCGGACCATTTTACCCTCTTTTTCACCTGCAAGCTGCCTGGCTCCACTAAAGTGCATGCCTCCTGGAGGCTGAATGAGACCTTATTCTGTGATGTGCCTATGCACGCTGGTGTACCACGTTTAAGATTCCACAGCAACTCCCCTTAAGTGGGAAGACCTGAAATGTTTGATCAGGGGAGTTTTCATTACTCAGGGGGCCCGTCTCAAGAGGGAGCATGCCCACGATATGAAGCAACTCCTTGCCGAAATACATACTTTGGAGGCTCACCATAAACAATCCACAGATGCTACTGTCTTCCAGTCACTTCAAAGGAAATGTGCAGAGTTACAGAAACTCAAAGATCAATCTTATCTACAGGATTGTTTGTTAAGAACCCTGTATGAGTTTGGCAACAAGTGCAGCTGTCTATTAGCTCGCTCACTACGTGCTAAATACACCTTCACTTATATCTCAAACATGTATTGTCTATTCCAGGGGATGGTCCATTCCTGAAACCATTGTCTCTGTATTTCACAAATACTATATCAGTCTTCATAATATGAAGAATTCCTCAGCTCCCTCTATAATTCAAGACCATGCCCAAATGCTTTACTGTATACAATGAACTGCTCTTCCTACTATCAACTCCTCTGTTGCTGAACTAACTAACAGAGCCCCTTACGAGTGAGGCTTCTGTAATTAAATCTCTACCCTCGGGAAAAAGCCCAGGCCCACAATTACAAATGCCTTCTTAAAACCCTTTAAAGAGACCTTGGCCCGCCTTTTGAATACCACCATGCATCGTGCTCTTTTCCAAATCAGTAGCAGGAGGCCAGCATTTCATTAATCCCTAAGGACTAACACAATGTGCCAGCTACAGGCAAATATCTCTGATTGATTTTGACCTGAAGTTCTTTTCTAAACTCCTGATAAATAATCTTGATCAGGTCAGCTTTGTCCCGACCCAGGAAGCCTGTGACAATACCATCAAAACGATATCCCTAATCTCCTAAACTATGAGAACTAAGATGCCATAATGCTTGGTAACGTTAGACACCAAGAAGGTGTTCAATCATCTGATCTGGAACTTTCTTGAAGTCTCTTTGTTTTAAATTGGGCTACCAGAGGCCTTTGTGCACAAAATCATGGCACTCTACATCGGCCCCATGGCTAGAATTAAAATCAATGGCCATTAAAATCATTATAGCAATGGAACATTTAACTAATGCCCTACATTCTAATGCCTCAATCCAAATTCAAAATATTTTGTGGAAACCATGCTAGCAATCACATGACCTTGCCCCCTTCCCCCATCCTAGTAATGAAATGACCTCTCCCCCATCCTAGAAATGACATGACCTTGCCTCCCCATCCTAGTAATGACATGACCTTGTCCCTCCCCCTCTATCATATTAATGACATGACCTTGCCTCCCCTCCATCCTAGTAATGACATGACCCCCCCACCCTAATAATGACATGACCTTGCCCCCTCCCCCATCCTAGTAATGACATGTCCCCAGCCATTGAGAGCAGTGGAAGGGTGTGGACTTGGGAGACGGCAAACAAATGGAAGCTGATTACTGAATTATAGAACTTGGCTGAGGCCCTGGGGAACACAAGGCGGATTGGAGCTGGACTTCAGCTCTTGAAATTTTGTGGAGGAAATCATATGTAATGCGACAGCAGGGAGCAGAGCTTTGGGCCCCCTGGAGCTAGGGGCGGGGTCACAATTGCGAACCCTGTGACCCCTGATGCTACGCCCGTTCATTTAGCCTTACCTGATTGTTCTTATTTTTCCATTGAATTAAATTAGAATTAATTGCAAGTTTCCAATAACCAAACCCATCACTAAGGAAATTCCCAACAGATCTTGTAAACAAATTCCCATTAACAAAAACATGATTCCGAATAGTAAACGTTATAGAAAGGTTTTCATTTCCTTTTTTTGTACTGGCTTTTGCATTCAATATTGTTTTTAAGCACCAGTTCAGCTACAAAGTAAAAAAATTGCATATTATACTACATATCACTGTTACCGAACTACTACATTTAGGTAGATGTTATGCCAATTACCCAATTACTAAAATACTGTATGTTCACATGTTAATGTCATTTCAAAAGTCATTTTCAATAATTTTTTAATCTGCAGCTTTCATGTAAATAATTCCTGGTGATCCTGCCATGAAGGTCCTTGTTCAGGCACTTCCTGTTATAGGGAGACAACCTCTGTACCTGTTTCTCAGTTGTGCTGCCTCATTGTCCCCCTGTCGCATGAGATTCCACCAGAGACTACCAGTGGACATTTCAACACACATTAACCACTTCAACCTGGGCTTTTTCTTTTTCGTACATCACGGGACACAGAGCGACTTAGTCATTACTAATGGGTTATATAGTTTACCTTCAGGTGCTGGCACTGGCAACTTCCAAACCGGAAGTACCCTCCCCTATATAAGCCCCTCCCATCCGGGAGCACCTCAGTTTTTGCCAGTGTCTAAGGTGTTGGCCAAAGAGTAACATGTGTTTTCCTGGGCTTGCGTACAGGTTCTTTTACGGGCCTTGGTAAGCTGTTCCGGATCCCACCAAAAAAGCTTCATAGCTAAACGGTCGGTACCCGGGCCTTGCAACAGAAGAGCAAGGTTTTGCCTGTAACGCCTCTCTTAGGAGGGCTGGACCCTGGGATCCAGAGCTCTGGTCATACCCACAACCAAGATGTTTTCTGTGCAGGGTGCTATACAGGTCCAGGGGAGTGGAATCCTTGGGAACCCGGTCCCTGAAGGTTTAATTACAATGCCTGCCGTGATAGGTGAAGTTTGGGCTTCTGTGGACCAAACAGAGTCCTGCGGCGGGGAACAGGTAAGTGGGGGCCCCCAGGAACTTGGTTCTATTGGGGGACCCCCAAGCCTAATTTGTCTTTCTGTCTGTTACCTAACGGTATTCCCGCTAATATCTGTGTATGCCTATAACTACTGGAAAATGTAAAATTTTAATAGTAGTCAAGAAAAAAAAAAAAACAGGACCGCGGTACCTGTGTTAAACCACTAGAGGCCGCTGTGGTCCATTTTTCTTGTCATGTGGATCTTTGGTTTTCTCAAGTCAAAAGATCCAGGCAGTTGGTAAGTTTCTCTGTGGGAATCCAGTTCCTCTGCCCTGTTGCTGCGCTCATCCACTGCACAGGTCCTCCGGCAAAAAGGGCCCTGGCTCCTAGTCCCTGCTTGGTTTCAAAAAAGGGCGCCAATGGCGCACGGGCGCGCGCACGCGCCTCCTATGAAAAAAAAGGGGCGGGGCGGGTGGATGACGCTCGATGCGCGCCGCGGCACTTCTGCGCATGTGCAGGCGTCCCAGCATGTATAAAAGACACAGTACAAGTGTCAGCTGGATGCAAACAGAGCTAGAAACAAAACGGTGGCACACAGAGGCGGTTGATGCAGGCATCCCCATAGAAAGGCACTTTAGTGGACACCAGCTGGTATATAGCAGCAACTGTGTTAGACTATTACCAGCAAAATTGGTGTATGACGACGGGAATACCTCAGCTTTGTGCTTAACCACTTCCCGCCCAGTCAATAGCGAATTGACGTCCGGGAAGTGGTTGCAATATCGATACTGGACGTCATATGACGTCCTGCAGGATATTGCCTTGCGCGCGCCCGCGGGGGCGCGCAGCGCGGTGATCGGGGACGGCATGTGTCCCTCGGACACAGCGCTTCCCCGATCACGGTAAACAGCCAATTTCATTGGCTGTTTACCATGTGATCGGCTGTGTCAAAGTCACAGCCGATCACCTGTCAAAACAAACTCGGCGGCGCGCTCCGTGCGCGCCGCCACAGGCTTGCAGAGCGGGGATCGGGGAAGGCGAGTGTCCCTTGGACACAGCGCGTCCCCGATCAGAGTAAACAGCCAATGAATTGGCTGTTTACCACGTGACCGGCTGTGTCCAATCACAGCCGGTCACAAATGTAAACAAACTCCACAGGAGTTACTACCTGATCCCTGCTCTCTCCTCACACACCGATCTGTGAGGAGAGAGAAGAGATCAGTAAGTTAGCTCAGTGTAGTTTGTCTACATAAGTTTACAGTGCACAACACGCCCCCCCCCCCCATAAAGAGGACCTGTCACACAGCCCAGCACATCAATCAGCCCAGCCAATCAGCCCATCTGTCAATCAGCCCATCTGTCAATCAGCCCATCTGTCAATCAGCCCATCTGTCAATCAATCAGCCCATCTGTCAATCAATCAGCCCATCTGTCAATCAATCACCCCACCTGTCAATCAATCACCCCATCTGTCAATCAATCAACCCATCTGTCAATCAATCAATCAGCCCATCTGTCAATCAATCAGCCCATCTGTCAATCATCTGTCACAGACCCACCTCCATCGGTACCGCCATTGGCACCGCCACACAGGCTACCAGTACCGCCATCGGTACCAGTACCACCACCAGTACCGCCACCAGGCCCAGCATCTATACTGCCACACAGGCCCGCTACCAGTATCACCACTAGTGCCGCCATCGGTACCACCACCAGTACCACCACCCATACCACCGTCGGTAGTGCCACCACCACCTGTACCACCACCTGTACCGCCATCGGTACCATCACCACCCGTACCACCACCACCTGTACCGCCATCGGTACCACCACCACCTGTACCGCCATCGGTACCACCACCACCCATACCGCCATCGCTACCACCACCACCCGTACCGCCACCTGTACCGCCATCGGTACCGCCGCCACCACCACCACCCGTACCGCCATCGGTACCACCACCACCTGTACCGCCATTGGTACCACCACCACCCATACCGCCATCGGTACCACCACACAGGCCCACCACTAATACCTCCATCGGTACTACCACACAGACCGCCACCACTACCACCAGCAGTACCATTACACAGGCCCACCAATAAGCACTGCCATAATGTCCCAAAGGGTTTACACACCTGAGGAGGCATATGCCATTCTTGCCATGTCGGATGATGAGAGCAGCGGGGAGCTCCCATTATCCGATTCTGGTTCGGAATACGAGCCAGTGGAGGATAGTGGCTCAGAGTCCGAGTCCCCGGAGGAAACCGTCCCTCCCAAAAGAATGCGATCGGCACCAAGATCAGCACCAAGATCAGCACCAAGATCAGGAGAACTGCCCACCACCAGCAGCGCCATACCCCAGGAAGAGGAGCCCAGTACAAGCAATGGAAATGCACGCCCAACCCGAAGAATCCAGCCCCAATCCTACCTTCCCGATGCCCTGGCAAACCCCTTATGGTTGCCTGCCAACTCAGGATCCGCTATCATCCCCCCTTTCACCGCACAGCCAGGTGTGCAGCCCGACACTACAAATTTTTCTAAATTTGATTATTTTTGTTTATTTTTCCCACAAGATTTGCTGCAGAATATAGTGGATCAAACAAATCTGTATGCATCCCAATTTATTGCTGCCAACCCCGATTCTTCCTACGCCCGCATGTTCCAGTGGCGGCGTCTAACATTGGAGGAATTTAAATTATTTTTGGGCCTTATGTTCAATATGGGGCTTACAAAAAAGAACGAAGTCCATTCATATTGGTCCAAACGCCCCATCCAACACATGCCCATATATTCCGCTGTCATGTCCAGGAAAAGATACGACATGATTATGCGCTTTCTCCACTTCAATGACAATTCACAGTGCCCTCCCCGAGATCATCCCAACTACGACAAATTGTACAAGATACGCCCCCTAATCAATGCCTTTTCCCAGCGATTTGAAGAAGTTTTCATCCCAGACCAAAAAATTTGTGTGGACGAGTCCCTCGTACATTTCACCGGCCGACTGCAGTTCAAGCAGTACATACCAAGCAAGAGAGCCAGGTATGGGTTAAAATTAAATAAATTATGTGATCGAGCCACTGGATACGTCTGCAAATTCAGGATCTACGAAGGCAAAGACTCCCAGCTCCAGCCCCGTGATTGCCCCACATATATTGGAACCAGTGGGAAAATTGTCTGGGAGTTGGCATACCCCCTGTTCGGAAAAGGTTACCATTTATATGTTGATAATTATTATACCAGCCTGCCCCTTTTTCGCCACCTTTACAGTAAACAAACCCCGGCCTGCGGTACCTTAAAAAAAAACCGGAAGGGATTCCCACAAAATTTATTGACAAAAAAATTGCGACCTGGAGAATCGGCATCCATGAGGAACGAGGAGGTGTTGGCCATGAAGTGGAGGGACAAGAAAGATGTCCACATCCTCTCTACGATCCACAATGACACCATGGTGGAGATCCCAAGAAGACGCGGCTCCATTGTAAAGCCTGAATGTGTCCACGACTACAATTTGTACATGGGGGGGTGGATTTAAACGACCAGATGCTACAGCCCTACTTATCAACCAGAAAGTCCCATTATTGGCACAAAAAAGTTGCGTTTCACCTGTTTCACATGGCCCTTTTTAATTTGTTTGTCTGCTACCAAAAAGCAACTCAAAATCACCGACTCCACTACCTCCAATATATCGAAGATATCATCGATAGGATAGGATAGGACACCTCTGCCTGCTACCTGGACCTGTGCTTTGGCTGTGCTCTGGCTGTGCTGACAGTATCTCTGCCTGTGCGAACTATGGACAGTATTCCTGCCTGCTGCCTGGATGATTGCTTTTGCTGTCGCTTCCCTCATCCCTGCCTGCTGCCTGGACCGATGCTCTCCTCTGTGGACCACTGCACTTCTAAAACCACAGGTAATCTTTTGTTATTTGGTATGTACCTGCTATGTGTTAAATATATGAAGGGCCTTCAAAAATGTGATCGGTAGTCAGAAAATGATATGTGCAATTAATGCTGCTAGAATGCCTGGAGGTGCTACTTGGATGTTGGGCCTCTGTATGTGGCCAGGCTGTGTAAAAGTCTCAAACATGTGGTATCGCCATACTCAGGAGGAGTAGCAGAATGCATTTTGGGGTGTAATTTTTGCTATGTACATATTATGTGTTAGAAATATCTTATAAATTGACAACTTTGTGTAAAAAAAATGCATTTTAATTTTTTCTCCACATTTTCCAAAACCTTCTGGAAAAAAATGAACCGTTCAAAAGACTCATAATGCCTCATAGATTATACGTTGGGGTGTGTGCTTTCAAAAATGGGGTCATTTTGTGGAAAATTCTATTGTCCTGGTGCTCCAGGGCCTTCAAAATTGTAATAGGTGGTTGAGAAAGGATATGTGTGATTTATGCTTGTAGAACGCCTGAAAGTGCTACTTCAATGTTGGGCCTCTGTATATGGACAGGCTGTGTAAAAGTCTCACACATGTGGTATCGCTATACTCAGGAGGAGTAGAAGAATGCATTTTGGGGTGTTATTTTTGCTATGTATATGCTATGCGTTAGAAATATCTTATAAATGGACAACTTTGTGTAAAAAAAATGCATTTTCATTTTTTCTCCACATTTTCCAAAACCTTCTGGAAAAAAATGAACCGTTCAAAAGACTCATAATGCTTCATAGATTATACGTTGGGGTGTGTGCTTTCCAAAATTGGGTCATTTTGTGGAAAATTCTATTGTCCTGGTGCTCCAGGGCCTTCAAAATTGTAATAGGTGGTTGAAAAAGGATATGTGCGATTTATGCTTGTAGAACGCCTGAAAGTGCTACTTCAATGTTGGGCCTCTGTATATGGCCAGGCTGTGTAAAAGTCTCACACATGTGGTATCGCTATACTCAGGAGGAGTAGCAGAAAGCATTTTGGGGTGTCATTTTTGCTATGTATATGCTATGCGTTAGAAATATCTTATAAATGGACAACTTTGTGTAAAAAAAATGCATTTTCAATTTTTCTCCACATTTTCCAAAACCTTCTGGAAAAAAATGAACCGTTCAAAAGACTCATAATGCTTCATAGATTATACGTTGGGGTGTGTGCTTTCCAAAATGGGGTCATTTTGTGGAAAATTCCATTGTCCTGGTGCTCCAGGGCCTTCAAAAGTGTAATAGGTGGTTGAGAAAGGATATGTGCGATTTATGCTTGTAGAACGCCTGAAAGTGCTACTTCAATGTTGGGCCTCTGTATATGGCCAGGCTGTGTAAAAGTCTCACACATGTGGTATCGCTACACTCAGGAGGAGTAGCAGAATGTATTTTGGGGTGTAGTTGCAATTATGCATATGCTGTGTGAGAGAAAAAAACTGTTAATATGACCAGTTTGTGTAAAAAAAAAAAAATAATTAAATTTTCCCAAGAATTGTGGGAAAAAAATACAACTTCAAAAAACTCACCACGCCTCTTAGTAAATACCTTGGACTGTCTACTTTCCAAAAAGGGGTAATTTTGGGGTATTTGTACTTTCCTGGCTTGTTAGTGTCTCAAGAAATGAGATATCCCTTCAGTACATCAGGCGTGATCAGATGTGATAAATTTTCAGTGATTGCCACCATAGTTTGTAGACTCTATAACTTTCACAAAGACCAAATAATATACACTAATTTGGGTTCATTTTACCAAAGATATGTAGCAGTATACATTTTGGCACAAATTTATGAAGAAAAATTACTTATTTGCAAAATTTTACAATAGAAACTAAAAAAAAGTGTTTTTTTTTTAAAAAAAAATTGCTGTTTTTTTGCTTATATCGCAAAAAATAAAAAACCCAGTGGCGATTAAATACCACCAAAAGAAAGCTCTATTTGTGAGAAGAAAATGATAAAAAATTTGTTTGGATACAGTGTAGCATGACTAAGTAATTGTCATTCAAAGTGTGAGAGTACTGAAAGCTGAAAATTGGTCTGGGCGGGAAGGTGCATAAGTGCATGGTATTGAAGTGGTTAAAGGATATGTCGTCCAGACGCTCCGGAAATAAGTCTTCCAGGAAGCCAAAGGGGTCTCCATTGGGCTCTGAGGATATTGGGCATGCTTGTACTGCACCAATCTCCCCTGAAAATTCAGAGGTCAGTAGCCGTAGGAACCCCGCAGGAGTGCCTGGTGCTGCGGCTGTCCCCAGTCCACCTGCTCCTGTATATATAACAGAGGAGGTTTTATCCTCAACTCTGGGAGGATTGGAAGAGAGATTAACAGCATTGATCACTGCTTCCCTGTCACAGGGAAAGCGCGTCCGATCTCGGTCTCCTCCTTCAGAGTGCCTGTTAGTGGAGGAACAGCCCCACACAGAGATCGACCTACCTGAAGGGGATCAGGATGAGGTTGATTCAGTTATAGAGGAATCAACAGTGGAAGAACCTTTCTCAGCATCTCAGGCTGAAAGATTATGGGTTCAGTCTCTGACTAACATGGTCCGATCAGCATTTAAAATGCCTCTGGCGGAACCATCAACCACTACGGTTTCCTCGCTGGGGTCGCTGAAAGCTCCCCAGGCTGTCTGTTCCTTCCCAATCCACCCTTTATTGGAAGGGCTTATTTACCAGGATTGGGAGCATCCTGATAAAATATTTACTCCCCCAAGAGATTTCCAGTGATCTATCCCATGGAGGATAAGTTCATTAAAAAAAATGGAGGGTCCCTACAGTGGACACAGCCATCTCTTGTGTAAATAAATCACTGACATGTCCAGTAGATAATGTTCCAATGTTCAAAGACCCAATAGATAAAAAATTGGAGTCTTTACTAAAATCTGCTTTCTCTACAGCAAGCATGGTGACACAACCTGCAGTAGCAGCGATTGGAGTCTGCCAAGCAATGAAAGATCAGTTGAAACAAGTCTTAAGGGACTTACCAGATCAGCAGGCTCTTGCCCTAGCTGACCTACCTAGAGCCTTGTGTTGCGGTGGACGCCATAAAGGATACAATCCAACAGGCATCCCGCTTTACGCTGTCTGTAGACATATGCGTAGGCTTCTATGGCTCAAAAACTGGTCTGCTGAAGCTCCCTGTAAGAAATTGCTGATTAGCTTCCCATTTCATGGAGAACGCTTATCTGGAGAAGATCTGGACAAATATATCCAGAAAATTTCTGCCGGTAAAAGTACACTCTTGCCGGTTAAGAATAAGGGTAGAAGTCCTTCTTTTAAGAGGCCTACTTCTCCAGTCCCTGGCACATCGGCTGTGAAACAGTTCCGACGGCCTCCGCGGTCAAATCCAGGGGGCAGAAATCAGGGACAATCACAGGGTAACAAGAAACCCTGGGTCAAGAGAGGTACAAAACCTCCCCCCAAGTCATGAAGGGTTGCCCCTACTCAATCGGGTGAGGGGAAGACTTCAGTTGTTCACAGAGACCTGGCGGGACACCATTAGAGACAGATGGGTGATCTTCGCAGTAAGTCTGGGATACAGGCTGGAGTTAAAAGACATTCCTCCTGCCCATTTTATAAGGTCAAACGTGCCAAGCGATCCCCAGAAGAGTGGATCCCTCCTTCTGGCACTAGAACAACTATTGCTCCAAGGGTAATCATGAAGGTTCCCTTGGAAGAAAGCGGGTTCGGGTTTTACTCGAACCTTGTCACAGTCCCCAAAACCAAATGGGGACGTGAGGCCCATATTAAATATAAAAGGGCTAAACAAGTTCCTACATATCAGGACTTTTTCGGATGGAGTCGATCCGATCGGTGGCCACCGCCCTACAAGGGCAGGAATGGTTAGCCTCGATCGACATAAGGGATGCTTATTTGCATATTCCCATCTGTCCGGCCCACCAGAAATTTCTACGCTTTGCAGTAGAAGGGCGCCATTTTCAGTTCAGAGCCTTACCTTTCGGTCTGGCCACAGCACCACGAGTGTTCACAAAAATTCTGGCCCTACGATTGGCCAAACTAGGAACACAAGGTGTAACGATAATGGCATATCTAGACGACTTGTTGCTGATAGACCACTCAGTGAAAAAAACTAGAAGTGGTCGTTCACAAGATAATCAAGTATCTGGAATCTCACGGTTGCATTATCAACCGAGACAAGTCAGCCCTAAAACCAGTCAAAAGTCTGGAATACTTGGGGGCTAAGACTGGATTCAAATCAGAGAAAGATTTTCTTACCTCCAGAGAAGGTGTCGTCTTTGAAAGATTTGACCCACTTAGTGGGTACAAAAAAGAAAACCATCCATACGCCTGTGTATGAGGCTGCTGGGAAAAATAATGGCTTCATTCGAAGCAGTACCCTACGGTCAATTCCATTCAAGGAACTTGCAGAGGGCCATACTGTCAGCCTGGAACAAAAAAGTTCAGGCTTTAGACTTACCAATGTCCCTGTCCCCTTCCGTTCGCAAGAGCCTCCATTGGTGGTTGGTGCCCCAGAATCTGGAAAAAGGGAAACCCTTCAGTCTGGTTTCTTGGAAGGTGGTCACTACAGATGCCAGCCTCATAGGCTGGGGGGCAGTACTGGAGCAATGGTCTCGCCAGGGCAAGTGGTCAGAAGCAGAGAAGGCCCTGCCCACCAATCTCTTAGAGATACGAGCAGCCCGGTATGCCCTAGTAGCATGGACATCCAAACTCCAAGGGTCACCTGTCAGAATTCAATCAGACAATGCCACAGCAGTGGCATATATCAATCACCAGGGTGGCACCAGGAGTCGTGCAGCCCAGAGGGAAGCGAATTGCATCCTGGAATGGGCAGAAAGATATGTCACAGCCATATCCGCGGTTTTCACCCCAGGAGTGGAAAATTGGAGAGCGGACTTTTTAAGTCGCCAGCAATTATGCCCGGGGGAATGGTCTCTTCACCCCGAGGTTTTTCCAGGCAATATGCCAGCGGTGGGGAACACCGGATGTAGATCTGCTAGCATCCAGATTCAACGCAAAGGTGGACAGATTTGTGTCTCGCACAAAGGATCCCAAGCTTGCGGTTCGGATGCCCTCGTGTTCCCTTGGGATCAGTTCAAGCTGATATATGCATTCCCACCGCGATTAATCCGCAGAATCAGGGTAGAAAAGAAACCAGTGATTCTGGTGGCTCCAGCGTGGCCCCGAAGGGCATGGTACGCGGAGATTGTAAAAATGTCAGTGGGAAGTCCTTGGACCCTCCCACATCGTCCGGACCTGCTTTCGCAAGGACCGATATACTACCCTTCCTTACCAGCCCTAGGTTTGACGGCCTGGCTATTGAAGCCCACATTCTAAAAAAGAGAGGGCTCTCTAATCCTGTGGTATCTACCATGATCAATGCCAGGAAGCCGGTATCCAGGCAGATCTATTATAGGATCTAGAAGGCGTACATCACGTGGTGTGAGGCCAAGAAATGGCATCCACGTAAGTACGTAATAGGTAGGATTCTGGACTTCCTACAGTGGGCTGTACATAGGAAGCTTGTCTTGAGTACTATCAAGGGTCAGACGGCCTTGTCAATATTTTTTCAAAGGCCCTTGGCTTTGCATTCATTAGTCAAAGCTTTCATACAAGGAGTGATGCGTATTAGCCCTCCGGTTAGTATTCCCATATGTCCATGGGACTTAAACCTGGTTCTGTCGGTTCTACAGAAACAACCATTTGAACCATTGCGGCACGTTTCCTTGGTTCTTTTCACCAGGAAATTGATTTTCTTAGTAGCCATTTGTTCGGCTAAAAGAGTATCGGAATTAGCCGCCTTGTCCTGTAAGGAGCCATATCTGGTTGTCCATAAGGACAGAGTAGTATTACGTCCTCATCCAGCCTTCTTCCTAAGGTGGTATCGAGGTTCCATTTGAACCAAGATGTGGTTCTTCCTTCCTTTTTCCCCAAACCTAGTTCGGTAGAGGAAAAGTTATTGCATTCTTTGGATGTAGTAAGAGCAGTTAAAGCTTATCTTAAAGCCACTGCTCAGATTCGTAGAACGGATACTTTGTTTGTTCTGCCGGAAGGCCCCAGAAAGGGTCAGGCAGCATCAAAAATCTACTTTAGCCAAGTGGATTCGACAGGTCATAATACAAGCCTATGGCTTGAAAAGGAGACCGCCTCCGTTCAAAGTTAGGGCGCACTCCACAAGAGCAGTTGGAACTTCATGGGCAGTGCATCACCAAGCCTCCCTGGCTCAAGTCTGTAAGGCCACAACATGGTCCTTAGTACACACGTTTACTAGATTCTACCAGGTAGACGTCAGAAGTCAGGAGGATGTCGCCTTTGGGCGCAGTGTGTTGCAGGCCGCAAAAGAGCCTCATGCCTGATGGCGCCCAGCTTATGTATAGTGTATCCCTCCCCTCATTTGGCATTGCTTTGGGACGTCCCATTAGTAATGACTAAGTCGCTCTGTGTCCCGTGATGTACGAAAAAGAAAAAGAGATTTTTATAACAGCTTACCTGTAAAATCCTTTTCTTGGAGTACATCACGGGACACAGAGCTCCCACCCCTCTTTTTGGGACACTTATTGCTTTGCTACAAAACTGAGGTGCTCCCGGATGGGAGGGGCTTATATAGGGGAGGGTACTTCCGGTTTGGAAGTTGCCAGTGCCAGCACCTGAAGGTAAACTATATAACCCATTAGTAATGACTAAGTCGCTCTGTGTCCCGTGATGTACTCCAAGAAAAGGATTTTACAGGTAAGCTGTTATAAAAATCCCTTTTTTTACCACCTCAATACCGGGCCTATTCTGGCACTTCTCTCCTACATGTACAAATCATCATTCTTTTGCTAGAAAATTACTCAGAACCCCCAAAACATTACATATGTTTTTTTAGCAGACACCCTAGGGAATAAAATGACGGTCATTGCAACTTTTTTTCTTGCACAGTATTTGCGCAATCATTTTTCAAACGCCTTTTTTTTGTAAAAAAATGGTTTCATTAATTAAAAAATAACAAAACAGTAAAGTTAGCCCAATTTTTGGGGAAAATATGAAAGATGATGTCACACCGAGTAAATAGATACCTAACGTGTCACGCTTTAAAATTGCCCACACTCATGGAATGGCGCCAAACTTCGGTACTTAAAAATCTCCATAGGCGATGCTTTCATTTTTTTACAGGTTACCAGGTTAGAGTTACAGAGGAGGTCTAGTGCTAGAATTGTTGCACGCGCTCTAACGCACGTGGCGATACCTCACATATGTGGTTTGGACTTACGTGTGCGTTCGCTTCTGATTGCGAGCTACAGGGACAGGGGCGTTTTAATTTTTTAATTTTTTTATTTTACTTAATTTTTTTTTTTTTTACACTTATTATACTTTTTTTTATCACTTTTATTCCTATTACAAGGAATGTAAACATCCCTTGTAATAGGAATGGTGTGTGACAGGTCCTCTTTATGGAGAGATGCGGGGTCAATAAGACCTCCACATCTCTCCTCCAGGCTGGAAAGCATGAGATTGTGAAAAAAAATTCACTGATCTCATGTTTACTAGCCGCAATGGCGGCTTTGTTTACATCTGAGGACTCGGGCGTGACGTCATCACATCGCGCCCGGGCCTCCGACAATCATAGAGATGACTGGTGACCATGTGGTCACCAGTCATCTCTATGCTTCCTATCGTGCGCCGGATGATTCATTCTCCGCGCCCCCAATGGCACGGGAGAGCCCGGAGAAGCACCGGATGGCGGCGGGAGGGGGGAGATGTCCCCGCCCGCCGCCTATAAGAACGATCAAGCGGCAAGACTGCTGCTATGATTGTCCTTATGGTGCACAGAATCGCCGGCACAACAAAAGGATATCTGAATGATGCCTCTAGCTGCACCCATCATTCAGATATCCCCCCACAAAGCCCAGGACGTCATATGACGCCCACCCAGGATGGTAGATCCCATCTGTGGACGTCATTTGACTATGGGCAGGTCCTTGAGAAAGCCCAGGAAATAATTAACTGGAATAAGCCTGGAGGGATAAAACCTAGTAACGGACTCCAAGGAAGATGCAAGGCTGCTTAAATCCATACGGGCTGGGAAACCCACGCTGCAAAACAAGAGGGAGAGGGGAGATACATGCCAAGCAGACTCTTGGTATAGTAACTAGGGGTTCGGTTCACACCAGAAAATGCGAACAGGCCAAAAAATTGTGCGAACACCGTTAAAGTCTATGGGACTTGAACACAAAAAATCAATGCTAATTTTAAAGGCGTACAGTTGTGCTTATAAGTGCTTATAAGTTTACATACCCTGGCAGAATTTATGATTTCTTGGCCATTTTTCAGAGAATATGAATAAAACAAAAACATTTCTTTCACTCATGGTTAGTGTTTGGCTGAAGCCATTTATTATCAATCAGCTGTGTTTACTCTTTTTAAATCATAATGGCAACAGAAACTACCCAAATGACCATGATTAAAAGTTTACATACCCCAGTTCTTAATACCGTGTATTGCCCTCTTTAACATCAAGGACAGCTTGAAGTCTTTTGTGGTATTTGTGGATGAGGCTCTTTATCCTCTCATGCCTCGTACACACGGGCGTTTTTTCAGACGGGAAAACTGCTATGAGAGCTTTTGGCCAGGAATCCCGGCCGTGTGTATGCTCCGTCGCAGTTTTTCCGACGGGAAAACTGCCAGACAAAAAAAGAGAGCAGGGTCTCTTTTTTCCCATCAGGAAAAAATCCTAGGAGGAAAACAATTCATCCGTATGCTTTTCCGAGGGGAAGAAAACCACGCATGCTCGGAAACAATTCGACGCATGCTCGGAAGCATGGAACTTAATTTTGTCGGCTCATCGTAGTCTTTTACGTCACCGCGTTCTTGCAGAGAAAAGTTCACCGGACTTTTGTCTGAGCGTGTGTATGCAAGGCAGGCTTGAGAGGAATTCTGTCGGGAAAACCGTCGGTTTTTTATCTGACGGAAAAACCGGTCGTGTGTACTAGGCATAATATAGTAAAGCTGCCCATTTCTCTTGGGAAAAAAGCCTCCAGTTCTTGTAAATTCTTGGGCTGTCTTGCATGAACGGCACGTTTGGGATCTCCCCAGAGTGCCTCAATGATATTGAGGTCAGGAGACTGAGATGGCCACTCCAGAACCTTCACTTTATTCTGCTGTAGCCAATGACAGGGGGACTTGGCCTTGTGTTTTGGATCATTGTCATGTTGGAATGTCCGCCCCATGCGCAGCTTCCTGGCTCATGAATGCAAATGTTCCTCCAGTATTTTTTGATAACATTCTGCATTCATCTTGCCATCAATTGTGATCAAATTTCCTGTGCCTTTGTAGCTCACACATCCCCAAAACATCAGTGATCCACCTCCGTACCTTTCATTATAGGCCTTGTTGAATCCTCTCCAAATGTAGCGTTTATGATTGTTGCCAAAAAGCTAAATTTTGGTCTCATCACTACAAATGACTTTGTTTAAAGCCTCATACACACAAGCGAGTTTCTCAGCAAGAACCAGCAAGAAACTTGCTGGCAGAGCTTTCTTGCCGAGTAAATCGGTCGTGTGTACGCGGCTATCATGTTTCTCGTCAAGAAAACCGACAAGAATCTCGACGAGAAAAATAGAGTACCTGCTCTCTTTTTTCTCGTCGAGATTCTTGTCAGCAGGTTTCTCGATGAGAAAAGTGTGTGTGTTTACACTTACCTGTCCTCCGGGAAGCCCGCGCATGCTCGAAATGACTTTGACACATGTGCGGTAGCTTCCTAGGCATAGGTAGGGTGTAGCAAGATGTCGGCGACGGCATCGAATGTGACGGGCGCACGCGGGTTCTTTGAATGGATCGTCTGTACACTCAGCCGGGACAAGTTTCTTGTCCAAGAATCTCGTCAAGAAAAACAACATGTTTTTTCTTGACGAGATTCTCGGCCGTGTGTACGAGGCTTTAGGCTTGTCTCTGTGCTGTTTGGCGTATTGTAAGCTGGATACTTTGTGGCATTTGCGTAGTAATGGCTTTCTTCTGGTGACTCGACCATGCACCCCATCTTTCTTCAAGTGCCTCCTTATTGTGCATCTTGTACAGCCACACCCCATGTTTTTAGAGAGTCCTGTATTTCACCTGAAGTTATTTGTGGGTTTTTCTTTGCATCCCAAACTATTTTTCTAGCAGTTGTGGCTGAAAGTTTAGTTGGTCTCCCTGACCGTGGTTTAGTTTCAACAGAACCCCTAATTTTCCGCTTCTTGATTAGAGTTTGAACACTGCTGATTGGCATTCTCAATTCCTTGGAGATCTTTTTATATCCCTTTCCTGTTTTATACAGTTCAACTACCTTTTCCTGCAAATCCTTTGACAATTATTTTGCTTTTCCCATGACTCAGAATCCAGAAACGTCAGTGGAGCACTGGATGAAAGATGCAAGGGTCTGTCAGGAGTCCAGAAACTCATTGACCCTTTTATACAATACACGCACACTAATTACAAGCAAACAGATCACAGGTGAGGATGGTTACCTTTAATAGCCATTCAAACCCCTTTGTGACAACTTGTGTGCATGTTATCAGGCCAAAATCACCATCAGGGTCATTTGGGTAGTTTCTGTTCTGATTATGATCTAAAAAGAGTAAACACAGTTAGTTGATTGATAATAAATGGCTTCAGCCAAAAACTAACCATGAGTGAAAGAAAAGTTTTTGTGTTATCATTTATATTGTCTAAAAAATGGCCAAGAAATCATAAATTCTGTCAGGGTATGTGAACTTATGAGCACAACTGTATATGCAAGTTATTGTCATAAAAAGTGTTTGGGGACCCGGGTAAAAACTTAAAAAAAAATGACTGTTTATTCAGGAGCAGTGATTTTAAAGGGGTTGTAAAGGTAAAAGTTTTTTCACCTTAATGCATTCTATGCATTAAGGTGAAAAAACATCTGTGCATTAGCCGAGCCCCCGATTACTTACCTGACCCCTCAAAAGTCCCGCGCCGTGAACGAGAAGGCTTCTCGGCCGGCTTCTCGGCTCATTCATTGGTTGATTGAAAGCAGCGCAACCATTGGCTCGTGCTGCTGTCAATCACTTCCAATGACGCGGCGCGCCGGGGGGGGCGGAGGCCGAGTGATACAGTGAGCGGCTACAGCCGCCGGCTGTATCACAGGAGAGAGCTCGCATGAAAGTGGATAGTTCTTGCGGGGAGGAGCCCAGACAGCCGCCGAGGGACCCCAGAAGACCAGATTCGGGGCCACTCTGTGTAAAACGAGCTGCACAGTGGAGGTAAGTATAACATGTTTGTTATTTTAAAAAATAAAATAAAATTATATATGTTTACAACCCCTTTAATAATGCTTAAAGTGAAACATTAACCGCTTGCCGACCTGCCCCGTCGTTATATGGTGGCAGGTCGGCATGATCCAGCGAACTATTGTACCTGTACGTCGGTCCCTTTAAGCGGTATAGCAGGCTATGGTGCCGATGCTTATGACCGGCGGTCACGATGACCGCCGGCCCCGAGCGATCGTGGGCATGAGAGGCAGAACAGGGATGTGTGTGTGTGTGTGTGTAAACACACACATCCCAGTTCTGTTTGGAGAAGAGAGAGAGATTGTGAGTTCCTACGAGCTGGGAACCACGATCTGTCATCTCCTATAGGCAGTCCTATCCCTCACAGTTAGAACGAACACATAGGGAACACAGTCAACCCCTTGATCGCCCCCTAGTGTAAACCCCTTCCCTGCCAGTGACATTTATACAGTAATCAGTGCATTTTTATAGCACTGATCGCTGTATAAATGCCAATGGTCCCAAAAATGTGTCAAAAGTGTCCGATATATCCGCCATAATGTTGCAGTCCTGATAAAAATCGCAGATCGCCGCCATTACTAGTAAAAAAAAATAATAATAATAAAAATGCCATAAATCTATGCCCTATTTTGTAGATGCTATAACTTTTGCGCAAACCAATCAATATACGCTTTTTGTGATTTTTGTTAGCAAAAATATGTAAAAGAATACATATCAGCCTAAACTGAGGATTTTTTTTTATTATTATTCTGGCTATTTATTACAGCAAAAAGTACAAAATATTGTGTTTTTTTCAAAATTGTCAATTTTTTTTCTTTATAGCGCAAAAAATAAAAACCCACAGAGATGATCAAATACCACCAAAAGAAAGCTCTATTTGTCGGTAAAAAGGGACGTCAATTTTGTTTGGGTACAGCGTCGCACGACCGCACAATTGTCAGTTAAAATGACGCAGTGCCGTATCGCAAAAAATGGCCTGGCCATTGAGCAGCCAATTCTTCCTGAGGCTGAAGTGGTTAAAAATCGTGCTTGGGGGTCCCCTCAGTCTGCCTGTAAAGTAGCGCATCTTTCCCATGTTTATAACGGTACCACAGCAAAATGACATTTCTAAAGGCAAAAATTTCATTTAAAATTGCCCGCAGGTGTAATGTATTGTCAGATCCCGGCAATATACAGAAAAAATCATTGAAAAAAATGGCCCTTCAGGTCTGGTATGGATTTTAAGGGGAACCCCGCATCCTGCCTTTGGCCAATTATGGCTCTCTCAGCAGAGCGCGCTGTGATTGACCAAAACATGCAGGTCAGGCGCATGCTTTGGTCAATCATCATACAGCAATGCACTGCAATCTTGCAGTGCATTATGGGGCATTCCTGTATGATGATTGACCAAAGCATGGTCTTTTCTGGAGCTGCCACTGCTGCATAGACTAACAGCCCCCTCATGGGCAGGACGTTATGTATTGAAGCCTCACACTTGCTCTGTACACACCTTTGTGAGTGGCTACTTTTATATACTTTTACTCTTTGCTTATTAAAATGTTACTACACCAAGAGTCTGCTTGACGCTTCTCTCCCCTCTCCCTCTCCCTTTATCCAGCTCCTCTGTGTCAGCCAGTGTGGCTATTAAAGTCTATGGGTGATGTCCACACTCCAGGCTTTACCAGCCATTGTTGAAATACTTTCTCCTTTCCCCTGCAGTCACTGCTGTCTGACACGGGAGACAGACTTGAGCAGGCTGAAAATAGGTAAGCATAAACATCTCTAATACCCAGGTTAGTAAGCATAGGTGTTAGCAGTGGCAGCTGGTGGTAATTTTTTTTCGTTGGTCGGCCGGTCGGTCGGTGCACTTACCCCACCCATGTTTGGCAATCACGGGCGTCTTCCCCCTGCTCTCCTCATCGGGTATCACAAGTAGCTTCTCCTTCCCCTGCTCGCGGCTTCCGTCTCCTCCCTCCTCCTCAGTGGCAAATCAGAATGCTTCTCCTTTCGGCCAATCAGGGTAAGGGTCTCAGACCCGCTTCCCGTTTGGCGGAGAGGAGATTCCGTGTGAGAATAGCAAATATTAATTTGGTGGGCTCCAAGCGCTTTCACCTGAGTGGGCTCCAAGCGCAATTCTCTGCGCCCCGAGCCCACCCTATTTTGAAGCCTATTAGAGCCTCTTAACGAATGGGCCGCCCCTGGGTGTTAGGACGGAGGAGGGGATAGTTATAAGGCTTGTTAGGTGTAATAGGAATTCTACTTTTTGTGAATCTTGCAAATTTCTTACCCAGAGATCCTTGCTGGTATCAACGGTCCTGTTGCAGGATGACAACGCTAAGCTGATGCTTCACAAAATGCAGCAGCATTGTCCACCTGTTGTACTTGCTTAGTTAGCCATTGGGATGGCTATCTGCTTTACCTGATATTACAAACAGTAAGCCGCAAGAATCATGACTCATTGACACATGTCCACTGAAGGATTCTAACAAAAAAGTCCAATTTATTTTTTGGCCACATTTGTGCTCACCTTGTGTCTATACTTTTCTTCATCACCTGTCTGACCTTTAAGACAAGAATAATTTTGTGAGTAATGCAGAACATGGAGAAGGTTGACCAAGAATTCCACCGCACAATACACGAGGTCTGAAGTTCTGTTAGATGAATAATTTTCGGAGTCCGGTAAATGCTCCTGACCCGTACAATTGTGAAGAGAAATACAATAACATTTTTCATACAAACTATTTTTTTCTTTGTTTCCTGACGAGCAGAAAAGTGTTGTCATCCACAGATTTTCAAGTAACTTGTCTTTTGGACGGATCATTGGATGGAAACCATCAACAAAATTCTTGAAATTCTTATCAGCTTCAGACCAAAAGTTTAAGGATAAGCTACAATTCAAAATCTCTGGATACTTTTCTATAAGAGGAATATTTGAGGCCCAGTTGGGAGGGAGGATGAATGTTACATCCCTGAGTAATCTTCTCACTGAGGATTCAAATATGACATCATGATATGTTCCACAGAGTATGATCACTTTTACCGATGATTTCTCAATGGTGCTATATACACTTCCCAAAGCACGACTTTCAGGCATTGATACATTGATACCAGTTCTTATTATAAAGGCCACACAAATCTTAAGATGTGACAAAATTGTTAATAACCAAGTCGATTCTCTCTCCCCACTTTCATCCGCAGATGATATTATTCCAACCCAAGTCCAACCAAAATGTTCCATTAATTCTGATATATAATTATAAATCATAAAGTCATCTTGGACTGCCCGGTAAAAAGAGGGAAACGCAGCTCTTCCATGTAAAGACTTATCCATTGCCCCATAGCTGATCTAAAACGCAGGGAGACATGTCTCAACATTGAGGCTATAAACTTATGAGATGTGGTTAACCGGTTCCTGACCGGCTCACGTATATATACTGCGGCAGAATGGCACCGCTGGGCGAAACCCCCACACGGGTACATCTTCCCCTTTAAGAGCCGCCAAAGGGCGCAACCCACCCGCTGCGCGGCGGGGGACCCGATGCGCGTGGCCGGCGGGCATGTTTGCCACCGGCCATGCACGATCGCGTGCACGAGAGCCAGCACAGGGATTTGTGTGTGTAAACACACAAATCCCTGTTCTGTCAGGGGAGAGGAGACATATCGTTTGTTCCCACTAAGTAGGAACAACGATATGTCTCTCCACCCAGTCAGTCTCATCTCCATACAGTTAGAACACATCTAGGGAACACACATTTAACCCCTTGATCGCCCTCTAGTGTTAACCCCTTCCCTACCATTGACATTTACACAGTAATCAGTGCATATTTATAGCACCTAATAGTTTTTTAAATTATTAATGCTCCCTGCTGAAACCACTGCCTTTGGAAGAGAATTCCACACCCTTACCGCTCTTACCATAAAGAACCCTCTACGCAGTTTAAGGTTAAACCTCTTTTCTTCTAATTTTAGTGAGTGGCCACGTATCTTATTAAAAAGTTTAGCCCTATTGTGGGGTCACCAGTACGGTATTTGTAAAGTGAAATCATATCCCCTCTCAAACGTCTCTTCTCCAGAGAAAATAAGTTCAGTGCTCGCAACCTTTCTTCATAACTAATGTCCTCCAGTCCCTTTATGAGCTTTGTTGCCCTTCTTTGTACTCGCTCCATTTCCAGTACATCCTTCCTGAGGACTGGTGCCCAGAACTGGACAGCATACTGCAGGTGTGGCCAGTCCAGAGTCTTGTAGAGCGGGAGAATTATCGCTTTATCCCTGAAGTTAATCCCCTTGCTAATGCCAATATTCTGTTTTCTTTGTTAGCAGCAGCTTGGCATTGCATGCTATTGCTGAGCCTATCATATACTAGGACCCCCAGGTCCTTTTCCATCCTGAATTCCCCCAGAGGTTCACCCCCTAGTGAGTATATTTGCATTCATATTTTTGCCACCCAAATGCATTATTTAAAAAATTTCTACATTGAACCTCATTTGCCATGTAGTTGCCCACCCCATTAATTAGTTCAGACCTTCTTGCAAGTTTTCCACATCCTGCAGAGAAGTTATTGCCCTGCTTAGTTTAGTATCGTCCACAAATACAGAGATTGAACTGTTTACCCCATTCTCCGGGTCATTTATGAACAAATTAAACAGGATTGGTCCCAGCACAGAACCCTGGGGGACCCCACTACCCACCCCTGACCATTCTGAGTATTCCCCATTTATCACCACCCTCTGAACTCGCCCTTGTAGCCAGTTTTCAATCCATGTACTCACCCTATGCTCCATACCAAGTACCTTACTTTGTACAGTAAACGTTTATGGGGAACTGTGTCAAATGTTTTTGCAAAATACGGATACTCCATGTCTATGGGCCTCCCTTTATCTCTCACCTCCTCATAGAAGGTTAATAGATTGGTTTGGCAAGAACGATTCTTCATGAATCCATGCTAATTACTGCTAATGATACCATTTCATTACTAAAATCTTGTATATAGTCCGTTATCGTCCCCTCCAAGAGCTTGCATACTATTGATGTTAGGCTAACTGGTCTGTAATTCCCAGGGATATATTTTGGCCCTTTTTTAAATATTGGTGCTACATTGGCTTTTCTCCAATCAGCGGGTACCATTCCAGTCAGTAGACTGTCAGAAAAAAATAGGAACAATGGTCTGGCAATTACTTGATTGAGTTCCCTAAGTACCCTCGGGTGCAAGCCATCTGGGCCCGGTGATTTATTAATGTTAAGTTTCCCAAGTCTATTTCTAATTCTGTCTTCTGTTAACCATGGAGGTGCTTTGATTACTGAAGCCCCCCGATTCCCTCGTGAAGACCGAGGAGAAAAATAAATTCAATACCTTTGCAATCTCCCCATCCTTTGTAACCAGATGTCCTTCCTCATTCTTTATGGGGCCAATATGGTCTGACCTCCTTTTTTTACTGTTTATATACTTAAAGAATTCTTTGGGGTTTTCTTTGCTCTCCTCCGCTATGTGTTTTTCATGTTCTATCTTTGCCGCCCTAATTGCACCCTTACATTTCTTGTTGCATTCTTTATAAAGTCTGAATGCTGGTGATGATCCCTCAACCTTGTATTTTTTTGAAGACCTTCTCATTTGCTTTTATTTGCATTTTTACATTAGAGTTAAGCCATCCAGGGCTTTTGTTCGCTCTTTTAAATGTATCAATGGGATGCACTGGCTAATGCCCTTATTTAATATGCTCTTAAAGCAAACCCATCTCTCCTCCGTGTTCTTTGTTCCTAAGATTATATCCCAATTTATATATTCTAGCAAGGTTTGTAATTTAGGGAAGTTGTCTCTTTTGAAATTTAGAGTCTTTGTATTCCCCTTATGTTTCCTATTTGTGTGATTTATACTGAAGCCAATTGACCTGTGATCGCTGTTACCTAAATTGCCCCATATTCCACATCCGTGATCAGGTCTGTATTGTTGGAAATCAGTAGATCTAGTAACGTTTTTTTTCTAGTTGGTGCGTCTACCCATGAAATTGTCCTGCAAGACATTTAGGAATTGGCGAGCCTTAGACGAATGCGTGGTTCCCTCCGCCCAGTCTATGTCTGGATAATTAAAACCCCCCATTATAACACTTCCCATTCTTGCTGCTAATCCAAATTGTGATAGGAGGTCCGTCTCCCCTCCTCCCTCAGGTTAGGGGGCCTATAGCATACTAACAGTATTATTTTCCCCTTAGCTTTATCCCTTTGGAGCTCTACCCATAAGAATTCCACCTGCTCCCTAGCTCCCTTAGTGATGTCATCTCTCACATTCACTTGTACATTATTGTTGATATATAAACATACCCCTCCCCCTTTTTTACCCTCTCTATCCCTGCGATAAAGAGAATACCCTTGAATGGCTGCCAGCCAATCATGAGAGATGTTGAACCAGGTCTCTGAAATTGCCACAAAATCTAAATCCTCCTCATACAACAGCATCTCTAGTTCTCCCATCTTGTCCGCCAGGCTCCTGGCATTGGTGAACATGCCACGTAGTTTATACCGGTCGCATAATGTCCTCTTTTTGGGTGTTCCGAGATTGCAAATAGGACTTGTTACTATACTCACATTGGGTTTATGTGCTTTAGTCAACCTACCACTAATGCCCCCAATACTACCCTCTGGAATATGTTCATTGCTAACTATCTCTACCTCTGGACCCCCCCCACCCCCCCTGTTGCCTAGTTTAAAAACCTCTCTAACTTTTCGGCCATCTTCACTCCCAGCAGATCTGTATCCTCCTAATTTAGGTGCAGTCTGTTCCTTCTATAGAACTGGTGACTAGGGATGAGCTTCGAGTTCGAGTCGAACTCATGTTCGACTCGAACATTGCCTGTTCGCCCGTTCGCCGAACAGCGAACAAATTGGGGTGTTCGCGGCTAATTCGAAAAGTCTATGGGAGAAATCTAAAGTGCTAATTATAAAGGCTTATATACAAGTTATTGTCCTAAAAAGTGTTTGGGGACCCGGGTCCTGCCCCAGGGGACATGTATCAATGCAAAAAGAAGTTTTAAAAACGGCCGTTTTTTCGGGAGCAGTGATTTTAATAATGCTTAAAATGAAACAATAAAAGTGAAATATTCCTTTAAATTTCGTACCTGGGGGGTGTGTATGATATGCATGTAAAGTGGCGCATGTTTCCCGTGCTTAGAACTGTCCCTGCACAAAGTGTCATTTTTGAAGGAAAAAAAGTCATTTAAAACTCACTCGCGGCTATTAACCACTTCCCGTCTCGTCAATAGCAGATTGACGTCCGGGAAGTGGTTGTGTTATCCACACTGGACGTCATATGACGGGGGGGGGCGCGCATCGCGGCGACCGGTGGAGCAGTGGGTCAGTCTGACCCACCGCTACACTGATCTCGGTAAAAAGCCTCCGGCGGAGGCTTTTTACCACGTGATCAGCCGTGTCTAATCACGGCTGATCACGATGTAAACAGGAAGAGCCGTTGATCGGCTCTTCCTCACTCGCGTCTGACAGACACGAGTAGAGGAGAGCCGATCGGCGGCTCTCCTGACAGGGGGGGTTCAAGCTGATCATTTATCAGCGCAGCCCCCCCTCGGATACCCACACTAGACCACCAGGGAAGCCCCCCAGGACCACAGGGAAGCCCCAAGCATGTGGATGGCCCCCATGGCCATCCACATGTAATAAAATGAAAAAAACAAAAGGCCAATCAGTGCCCACAAATGGGCACTGACTGGCACTATGATGGCACCACCACAATGTGTGGTGGCTGGCATTGCTGGGCATCAGTGTCCATCAGTGCCACCTACTAGTGTCCATCAGCGCCACCTATCAGTGCCCATCCGTGCCCATCTGTGCCCATAAGTGCCCACCTATCAGTGCCCGTCTGTGCCACCTATCAGTGCCGCCTATAAGTGCCAATCAGTGCCGCCTATGAGTGCCAATCAGTGCCGCCTATGAGTGCCAATCAGTGCCACATACCAGTGCCACATATCAGTGCCCATCAGTGCCGCCTATCAGTGCCCATCATCAGTGCCCATCAGTGCCACCTCATCAGTGCCACCTCATTGGTGCCACCTTATCGGTGCCCATCAGTGTCGCCTTATCAGTACCCGTCAGTGCCGCCTTATCAGTGCCCATCATTGAAGTAGAAAAGGTACTTAATTACAAAAAAAATTAACAGAAACAAAGAAAAACTTTGTTTTTTTAAAAATTTTCGCTCTTTTTTATTTGTTGTGCAAAAAATAAAAATCGCAGAGGCGATCAATTACCACCGAAAGAAAGCTCTATTTGTGGGAACAAAATGATAAAAAAATTGTTTGGGTACAGTGTAGCATGACCGCGCAATTGTCATTCAAATTGCGACAGTGCTGAAAGCTCAAAATTGGCTGTATAAGTGCATGTATTGAAGTGGTTAATGAATTGTCGGCTCCCGGCAATACATACAAAAGTCATTGATAAAAAAAATAAAAATAAAAAAAAACGTGGGGGTTCCCCAGAATTCAATTACCAGGCCCTTCAGGTCTGGAATGGATATTAAGGGGAACCCCAACGCAAATTTAAAAAAAAAATGACGTGGGGTTCCCCCCAAATATCCATACCAGGCCCTTCAGATCTGGCATGGATTTTAAGGGGAACTCCACCCCAAATTTAAAAAGAAATGGCGTGGAGTCCCCCTAAAAATGCATACCAGACCCTTATCCGAGCACTAAACCTGGCCGGCAGCAGGGGAAGAGGGGGGGACGAGAGAGCGGCCCCCCTCCCTCCTGAACCGTACCAGGCCACATGCCCTCAACATGGGGAGGATGTCCCCATGTTGATGGGTACAAGGGCCTCATCCCCACAACCCTTGCCCGGTGGTTGTGGGGGTCTGCGGGCAGGGGGCTTATCGGAATCTGGAAGACCCCTTTAACCCCTTTGTTGAAGGCATGTGGCCTGGTACGGTTCAGGAGGGAGGGGGGCACTCTCTCGTCCCCCCCTCTTCCCCTGCGGCCGGCCAGGTTGCGTGCTCGGATAAGGGTCTGGTATGGATTTTTAGGGGGACTCCACGCCATTTTTTTTTAAATTTGGGGTGGAGTTCCCCTTAAAATCCATGCCAGATCTGAAGGGCCTGGTATGGATATTTGGGGGAACCCCACGTCATTTTTTTTAAATTTGCGGCGGGGTTCCCCTTAATATCCATTCCAGACCTGAAGGGCCTGGTAATTGAATTCTGGGGAACCCCCACGCTTTTTTTTTTTTTTTATCAATGACTTTTGTATGTATTGCCGGGAGCCGACAATTCATTAATAGCCGCGAGTGAGTTTTAAATGACTTTTTTTCTTTCAAAAATGACATTTTTTGCAGGGACAGTTCTAAGCACGGGAAACATGCGCCACTTCACATGCATATCATACACACCCCCCAGGTACGAAATTTAAAGGAATATTTCTCTTTTATTTTTTCATTTTAAGCATTATTAAAATCACCGCTCCCGAAAAAACGTCAGTTTTTAAAACTTTTTTTTGCATTGATACATGTCCCCTGGGGCAGGACCCGGGTCCCCAAACACTTTTTAGGACAATAAATTGCATATTAGCCTTTATAATTAGCACTTTGGATTTCGAACGGTCGAGTCCATTGTATTTAATAGGGTTCTAAAGTTCACACGAACATTTTGTCTGTTCGCAGGTTCTGGTGCGAACCGAACAGGGGGGGTGTTCGGCTCATCCCTGCTGGTGACCGACTGAGAAGTCGGCCCAGTCCTCCAGGAACTCAAACCCGTCCTTACTACACCAGCTCCTCAGCCACTTGTTTGCTTCCGTAATCTCTCTCTGCCTTTCTGGTGTGGCTTGATGTACTGGTAGTATTACTGAGAATACTACCTTGGAGGTAATTTTCCTCAATTTAGCTCCTAAGTCCCTAAAATCGTTTTTTAGAACACTCCATCTGCCTCTGACTTTGTCATTGGTGCCAACGTGCACCATGACAGCCGGGTCTTCCCCAGCCCCCCTCAGCAATCTGTCCACCAAATTTGTGATGTGCCGAACACGAGCGCACGATAGACAGCATACAGTTTGGCGCTTCAGGTCTTTGTGACAGATTGCCCTCTCTGTCCTTCTAAGAATTGAGTCCCCTACCACCAGAATCTGTCTATCCTTTCCCTTCGCTTCCCCCCACTCTCACTGGAGGAGTTCTTCCCCTGGCAGCTAGGAGAGTCCCTCAGCTTCAGCAGTGCTGGTCGCTGACCGGTTTGTCACTCAATGGAGCGTACTTATTGGGATGCTCCAGCCCAGGATCGGCCTCCCTGGCACTTCCCCCTCTAACCTTCCTGACTGTCACCCATCTTCTAATTTCTAGTGCCTGCACCTCTTTGTCTCCACCCGCCTCTGTGCTGGCCCCTGCCGTCACCTGCCGGGTACGTTCCTGGCTCTCCTTTAGTATGGAGGGTGTTCTCAATGCTGACAGTTGCAGATTCAGAACATGGGCTTCCAGGGAAATAATATGCTTACATTTTGCACAGCATTATTCGCCCTTGATCGGATGATCAAGGAACGCATACATGCTGCAAGATGTACACCAAGCCGGGCCTCGTACCTACTAATTTAATTAGGATTGGGGATTATACCCTGTGCAAATTACCAAACAACCAGCTTCCTGACACTAATACTTAACAATACACTGGTACTCAACACGACAATACTCAGGTACTCGCCGCCTACGTGCACTCACTGCAACACATTTGTCAATTATTGTAACACTATTAAATTCTCATTAATAAATTGTATACCACCCAGCAAACTGACACACACAGTCCAAATCATTTTTAAGGCTATAGTCCAACTTTGAGTCCACAGTTGAGGGACATGACAATACGCAGTGTGATATGTCACAGAAAAACTCAAGGGCCCATTAGGAGCATTGGAGGCTTTTTGATTTTGGCTCATGGCAGATCATCTGCCGGGAGCTTCCTATTTTGTAGAGGGTGGTGGTAGCTACTTCATAGGGGATGACTCTGGGCCATTTGTTTTTAGTCCTGGTGGGAGAAGAAAGAGAAGAGGAACATTATGTTCACAATACGATTATTAATTATTATGCCACATACACACGACCATTTTTCCTGACGAGAAACATGCCATTTTTTTAATTGGTCGTGAAAAACGGTCGTGTGTGGGCTCCAGAGCATTTTTCTCGACGAGAAAAATAGGCATTAAAAATTTAGAACCTGCTCTTTTTTTTCTCGTCGTTTCTCACGTCGTCGTTTTTCTCGTCCTGAAAAACGGTCGTGTGTACGCTTAAACGATGGGAAAAAAACATGCATGCTCAGAAGCAAGTTATGAGACGGGAGCGCTCGTTCTGGTAAAACTAGTGTTCCTAATGGAGATAGCACATTCGTCACGCTGTAACGGACTGAAAAGCACGGAGACTGAAAAGCGCAAATCGTCTCTCACCAAACTTTCACTAACACGCGGTAACACAAAATCAGCAAGAGCAGCCCAAAGGGTGGCGCCATCCGAATGGAACTTCCCCTTTATTGTGCCGTCGTACGTGTTGTACGTCACCGCGCTTTGCTCGAGCATTTTTTTTTTTCACGATAGTGTGTAGGCAAGGCAGGCTTGAGAAGAATCACGACGAGGATAATGGCCATTAAAAATTTAGAACCTGCTCTTATTTTTCTAGTCGTTTCTCACGTCGTCATTTTTCTCGTCGTGAAAAACGGTCGTGTGTACGCTATAACGACGGGAAAAAAACATGCATGCTCAGAAGCAAGTTATGAGACGGGAGCGCTCGTTCTGGTAAAACTAGTGTTCCTAATGGAGATAGCACATTCGTCACGCTGTGACGGACTGAAAAGCACGGAGACTGAAAAGCGCAAATCGTCTCTCACCAAACTTTTACTAACACGCGGTAACATGAAATCAGCAAGAGCAGCCAAAAGGGTGGCGCCATCCGAATGGAACTTCCCCTTTATTGTGCCGTCGTACGTGTTGTACGTCACCGCGCTTTGCTCGAGCATTTTTTTTTTCACGATAGTGTGTAGGCAAGGCAGGCTTGAGAAGAATCATGTCGAGAAAAACGCTGTTTTTTTACATGACATTAAAAACGGTCGTGTGTACGCGGCATTAGTCAATACTTATGTGTCTGTGCTCTCTGACTGAGCAATGGATGGAGAGATCTCTTCGACATACTTAATATTTTATTTTTAGTTGTACATGTATGCATGTATGTATAAAACAGATATGCTTCTCTTCTGAAAAAAAGTTTATTGAAAATTTACACGCAAAAACTAAATAATCAGATGAGACTCAGATGAAGACAGGCTGATAGAACAGCCCCGACACACCAGACCTGAGACATCTTTCATGTTGTTATACTCACTTGCACGTGGTGATACACAGATAATATCTGGGCCATAGGCAGGGTTGTGGTTGAACTCCGGTCTCCAATAAAACCAGCTAATTTCTGGTGGTCTCGGCAGGAATAATTTGGGATAGTCTTTCCCGGTCCGGATAAAATCTGTAAAACACTTTTTATGGCTTTTCTGGGATGAGAACAGGAGTCATAAAGATGATATCCTAGGGTCACATTAGGCAGGATTGTTGGATTTTTGTTCATTTGGTCAATGGCAAAAAGGAACATTTGAATATTTTTGTAGTAATGGAGCAAAGGCCTGTTAATATAATGGATTAATGAGTTGGATACAAGAGGTCAGCAGCTTCTTAAGGCCTAGGAAGTTTAGTGACAACATGGAAATCAAGAAAGCTTATGCCAACCAATCACATTTCACCCTTTGAACTCCAGGAAGATTCAAAAATAAATGTTGTATTTGCCAATAAACTGGCTTGCCAATAGGGATGAGCTTTGGGTTAGGGTCAGCCATAATGTTAACCTGAATTCCAGCTGTTTGCAGTTCTCTGAATGGATAAACTAAATGGCCCTTATTGTAGGGTGACCAGACATCCCCCGGTTTCCGGGGACAGTCCCCGGATTGAGGACACTGTCCCCGGACCAAGTCTGTCCCCGGTTTTGTCCCCGGATTGGATTTGAACAGGGGCTGGGGCAATTTCAAAGACAGTCAGTGCAGAATAAAAAAAAAAAAAAAAACAGAATTACACACCTCTGCTCCGCTGCTCTTACTAGCTATGGGGGGGGGGTGTATTTTTTTTTCATTATCTGTGCCCGTTTCTGATGATCATGTGCTGGTCGGAGCGGAGGGAATATTTCTTCAGTTTCGGGTGCCCATTCAGCTCCGCTCCCATGTTCTTCTGCCTTGGCTCAAGTCCCGGCCAGCCGCCTGCCTGCTCATCTCCTTACCTTCCTTGGCGGAGGGATCTTCCTCCGCACCCCACCCAGTAGTAGCCGGGGGCCCGGAGAGTGAGACTTGACAGGCTGTGAGGCGGGTGGCGACGGGCAGAGAGTCGCTGATTGCCGCTGATTACTAGTAAAAAAAAATAATATGTCCCCGGATTTAATTTTAAAAATCTGATCACCTTACTTTATTGGCCGGTTCACCCACCCACCTTAATCTTCAGTTACTGCAAAAGTAAGTCATGCATTTAGTGGTGGTATCCCTCCTGCCACTGACTGATGACAGTTTCCTGCTTGCCACTGACTTGCTTTAGCTTATGAAGAAGCCGCCAGCCATCCTGAGTGGGGGACCCCCATAGCAAAGCACATTGTCCCCATGTTAATGAGATCAGGGCCTCTTCCCCTGCACCCTGACCATGTGGTTGTGGGGGTCCTGAGACAGGGGGCTTTTTAGAATCTGGAATCAACCTGTACAAATAATACCTCCCCTCTCGTTTGCAAAAAAAAAAAAGAAAAATGTAAACCCCAAATACAGACATGCTTTGCAATATCTTTATTGAATAAATAAGGCTGCACGACTTCAACGTTGGGAAGGAAACTTACATGGGGTGTCAATGACCCCCCTGCATAACACCTTGTCCCCATGTTGATACGGACAAGAGCTTTATCTCCATGGCCCAGTGGATGTGGGGGGCTGTGGAGGAGGATTATCAGAATAAAAAAACAGAACCTGTACATATCTGGGCCTACTCCTACATACACTATATTATCAAAAGTATTGGGAGACCTGCCTTTACACAGACATGAACTTTAATGTCATCCTAGTCTTGGTCCGTAGGGTTCAATATTGAGTTGGCCCCGCACTTTGCAGCTATAACAGCTTCACCTTTTTTGGGAAGGCTGTCCACAAGGTTTAGAAGTGTGTCTATGGGAATGTTTGACCATTTTTCCAGAAGTGGATTTGTGAGGTCAGGCACTGATGTTGGATGAGAAGGCCTGGCTCGCAGTCTCCACTCTATTTCATCCCAAAGGTGTTCTGTCGGGTTGGGAGTCAGGACTCTGTGCAGGCCAGTTAAGTTCCTCCACCCCAAACTCGCTCATCCATGTGTTTATGGACCTTGCTTTGTGCATTGATCCAAATCATTTGGTGAAGGGGGGATTATGGTGTGGGATTGTTTTTCAGGGGTTGGACCCCTTAGTTCCAATGAATGAATTGTATAGCGCTACACATGTGAACTGAATCACCTCTAAGTGCTTTTTGCAGCCAGTGTCTGCTTGGTTGGTGCGGTCAATTTACCCTGTAGGATCTCGACACGCTTGGGACACACAGTCGTACACATATATATATACATATATTAGGGCCAATTTGTACCAGATCCAATTAACCTACCAGCATGTCTTTTGAGTGTGGGAGGAAACCAGAGTACCCGGAGGAAACCCACGCAGACACAGGGAGAACATGCAACCTCCAGGCAGATGGTGTCGTGGTCGAGATTCAAACCAGCGACCCTTTTGCTGCTAGGTGAAAGTGCTAACCACTACACCACTGTGTTGCCATTTCCAGTGAAGGGAACTCTTAAGTCGTCAGCATACCAAGACATTTTGGACAATTTCATGCTCCCAACTTTGTGGGAACAGTTTGGGGACGGCCCCTTCCTGTTCCAACATGACTGCGCACCAGTGCACAAAGCAAGGTCCATAAAGACATGGATGAGTGAGTTTGGGGTGGAGGGACTTGACTGGGTCTGCACAGAGTCCTGACCTTGACCCCATAGAACACCTTTGGGATGAATGAGAGCGGAGCCTGATACTGAGATGATGGAAGTTAGCAGAGCTTCCCCTCATTTACTAAGCTCCGAGGCAACTGTACTTTCTAGGATGCAACTGCACTTGCAAAGTGCACAGTCTATTGCCTTTAGTAAATCAAACCCATGGACCGTCAGAAAGGTCGTCATAATACTTCTTCTACTGCAGAGAACTTTCATCTGTTTTTTTTTTTTTTATTATTTTTTTAATCCTGATAGGGTCACTTTTAGTAATTGTGTTATTGACAAATATATAGACTTTTCTACCAACTTACAGACAATATTGTTACATTAGTAAAAGCAACATACCGTATATACTTGAGTATAAGCCGACCCGAATATAAGCCGAAGGCACCTAATTTTACCACAAAAAACTGGGAAAGCTTATTGACTCGAGTATAAGCCTAGGGTGTCCATCTGTATGCCTCACTGTGCCTCACTGTGTCCATGACTAGACTGACGTTTAACATGGGAGCCGGTACCGGGTCCCCAAATTCACCAGAGAAATGACCGTTTAACATGGGAGTCTATGGAAGGGGTGCCCGGCTTTGAAACATCGGTGCTCTACGGCCCTAGGTCCCCCAGACAGCACACTTGTAGAGGAAGAGTGGGGCTACATGTGTGCCAAGTTTGGGGTCCAGGGGACCTACGGCTGGCCGGTACCGGGTCCCTAAAGTCCGGGAGATCAGGCGCAAAAAGGTGACTCGAGTATAAGTCGAGGGGAGGCATTTTCAGCACAAAAAAAGTGCTGAAGAACTCGGCTTATACTCGAGTATATACGTAGTCATTTATTTTGAATAAATGGAGCTAGTGATATGCAAAACTTAACAAGACATAATGACCGATCAGAAGCCATCATCCACTAATCTAGTTATCATAAATTGTGTTTGTTAAGAGTTATTGCAATTGCTCAGTTCCTCATGATTTGTTGCATTACCTTACAGATATGAGACTTATTTGTTCAAGTTACGTACTTCATACAGAACATGCCGGTGAGATTGGGCTTCTCACGGCTCTTGTACCCGGCCATGAGGCAGTTGACGGTGAAGACTCCTCCGATGATGATGTCTCCATCCTGAACATATTCATAATCCTCGTACGCTGGTACAATCTGCAGGTCACAAGCTGGCGATGGACTGCAGATACTATTCAGGCATAATGTTAAACACAGAAATAAAATAAGCCACATTGTTTTACAACATGAAATGTTTCCATAAATCTGAACAACGAATGCCGAGTAAGAAATCTGTACATGACACTGGATGGTGTGAGCTGCCGTGTCTGTCGGTGCAGCAGGTCGGAGTCCTCTGTGCCCGGTTTATATAGACGTGTAGTGCAGAGATTTAGAACTTTGAGTTTATTTAGCCGTAGCAAAGAGGAAGAAAATAGGTCTTTGTATTCTAGTTAAAGAATATGGCGGCTAAAATGTTGCCTGAAAAGATTTCCTAATAAAACAAGTTAAAGCTTTTTTTGTTAAAATATGTAATATACTAAAAGCTTTATTCCCTTCTCTCTCTCTTTTTATACATCTTTGCCTGTTCTGATTTATTTGTCTCTGTCCACCTGATCTTCTTAAAAGTTTTTTTTTTTTTTTTTTAACAAACAGGAGTGCTTTATTGAAGGTTAAGTACAGTACAGTAGGTCATCAATACAGACATTTCGTCAAATACAAAGGAGAAAAATAAAATCAATAGAAACAACACAGTACAATCGGTTACTACAGCACATGGTATGTACATTACTCCCACTCAAGATTGAATCTAGCAAAGCATAACATTTTGCAAACCCAAAATTGTATACAGAGAGAAAAAAAAGGAGGAGTAGACCCAGCTGGGAAAGAGACATAGAAAAGACAGAATAGCCTGATCACATTACCCCAGGGGGGGGGGGGGGGGAAGGAGGGAGAGAAAGATGGAGGGGGGAGGAAGGGGGCAGAGAGGTGAGGACCAGAGAGGGTGGGGGGAGAGGGAGAGAGGGGTGAGGGGGGGGGGGGGGGGCGGAGGGAAGGTAAACAAGGAGGGAGGGGACCACAGTCAGGTAGGTCCAGGGCCTCAGAATGTTTTCCAGGCCAACCAGACTTTGTCATACTTCCAAGGACAGCCACGGCTAATGTAAGTCAATTTATAAAGAGGCAGAGCCGCATTAATTTTACCCTCCCAGGAAGAGACAGAAGGAGGGGTGGATGGAAGTCCACTTACATAAGATTTCCTTTTTGGCATAGAAAAGAAGATAAGAGATTAACAGTTTACTATGATGGGACCTTTGCTCATCATCAATGACACCCAGCAAGGCTAGTTCAGGCGTCATGGGGACAGCCAGCTCCAAACGGACATTTAACTGTTCAAATACCCCTGACCAGAAGGACACCAGAGCAGGACATGTCCAGAACATGTGAACAGGGCCGATCCTAGGGTCACAGATGCCTGGGTGCATAAATATTTCTGGCGCCCCCACATGGGCGTGGTCATCTTACTAACTCCTCCCTTAACAATTGTTTCTATGGCTATGACTCAAACACAGAGATGCTCCTCTAAGAAGTCTTCATTACCCTGGGATCGTCCCAGGATCTTTTAACAATAAAGAAAATGAGTACACTAATGGGACCTGGAGGGGGGTCTCTCTAATGCACACAGAGGGGGCTTATGTTAGAGACTCTGTTCAAAAGAGCCCCCAGACATACTACAGACATGATACAGGAGATGGTCAGAGACTGCAGACATGATATGAGAGATGGTCAGAGACTGCAGACATAGTACAGGAGATGGTCAGAGACTGCAGACATACTACAGGAGATGGTCAGAGACTGCAGACATACTATAGGAGATGGTCAGAGACTGCAGACATACTACAGAAGATGGTCAGAGACTGCAGACATACTACAGGAGATGGTCAGAGACTGCAAACATACTACAAGAGATGGTCAGAGACTGCAGACATGCTACAGGAGATGGTCAGAGACTGCAGACATAGTACAGGAAATGGTCAGAGACTACAGACATAGTACAGGAGATGGTCAGAGACTGCAGACATAGTACAGGAGATGGTCAGAGACTGCAGACACACTACAGGAGATGATCAGGGACTGCAGACACTACAGGAGGCTGCAGTTCCTATGGATGGCAGTAGATAATGGCCGACCGGCCCTCTCACCAGACCCGGCGATACAGCAACATCGGTTCCTCTGATCAGGAGTCCGCTCACTCTAGGTTGCCCGTAGTGCTCAGATCTGTATTCTGGTAATGACTCCATTCCTTTCTTCGCCAGGGATGGTACCAGGCTGTGCGGCTTTCCCTCTGGTGGCGCAGGGCAGCGGGGTTCTCTGTCTGATGGTGTCCCCTCAGCACTGTCCTCTCCCTTGAGTCCTGGGTACACTTCCCCAAAAGCTTTCCCAGGCTCCTGGCTCTCTCTCTCTCTCGCTCTCTCCACCTCTCCCATTCAGCTGGGCATGCTGTGTGGGCTGCAGTTTCTGGGTCACAATGGGGCCGCCAGTCCTCGGGACTACATGTCCCACAATTCTCTTCTCTGCTCCTTTTTTATTGTATTCCTCTCCCTGGCCAATATAAAGGAGGGAGAAGAAACATAGCGGGCAGCTGTCCTGGCAAGCGTCGCTCACTAGTACAGCAATGCGAGGAGGAGAGGGGTCTAAGAGCCCGCGGCTGCTCTCTCTCCACTCAGACATGGGCGCTCTGATCTCTGGCTGCTTCGCTCTCCTCCTCTGAAAGGAGGAGGGAGGGGGATGGGCAGTAAACACAGAGAGCCCTCTTCCTGTTGATAACAGGGATGGCAGTGGCGGTGGCACAGTCTCTTCTCCCCTGATCTGCTCCTGCATACCTCCCAACTTTTAAAATTGAGAATGAGGGGCATTCTGGGGAGAGAGTGACCTGCGGCACTCGCAGCTTATATCAAAGTCCCCATCAGAGTCCCCCCCCACAGCAGGGGTCCCCATCAGAGTCCCCCCCACAGCAGGTGTCCCCCATCAGAGTCCCCCCACAGCAGGTGTCCCCCATCAGAGCCCCCACAGCAGGTGTCCCCCATCAGAGCCCCCACAGCAGGTGTCCCCCATCAAAGTCCCCCCACAGCAGGTGTCCCCATCAGAGCCCCCCCCACAGTGTCTCCTATCAGAGCCCCCCACAGCAGGTGGAGAGAGCAAGCGGGGTGGGGAACAGCAGCACCCGCTACATGCTCTCCGCCTCTGGACACAGACAAGGAGGAAGAAGGGGAGCACTCTGGAGCTTCGGCGCCCCCACCTCTGCGGCACCTGGGTGCGGAGCACCCCGCGCACCCTGCCTAGGATCGGCCCTGCATGTCAATATATGTGCCCTGGGTCGTCCGACACCATGGGCATTGCGGGTCCCTATCCGGGTATATTCTGGATAAACGCACTGGGGTAAAGTAAACTCTATGGAGGAATTTGGTTTGTATAAGTTTGTCACCCGCGGATAGAACCAGCTAGGGGCCCCTCTCTAAACAGTCCTCCCAGTCCCCCCTCTCCAGCGCTGGTATGTCCGCCCTCCAGGCCTCCCAGAGCCTATCCATCTTGAAGGAATCAATGGGAAGCAAGGTGCTATAAAGAGCAGAGAGAGGCTTCTGTAGGCCATCACAGGACAATAGATCTTCCACCGGGTCTAGGTGAAGACTCGGGGGTGAGGAAAAGTGGGCCCTTGCAGCGTGACGAAGCTGGGCATATCGAAAGTACATCCAGCCAGGTAGGCCATAGATCTGAGTTAGTTGGGGGAATGTCAGTAAGACTCCTGCCAGCATAATATTTCTTAATGTCTTGATGCCGTATCTCGCCCACACCTGAGGATCTGGTATGGTTCGAAAGTGAGGCAAATTAGGGTTCCCCCAGAGGGGCTGGACCGGGGACCAGCGCCCCACCTGGGAGAATCTGCACCACGCCACCACCCACACCTTAAGCGCTGCCCTAGTCGGGGCCGGCAGGTCAACATAAGCTCTTGGTCCTCTATATGCTAAATTTTGGAGCGCCTGCAGGGAGCCCAGCCGGGCTGCCTCCACACAGACCGCAGCATTGGAGCGTCGAGCCCCAAACCACCAATACACAGTGACCAACATAGCTGCCCAGCAGTAAGCCCGCAGATTTGGAAGGGCCAGGCCCCCCAGGTGAGTCGGGGATTGTAGAGTGGTTTTCGCTAGTCGTGGCACGCACCCATGCCAGATAAAGGAAATAATACACTTGTCCACCTCCCGAAAGAAGGCCGCCGAAATCCATACCGGGCTGTTCCGAAACAGATAAGTGAACTTGGGTAAGATAACCATCTTTAAGATATTTATATGCCCAATCAAGTTCAGCGGAAGGCCAGACCAGGATTGACACCGTTCCTTCAGAAGCTGGAGCAAGGGGAGTATATTAAGTGAATAATATTGGGAAGGAGTCCTAGCAACTCGTATCCCAAGGTATCTGAATTCTTCAACCCATTGCAGCAGTGTGGGATTGGACGGAGCCCGGGTTCGATCATCGATGGGAAAAAGGACCGACTTGGACCAGTTGATACGGATTCCCGACAGGGACCCAAATTTATCAAATAGTTCCAGGGCAGCAGTCAGGGATGGGCCTGCGTCATTCAGATATAAAAGGGCATCATCCGCATAGAGGGATAATTTCTCCTCTAAAGCACTGATCCGCAATCCCCTGACCTCCAGAGACTCCCTGACCAAAATCACCAGAGGCTCCAGCGCCAGGGCAAACAGGCCGGGGGACAAGGGGCATCCCTGACGTGTACCTCTATGCAAGCGGAAGGAGTCAGAAATCCGGTCATTAGTACGCACCCTAGCCTTCAGGGCCCTGTAGAGCAGCTGGATCCATCGCACAAAATTGGGGCCAAATCCGAAGTGTCGCAAGACACCCCAGAGATATTCCCACTCCACTGAATCAAATGCCTTTTCGGCATCCAGGGAGGCAATCACCCGAGATCCAGCATTATCATGGGTTATGGGCAGGTTTAGGAACAGACGCCTGATATTAATGTCCGTACCCTTACCCGGCATAAAACCAGTCTGGTCAATATGTATCAATGTAGATATTACCGACGACAGGCGGGTGGCCAAAATCTTGGCCAGTATTTTCGCGTCTACATTGAGCAGCGAGATGGGCCTGTATGACGCGCAGTCCTGGGGGTCCTTACCAGACTTGGGTATCAAGACAATGATGGCTTCCTCCATAGACTCAGGCAAAACAGCATTTTCCGCGAGTCCAGAGAAGAGTGTTTGAATTCTAGGGGCAAGGAGATCAGCATGCTGAGAATAAAACTCCGCAGGCAAGCCATCTGCTCCTGGGGTCTTACCACTTTGTAGACCCCCAATCGCAGCTTGAACCTCCTCCAGAGATATATCCTCCTCCAACAATGCTCTATGTTCCTCCGATAAAGTAGGAAAGGGGATAGCACCCAGATAGTCCTGTAATTCAGAAGGAGAGAAACAGGCTCTAGAGGAGTATACCCCTTGAAAAAATTCTAAAAATCTATCACTGATATCCTCAGGAGAGGACACCAATTGTCCCTGAGTGTCCCGGATAGCAGCAATATGCGTGGTAGCTGCCTGGGCTCTTGTCAGCCAAGCCAACAACCGTCCGTTTTTATTGCCATGTTCAAATATTCTCTGCTTAGAGTACAGCATAGATTTCTTTGTCAGTTCAACATTGTGCAGGGAGAGATCTCGAAGGGCCCTCTGCCAGCACAAGTGAGCCTCGTCACTGGGGGAACGAATGTATTCCCTCTCACAGCGTACATCCTCCCCCTTCAGATCCTCCAGTGACCGAGAAGCCTCTCTCTGCAGGGAAGAGATTAGTGATATGTATTCCCACCTTGTCCAGGATTTAAAAGCATCCCATAAAGTGGCAGCATTAGCAGATTCCCTATTCAGCAGCCAATAGTTGCAAATACCTTCCACCATTGACTCCTGCACCTTCTCATCCATTGCCCAGAACCCAGACAGACGCCAAAGCTTCAGGCCCGGAGGCCTAGCCAGGGAAATAGTAAGATGAAGAGGGGCATGATCAGAAATTCCACGGGGTAAATGCTTGGCCTCTCTTATCCAGCATAATGCTCCAGATGAGGCATACGCCAGGTCAATGCGGTACAGGGCCCGGTAGGAGGCAGAGTGGCAAGTGTATTCCCTATCCTGAGGGTGGAATTTACGCCATACATCCGTGAGGGCAAACGTATCCGCCCAGTTTTGTAGGTCTAAAGAGGAGCGGCCCACCGTATGCAGTCTGTCTAGGTCCTGTGATGGCACCATGTTAAAGTCCCCAAGGAGAAACACCTCCTGGGTGTGGAACCCCATCACCATCTGCATAACATCATATAAGAGCTGGGCACTGGCTGGAGGAGGGAGATAAAGGCCCACTAACACCATTTTCCTGTCATACAGTAAAACATGTAATATTACATACCGACCCCCAATGTCCGTCCGGACATCCAGCACCTGAAGTGGGAGGGACCTGCGGATCAGAACGCTAACACCCCTGGCATAGGTGGAATAAGTGGAATGATAGTGAGTTCCCACCCAGGTCCTTCGGAGGCCAAGGATTCTGTTGCCCACCAAGTGTGTTTCCTGGAGAATGCACACCTGCGGGTTATATCTTTGCAGAAATTTCAAAACCAGTGAGCGTTTGGTGGCCGAGTTGAGGCCCCGAACGTTCCAAGAGATAATATTAATGTTTGCCATAGTTCACTGTATATAAAGAAAGGGCCATAATCCGCAGATCCCCCCCCCACCCAGAGTACATACAATCCCATGTAAGCACATATTATTAAGAACAGGTGCAGCACCATGTACATGTAAATGAGCGATGTCAGCATTTGAATGAGGCAACTCCTGAAAAACAAAACTACAAAAACATTCCCCAACTGTCTGCAACGGCAGAAACTTTCCCCCCCACCCCACATCCCCAGCAAAAACTGGTGATGTATCAAATCCCCCAACCCCAACAGTAACATCAGTTCAAGGAGGGCGTGCACTGAATGCGAGCGGTATCCTCCAAAAGATCCATAGAGATGCTGGTAAAGGCTAGCATAATCAGTCTCCTGGGTAAACCCAGGAGTACAAAACGTAGTTACCCGTAGAACATTGAAACTCTCCAACAGTCACTTGTGCCACATAATAATACAGCCCATCTCAGGGCAGTGATTGCTAAAACCCACCCCTTAAACCCGTAGCCACCCATCGTTCCCCAGCACCAGTCAAAAAGTCAAGAGCCAAAACCAGGGATGGGAGAACCACGAGTGCGCGGCGGCGCACAGAGTCGCAGAGAGCCAAGTGCAGGGATAGTGGGAGAGGGGCGGTAGCAAGCCCAAGCAGCGTACTCAGTCATAGGCCAGGTCAGCATCCCCAGCAATGGCCGCATCCCCCCAATCCCCATGTGGCGCCAAAAAACATGCGCCAAAGAAAAGTGGAGAAGATCCGTCAAGTAATAGGAGCATTGCAACTAGTCACATTTCTCCAGAGAGGTCACTGACATCCCAATTCCAAAAGCCCTCTTGACGGGCAACAAAAAGTGTGCGACTCCGTGCTCCACATCACAATATAACAAAGAGCAGGTTGCTGGGGCACAGTCACAGGTCGTCAATTCAGGCAGCGGTGTAATTGGGTCTGGTACCGCGTAGCCGCGATCTACCTATTAACATAGACCACAGCGGCAGCATATCCAGACACAAGCAGGTCATTACATACTAGGCAAAAGCGAATCTTTAGGGCAATGCAAGAAGGAAGGGCAGCCGACTATCCACGAAGAGGAGGCAAAGACTCCAGCCAGGCCGCAGCATCCCAGGGGGTAGTAAAAAACGTAACAGTCTCCCCATCCTGTACCCTCAGCTTGGCAGGAAAGAGGACACTATACTTGATGTTCCGTGCCCGAAGCCCCCCCTTCACCTGGTCAAAAGATCTACAGAGTTTTTGAGTTTCAGCAGAGTAGTAAGGGAAAAACAGGAGGCTGCCATTTTGGTATTTCAACTCACCCGCCCTACGTGCAGCCCGGAGGATCTCGTCACGATCTCTAAAATTAAGCATCCGAAAGATAAAGGTGCGAGGGCGGGCTCCAGGGGGTCCCGGGTCGGAGGGATTCGATGGGCGTGCTCCACTGTATAATATGGAGAGAACTGTGCATCCAGCAGCAGATCCTTCAGCAGGCCCTCCACAAATACTGTAGGATTCCTCCCCTCCACGCCTTCGGGCAGACCGATGATCCAGAGATTGTTTCTCCTGTTCCGGTTCTCGGCGTCGTCCACATTGTATTCAAGGGCCCGCACCTTTGTCTGTAGAGTGCAGAGAGACGCCGAGTGTTCCTGGACAGTATCCTCCGTCTGGCCGACTCGCTGCTCATCCTCCGTCACCCTCGAACGGAGCTTGTCTAAGTCCTGCCGAACGAGGCCAACATCCATCTGCACAGCCTCGATCTTGCTGGTCAAAGTAGCCTGGCATTTCGCAATCGCCGCCATCACCTCCTGGAACCCGAGCTCCATTTGCGACGCCATGCTGTGAGCTCTCACAGAGGGGGTCCCCACGTGTGCAGCCGCCTACGGAGCTATCACCTCCGCTTGCTGCGGAAAATTAATCTTTTTTCCCCTCTGCCTAGTCCTGTGGGACATCCGGAGTGGAACAGAGTAGTTTTAAGCACAGAAAACAGGCAGGAGCAAGGATAATAGAAGAATAGCCAGCAGAGCTCTAGATCATGTGTCTGCTCAGATCGCCATCTTGGACACGCCCCTGATCTTCTTAAAAGTTTAACACATTATGATCGCATAAAAAACAAAAAAACAATATGAATAATATTGCAATAAACTACAGCCACATCAATCGATTCTAACAGGACATGGGGATGGGGGGTGGATGGGTTTGTGGGGTGATGGTGGTGATTGCTTAACCACTTAAGGACCGGCCACTGTATATATACGTCAGCAGAATGGCTCGTACAGGCACAATCACGTACCTGTATGTGGCCCTTTAACTGCCCGATGTCGGGGTCGCGCTGATGGCACTGATGGACACTGATGATGGGCACTGATAGGCGGCACTGATGGACACTGATAGGCGGCACTGATGGCCACTGATATGTGGCACTGGTATGCGGCACTAATGGGCACTCATAGGCGGCACTAATGGGCACTCATAGGCGGCACTGATGGGCACTCATAGGCGGCACTGATGGGCACTTATGGGTGGCACTGATAGGTGGCACGGACGGGCACTGATAGGTGGGCACTTATGGGCACAGATGGGCACGGATGGGCAATGATAGGTGGCACTGATGGACACTAGTAGGTGGCACTGATGACACTGGTGGCTGGCATTGCTGGGCATCACACATTGTGGTCGTGCCATGATGGTGCCAGTCAGTGCCCATTTGTGGGCACTGATTGACATATGTTTTTTATGTATTTGTACATGTGGATGGCTATGGGGGACTTACCTGGCCATCCACATGCTTGGGGCTTCCCTGGTGGTCCTGGGCGGCATCCTGGTGGTCTAGTGTGGGTATCCGAGGGGGGGCTGCGCTGATAAACAATCAGCGCGAACCCCTCCTGTCAGGAGAGCCGCCGATCGGCTCTCCTCTACTCGCGTCTGTCAGATTGGACACGATCTGTCAGATTGGACACGGCTGATCACGTGATAAAAAGCCTCCGCCGGAGGCTCTTTACCGAGCTCAGTGTAGCGGTGTGTCAGACTGACACACCGCTCCACCGATCGCCGCGATGCGCGCCCCCCGGGCGCGCGGCGGCTGTTATCCTGCAGGACGACACAACCACAACACAACCACTTCCCGGAAGTCAATCTCCTATTGACTGGGTGGGAAGTGGTTAAAGAGCAACATTAAAAATACACAGTTCTTTTCACCAGCATGTAGGTAGGTGCAGTCTGTTTTCTCCACTGCAGGTGGCACTCAACCGCAGCGGCATTGCAGAGGAAGAGGAATTTGAGAGGAACTTTGTTCCCTTTATGGTTTCCCGGGTCACAGGAGGGCAACTATCCAATTGGATGCTGGCTCCCCATGTGACTCTGGTGGCAATATTGGGCTGGGCAGAGTCTTTTTAAGACCCTAGCTTCCAGGTTTGGCACGCTTTTCATGTGTCGCTAGTGTAGGGACAGGTCACCCATATGACATGGACAGTGCTAGTATCAGGGGGAGGTTCCAGCCTATTAGGGAAAGTAAATGGACACGCCATCCTTCATGGAATTAGGGTTGCCACTTCATCCCTTTAAAACCAAAAACATATAATTACACAGGTTCTGTGGCTGATAAAGGTGGTAATTAAACTCAGTTGGTGCCTTATATGCATTAAATTAGCCTTAGAACCTGCGTAATTCATATGTGTTTCGGGTTTAAAGGGATGAGGTGGCAACCCTACATGGAAGCCTCCCCACTTGGGTATTGACCATCCAGATTGCATTCCATCACTCGATACAGGTGCTGTTAGTATGCCTGAGACCCACTGTTATTACACATCGGTGTTGCCTTCTGTGAGTGCTCCTGGTCAGGTTGCCTTCCCACCAGGCTTGTTGTATATTACTGAAGTTCAACTTCAATATAGTTATGATTCCTGCACCCGGACTCAGCAGTCATCAGGATATGTCCCTTCTAGCAGTGGGTGTGGAAGGGGGAACAGGAACCATCATGGCACTGCTAGGATAGTGTCACGAGGATGCTATACACAGACATCCAATACAGGTGGTCAGATCATTGGGCTGCACATTAAGGAATCAGGAACAGAGTAAGTGAAAATTATAAATATTTATTAAAGATAAAAACACACGTGTAAACAAAACCACAGCAAACCATAGGCAAGAAACGAATACAAAAGAACACAACAAACCCCAAAAACAACCTAATCTAACTAGCTAACTAATATGTACAAAAGGGAACACACATACATGAACAAGGCAGGGATGAGAGACAAGGGGAGCAGAAGGCCAGGTACTGGGAGCAGTCAGCAAGGGGGAGCTGGAAGCTGGTATCAGGGGACAGGTCTCAGGGGACAGGTCACAAGGATCAGAGTTCAAGACAAGGCAGGGAACAGATCAGGATCAGGTAACGGATCAGGTTCAGGTTCAGGCAGGGACCAGGCTTACAGAAGGAATTCTGGAGCACTGAGCTTGGTTAAGGGCGGGCTTATATAGTCCAGCAGACCCAGATCAGGTGTGCTTGATGGCTGGTGGAAAGTCTTGGTGAGGAGACACCCGCTGGTGGCCACCAGAACTACACCCACTGGTGCTGAAAGCAACAGTGCCACCAGCAGGTGAGCCCAGTAATGACACCATTCCTGACAGATAGGCTTTGGCCCTGGTGCCTAAGTTTAAGGGCTCTAACATTCCCCTGGCTGAGTGAGAGGAGAGACTGGAGAGTGCTGCGTGCCTGTATCAGGTTCCCGCCTGGCTGATCACGGAGCTCGCTATTAACTCCTGGGAGGGTGATTCCCACCAAGCGGTGATGACACTACTGGAAGAGGACCAGGCCAGGCTGGAACAGATTGTAGCATGCCTGGAGGTCTTGTTTGGAGCCGGTTTCAGATTTGAGGTGGAGGTTCTTTGTCCAGAGGCGACAGGAGGATGAGAGCCTCACTTACTTTGTGGTAGCACTCCAAAAACTCTGGAAATGCCTGGAGAAGAGGGATATGCGTGGCTGTGCCAATATAGGCGCCTCAGACCACCTACTCAGGACCCAGTTTGTTCTAGGACTAAAGGCTGTGCCAGTCTGGAGAGCCCTACAGGAGCAGATTAAAGCACAATCCACCATCTCCTTCCATGATACTGTGATGGACATGGTTGTGCGGGAAAAGGAAGATGCAAAGCAATTGCAGCGGTGATAAAGAGGTATGAACCGTTACACCTTCCCCTCTGTCTGCCAAACATGCAGCTTTAAGGGAACTAATCCAAGGGTGAGAATCCCCTGTGGAGGGGCCCAGAGGAGGACTGGAAGTGCTGGAGTTGTTGCCGCTTTTAACATGTAGCTAAGAACTGTGGCTGGTCAGAATCCAAAAGTACTGCCATTAAACTGGTGGCTTCTGAGGTAGAAGGATAACTCCCAGGACAAAATCCCAATACACCCAAGTCCATGGTCAAGCCAAGTCCAGTAATGAATGTCCTCGTTAATGGGAAAGAGGTCCCATGCCTGATCAACACTGAGATTTGAGGTCACTGCCATGACTTCAACACTCAACAGTTCAAGACCAGGGATGAGCCGAACACCCCCCTGTTCGGTTCGCACCAGAACCTGCGAACAGACAAAATGTTCGTGTGAACTTTAGAACCCTATTAAATACAATGGACTCGAACTTTCGAAATCTAAAGTGTTAATTATAAAGGCTAATATGCAAGTTATTGTCCTAAAAAGTGTTTGGGGACCCGGGTCCTGCCCCAGGGGACATGTACTGTATCAATGCAAAAAGAAGTTTTAAAAAACGGCCGTTTTTTCGGGAGCAGTGATTTTAATAATGCTTAAAATGAAAAAATAAAAGTGAAATATTCCTTTAAATTTCGTACCTGGGGGGTGTGTATGATATGCATGTGACGTGGCGCATGTTTCCCGTGCTTAGAACTGTCCCTGCAAAAAATGTCATTTTTGAAAGAAAAAAAGTCATTTAAAACTGATTCGCGGCTATTAATGAATTGTCGGCTCCCGGCAATACATACAAAAGTCATTGATAAAAAAAAAAAAAAAGCGTGGGGGTTCCCCAGAATTCAATTACCAGGCCCTTCAGGTCTGGAATGGATATTAAGGGGAACCCCGCCGCAAATTTTAAAAAAAATTGACGTGGGGTTCCCCCAAATATCCATTTCAGGCCCTTCAGATCTGGCATGGATTTTAAGGGGAACTCCACCCCAAATTAAAAAAAAAATGGCGTGGAGTCCCCCTAAAAATCCATACCAGACCCCTTATCCGAGCACGCAACCTGGCCGGCGGCAGGGGAAAAGGGGGGGACGAGAGAGCGGCCCCCCCTCCCTCCTGAACCGTACCAGGCCACATGCCCTCAACATGGGGAGGATGTCCCCATGTTGATGGGGACAAGGGCCTCATCCCCACAACCCTTGCCTGGTGGTTGTGGGGGTCTGCGGGCGGGGGGCTTATCGGAATCTGGAAGACCCCTTTAACAAAGGGGACCCCCAGATCCCGGCCCCCCCTATGTGAATTGGTAAGGGGTACATTGTACCCCTACCATTTCACGAAGAAAGCGTAAAAAAATGTTTAAAAAAAACACACAAACACCTTGAAAAGGTCCTTTATTTAAAAAAAAAAAAATTCCAGCGGTGAAATCCAGTGTCCCGCGGCGATCCCGATGTCCAGCGCTGTCCTTCATTGGTTGTGCCTGAGCGGACCTGATGGGGAACTCCCTCTCAGTGTTTTAAATGTATAGACCCGCCCCTTCTAAAGTTCCCCATCAGGTCCACTCAGCGGACCAGATGCGGAACATGAGAAGGGGCGGGTCTATACATGTATTACCAAAGTGAGAGCAGTTCCCCATCAGGTCCGCCCCCTCGGTATGTCGGACCCGCCTACGTCATTGGCTTGAGCGGGGAACTTCCTTCACTATGTAGATTTAAATTACACAGTGAAGGAAGTTCCCCGCTCAAGCCAATGACGTAGGCGGGTCCGACATACCGAGGGGGCGGACCTGATAGGGAACTGCTCTCACTTTGGTAATACATGTATAGACCCGCCCCTTCTCATGTTCCGCATCTGGTCCGCTGAGCGGACCTGATGGGGAACTTTAGAAGGGGCGGGTCTATACATTTAAAATACTGAGAGGGAGTTCCCCATCAGGTCCGCTCAGGCACAACCAATGAAGGACAGCGCTGGACATCGGGATCGCCGCGGGACACTGGATTTCACCGCTGGAATGTTTTTTTTTTTTTTTTTTTTTAAATAAAGGACTTTTTCAAGGTGTTTGTGTGTTTTTTTAAACATTTTTTTACGCTTTCTTCGTGAAATGGTAGGGGTACAATGTACCCCTTACCAATTCACATAGGGGGGGGCTGGGATCTGGGGGTCCCCTTTGTTAAAGGGGTCTTCCAGATTCCGATAAGCCCCCCGCCCGCAGACCCCCACAACCACCGGGCAAGGGTTGTGGGGATGAGGCCCTTGTCCCCATCAACATGGGGACATCCTCCCCATGTTGAGGGCATGTGGCTTGGTACGGTTCAGGAGTGAGGGGGGGCCGCTCTCTCGTCCCCCCCTTTTTCCCTGCGGCCGGCCAGGTTGCGTGCTCGGATAAGGGGTCTGGTATGGATTTTTAGGGGGACTCCACGCCATTTTTTTTTAAATTTGGGGTGGAGTTCCCCTTAAAATCCATGCCAGATCTGAAGGGCCTGGAATGGATATTTGGGGGAACCCCACGTCAATTTTTTTTTTAATTTGCGGCGGGGTTCCCCTTAATATCCATTCCAGACCTGAAGGGCCTGGTAATTGAATTCTGGGGAACCCCCACGCTTTTTTTTTTTTTTATCAATGACTTTTGTATGTATTGCCGGGAGCCGACAATTCATTAATAGCCGCGAGTCAGTTTTAAATGACTTTTTTTCTTTCAAAAATGACATTTTTTGCAGGGACAGTTCTAAGCACGGGAAACATGCGCCACTTCACATGCATATCATACACACCCCCCAGGTACGAAATTTAAAGGAATATTTCACTTTTATTGTTTCATTTTAAGCATTATTAAAATCACTGCTCCCGAAAAAACAGCAGTTTTTAACCACTTAACGACCGCCCACCGCCGATTTACGTCGGCAGAATGGCATGGACAGGCAGAATCACGTAGATCTACGTGATCGCCTTTGTGCAGTTGGGGGGTCCATCTGGACCCCCCTTCACTGCAGTGAGCGGCCGTTAAGTGTTCGGGAGCGATCAGGCATGAGGGGGGGGCGCTCGATTCCGCCCCCCCCCTCGCGATCGCTCCCGGCCAATGAAAATGCTTCCTCCGCCATGTGATGTAAACAAGGCTGGAGGAAGTGATGTCATCTCCCTCGCCGCGGTCTTTCCGTTCCCGGCGCCGAGCAGAGAAGAAGCAGGTTAGTGCACCAACAGTCCACTGACACGTAGGTACACATAGGCACACAAATCACCCCCAGATCACCCCCCAGGTCACCCCAAAGCCCCCAATCACAGTGTCACTGATTGCAGTGATCATTTATTTTACTGATCACTGCATTTAGTGTCATCTGTGATTGTAAAAAGTTGCAGGGCAGTTAGGATTAGGCTCCTTTAGGTCCAGGGTAGCCCCCTAACCCCCCCTAATAAAGGTTTAACCCCTTGATCACCCCCCAGGTAACCCTTTCACCCCCTAACTTCAGCGTCACTAAGCAATTGTTTTTCCGATCGCTGTATTCGTGTCGCTGGTGTTTTAGATAGGCAGTTATTTTTTTTTAGGTTCGCCGCAGGTTTTTATTAGTGTCAGGTACCCCCATATATTATTTTAACCCCCTGATTGCCCCTAGAGTTAACCCTTTCACCAGTGATCGCCGTATAAGCGTCACTGGTGTCACTGGTTAGCCAGTAAGTTATTTAGTTATTTAGGTTACCCGTCAGGTTTTTATATAGTGTCAGGTACCCCCATATTTAACCTAATAAAGGTTTTAACCCCCTGATTGCCCCTAGTTAACCCTTTCACCAGTGATCACCATATAAAGGTTACGGGTGACGCTGGTTGATTAGTTTGCTTTTTATAGCATCAGGGCACCCGCCGTATATAACCCAATAAAGGTTTAACCCCCCTGATCGCCCGGCGGGTGAGATCAATTAGGTTTTAGCGCCAGAGAGGGTCTGCGTCGCCCCAGGCAGTGTTAGGTTAGTGACAGTAACGCTAACACCCACGCGCAAAGCATACACCCCCCTTAGTGGTATAGTATCTGATCAGATCTGATCAGATCTATACTAGCATCCCCAGCGGTTTAGGGTTCCCAAAAACGCAGTGTTAGCGGGATCAGCCCAGATACCTGCTAGCGCCTGCGTTTAGCCCCTCCGCCCAGCCCAGCCCACCCAAGTGCAGTATCGATCGATCACTGTCACTTACCAAACACAACACACATAACTGCAGCGTTCGCAGTGCTTGGTTTTTGGGGCCCTGTACGCGGCTAGGCTCCCAAAAAGTCCCACACATGTGGTATCCCCGTACTCAGGAAAAGCAGCAGAATGTATTTTGGGGTGCAATTCCACATATAACCATGGCATGTGTGAGCAATATATCATTTAGTGACAACTTTTTGTACATTTTTTTTTTCTTTTTGTCATTATTCAATCATTTGGGACAAAAAAAAAAATATTCAATGGGGTCAACATGCCTCTCAGCAAATAGCTTGGGGTGTCTACTTTCCAAAATGGGGTCATTTGGGGGGGTTTTGTGCCATCTTGGCATTTTATGGCCTTCAAAACTGTGATAGGTAGTGAGGAGTGAAATCAAAAATTTATGCCCTTAGAAACCTTGAAGGCGGTGCTTGGTTTTTGGGGTCCCGTACGCGGCTAGGCTCCCAAAAAGTCCCACACATGTGGTATCCCCGTACTCAGGAGAAGCAGCAGAATGTATTTTGGGGTGTAATTTCACATATGCCCATGGCATGTGTGAGCAATATATCATTTAGTGACAACTTTGTGCAAAAAAAAAAAAGTTTGTCATATTCCCGCAACTTGTGGCAAAATATAAAATATTCCATGGACTGAACATGCCTCTCAGTAAATAGCTTGGGGTGTCTACTTTCCAAAATGGGGTCATTGGGGGGGTTTTGTGCTGTTTTGGCATTTTATGGCCTTCGAAACTGTGATAGGTAGTGAGGAGTGAAATCAAAAATTTGCGCCCTTAGAAATCCTGAAGGCGGTGCTTGGTTTCCGGGGTCCCGTACGTGGCTAGGCTCCTAAAAAGTCCCACACATGTGGTATCCCCGTACTCAGGAGAAGCAGCAAAATGTATTTTGGGGTGCAATTCCACATATAACCATGGCATGTGTGAGCAATATATCATTTAGTGACAACTTTTTGTAATTTTATTTTTTTTTGTCATAATTCAATCACTTGGGACAAAAAAATAAATATTCAATGGGCTCAACATGCCTCTCAGCAATTTCCTTGGGGTGTCTACTTTCCAAAATGGGGTCATTTGGGGGGGTTTTGTACTGCCCTGCCATTTTAGCACCTCAAGAAATGAGATAGGCAGTCATAAATTTAAAGCTGTGTAAATTTCAGAAAATGTACCCTAGTTTGTAAACGCTATAACTTTTGCGCAAACCAATAAATATACGCTTATTGACATTTTTTTTACTAAAGACATGTGGCTGAATACATTTTGGCCTAAATGTATGACTAAAATTGAGTTTATTCGATTTTTCTTATAACAAAAAGTAGAAAATATCTTTTTTTTTCAAAATTTTCGTTCTTTTTCCATTTATATCGCAAAAAATAAAAATCGCAGAGGCAATCAAATACCATTAAAAGAAAGCTCTATTTGTGGGAAGAAAAGGACGCAAATTTCATTTGGGTACAACATTGCATGTCCGCACAATTTACAGTTAAAGCAGCGCAGTGCCGAATCCCAAAAACAGGCTTGGTCCTAATGGCCCGAAATGGTCCGGGGCTTAAGTGGTTAAAACTTCTTTTTGCATTGATACATGTCCCCTGGGGCAGGACCCGGGTCCCCAAACACTTTTTAGGACAATAACTTGCATATAAGCCATTATAATTAGCACTTTAGATTTCTCCCATAGATTTTTCGAATTTGCCGCGAACACCCCAATTTGTTCGCTGTTCGGCGAATGGGCGAACAGGCAATGTTCGAGTCGAACATGAGTTCGACTCGAACTCGAAGCTCATCCCTATTCAAGACGTGAGATCAGCTGCACCCCTCTTGGTTGTCCCTCAAAGCAGCCAATAACTCGCTCATCCTGGTTGTAGGTGTCATCTGGGTGAAGATTTAGACCAGATGGTGGAGCCAGGGAGGGGGCCGTGGTGACTTGCAGCCCAGTAAGTTCATCAGTACCTATTGTTCTGTGGATGAAATTACTGAATGGCATGGACTTACTCCTCCTACTGGCCAAATCTGAGTAATCAGGCCAGCATGAGCAGGGCTGTGGTCTGCGAGCTGTAAGGCTCAACATGATTCGGGCCTATGAGGCTAACCAGAGGGCAGTTGTCTGTACGCCCCCAAGAAAAAATTACTCCTGGCACCCAGCTCACACCATCATGGTAGTTAGGCTGCAAAGCAGATGAACAACTGGTATGTCACCATATATATAGTAGTAAAATTAGAGCTCAAAAGAGCATGCCAGAGGGTCCACTATTCTTCCCCCGGGAGCTGTGAAGGGGTGGGGAGATGTCAAAAAGTAATATGCTCAAAAACAGTAACTCCGGCGATGGATGGGGAATCCAGCAAAGGAAAGGAGTAGGCCACCCACCCTTAAGGGGAGAGTCAGACAAAATTGACCAGAGAACTGTTCACATGGCAGGCATTGCTAGATTAGTGGACTATATATATGGTGTTGTTCATCTGCTTTGCAGCCTAACCACCATGATGGTGTGAGCTGGCCATCACTTTGCAACAAACTATACTCTCCTGTGCCTCTCCTTAAGAAGCAAGATCTGTCTCGCGAAACACGTTCAGATCAGTAGCACTGTTGTTTTAGATTGATGGTGGTATCTCAATGGCATATATAGGTTCTATGGAAAGGTTTTTTTTCTATGTGATTTTAGTGAAACATTATTTATGTATTGATGATCATCTACCATTTTTTGCATTGCATTTTGTTTTTAAATGTATGTCAATAAGTTTTTCATATCTTTTACATTTTTTGTTTGAGGTGTGACTCTTCAAAAAGTCCCTTCGGCTAAATATTTTTTTTATTTTGGACAGGAGGTACTTCTTTTGCCCACAGCTGGCAGACTGGGTCCAGAAGGCATGCCAGGAGTGTGAAACCTGTTCTGTGCATAAGGCCCCTCCTGAAAAGACGATGACCATGGTTATTACCCCTTTTGGAGCCCTTTGAACTGGTCACCATGGACTTCTTGACAATATCCAGCTCCCCCTCAGGGTATCGCTATGCCCTGTTTTTTTGTTGACCATTACACCAAGTTTGCTCACCACGGACCAGACAGCCCTGACCAAAGCGAAACTGTTTTGGGAAAACGTGGTCCAGCCATATGGCTGTCCCAACCGTATACTCTCGGACCAAGGCTGAAACTTTGAGTCACTTATTTTGTCCGAGCTGTGCCATCTCAGTGGTAACCAGAAGTTGCATACCACTCCTTAAAGCCCACAGGGTAATGGAGCTTGTGAACTGTTCAACAGCACCCTGATGGGCATGCTGCGGACTCTCAAACAAGGACACTGAGATAGATGGCACAAACATGTAGGGGCCGTGGTGTTGGCCTAGAACAACATGATACATCAGGCCACGGGTCACATGCCCTTCTTCTCGATGTTTGGCGCTATGGCCAGTTACCAGTGGACCTCCTACTAGGCTTCACAGAGAGCTCAATGCCCCATACGCCCAGCACCTGGGTGCAGGGACACTGGAATCTGATACAGAAAACCAAGCAGGTAGTGCTGGATAGATACAGGGACTTGGCTGAGGGCTCTGAACTAGAAGAACTGCTGCTGCAACCGGGTGTTAGTAAAGCATACCAAGAGTGAAAGAGTCAGTAAACTGGATCCCAAGTGGGAACGCATCCCCTATCAGGTTGAGAGGCAACCTTTGCCTCTCCAACTCCAGTTTATAACGTGATTTCAGAGGTTCTCAACCATATCAAGAGTCGGCACCATCACAGCCTGTTGAGATCCTGTGTGTCGAGTGGTGATTGCTCTTCCAAACCTGCCATAGATAGAGAAGACTCAAAGTTCATGCATGTCCTACCAGTACAAGAAGTTCCTGATGAATGGTACGTGCTTCCTCTTGTGCTAGACATTTTAGAGGTCAGAAAACAGCATATCCAAGAAAACTCCTGGTGTTCACAAGCCCCGCCCAGCTCCTCCCAGCTTGATTGCGTCACCGCCTACCTCACGCGTTGCACCCAATGGGCTTTCTCAAGAGTATGGGCTGGTCTTTTGAGAAAGATTATCAGGGGTGCTTTAAGCGCAGGATTATTGAAATAATTCGACATTTTGGGGTGTATTTCTCTCTATTTTTTGACCAGAAGAATAGAATAGGTTTGGTGTAACACGTTTAAAATCATGTAATGTTGTACGTTTTAACTTTATGTCGTTTTTTTTTGTTTTATAATAAAAAAAGTAAATTTACAAAAAATTGTGCAGTTCTAATACCTCAGATATCTATTTTATGATACAGCTGTGTTATTACAGGTATTCTTAATATATTATTATAATAATAATTTTATTTTATTAACCCCTTTCCGACCGGCGCACGACAATATACTTCGGCAGAATGGCACGGACAGGCATATGGGCGTACAGGTACGTCCACTTTAAAAAGCGGCATTGTGGGCGGACGCCGCCGCAAGCTCCGTGAGTTCGACCGCGGGTCCCGCGGATTCGATGTCCGCGGGGATACCTGCGATCGTCTCATAGAGAGGAAGAACGGGGAAATGCTGATGTAAACAAGCATTTCCCCTTTCTTTCTAGTGACAGGACACTGATCACAGCTCCCTGTAATCGGGAGCAGTGATCAGTGTCGTGTCACACGTAGCCCATCCCCCCTACAGTTAGAAGCACTCCCTAGGACACACTTAACCCCTTCTGCACCCCCTCCTGGTTAAACCCTTCACTGCCAGTCACATTTACACAGTAATCAGTGCATATTTATAGCACTGATCACTGTGTAAATGTGAATGGTCCCAAAATAGCACCAAAAGTGTCCGATATGTCCGCCATAATGTCGCAGTCATGATAAAAATCACTGATCGCCGCCATTACTAGTAAAAAAAAAATATTAATAAAAATGCCATAAAACTATCCCCTATTTTGTAGATGCTATAACTTTTGCGCAAACCAATCAATAAACGCTTATTGCGATTTTTTTACCAAAAATATGTAGAAGAATACGTATCGGCCTAAACTGAGGAAATAATTTTTTTTTATACATATTTTTTGGGGGATATTTATTATAGCAAAAAGTTAAAAATATTGCTTTTTTGTCCAAATTGTCGTTTTTTTTTTTGGTTTATAGCGCAAAAAATAAAAACCGCAGAAGTGATCAAATACCACGAAAAGAAAGCTTTATTTGTGGGGAAAAAAGGGCATCAATTTTGTTTTGGAGCCACGTTGCACGACTACGCAATTGTCAGTTAAAGCGATGCAGTGCCGAATCGCAAAATTGGTCCGGGGCTTAAGTGGTTAAAGGGGTTGTAAAGGTTCGTTTTTTATTTTCTAAATAGGTTCCTTTAAGCTCGTGCATTGTTGGTTCACTTACCTTTTCCTTAGATTTCCCTTCTAAATATTTTTTTTCTTTGTTTTCTTTGTCTGAATTTCTCACTTCCTGTTTATCCTCAGTAAGCTGTTCAGTAAGCTGTTCTGGCTGACTAAACACCACTCAGATGATGGGGGCGAGCTTACTGAGGAGAAACAGGAAGTGAGAAATTCAGACAAAGAAAACAAACATTTAGAAGGTAAATCAAAGGAAAAGGTAAGTGAACCAACAATGCACTAGCTTAACCACTTTAGATCCGGGCCATAGACTATTGATGGCCTCAATGTGGATCTAAAAATCCGGGAGGACGTCAATAGACGTCCTCGGCTATTTCGGCCACTGGGGGGCGCGCGAGCGCCGCCAGCGGCACGCGCCCGGCGCATCACTGAGATGCCGATGCGCGTGCCTGGCGGCCGCGATGTCCGCCAGGTACCCGCGATCGTCATGTACACAGAGCAGGGACGTGGATCTCTGTGTGTAAACACAGAGATCCACGTCCTGTCAGGGAGAGGAGACCGATGCTGTGTCCCTTGTACATAGGGACACAGATCGGTCACCTCCCCCAGGCAGTCCCCTCCCCCACACAGTAGTAATCACTCCCAGGGCACACATTTAACCCCTTCCTCGCCCCCTAGTGTTAACCCCTTCCCTGCCAGAGTCATTTTTACAGTAATCAGTGCATTTTTTATAGCACTGGTCGCTGTAAAAATGACAATGGTCCCAAAATGGTGTCAAAAGTGTCCGATGTGTCCACCATAATGTCGCAGTCACAATAAAAATCACTGATCGACGCCATTACTAGTCAAAAAAAAATTATTAATAAAAATGCTATAAATCTATCCCCTATTTTGTAGACGCTATAACTTTTGCGCAAACCAATCAATAAACGCTTATTGCGATTTTTTTTATCAAAAATATGTAGAAGAATACGTATCGGCCTAAACTAAGAAAATTTTTTTTTTTTTTTTTTAAATGGGATATTTATTATAGCAAAAAATAAAAAATATTGTGTTTTTTTCAAAATCGACGCTCTTTTTTTGTTTATAGCGCAAAAAATAAAAACCACAGAGGTAATCAAATACCACCAAAAGAAAGCTCTATTTGTGGGGAAAAAAGGACATCAATTTTGTTTGGGAGTCACGTCGCACGACCGCGCAATTGTCATTCAAAACGTGACAGCGCTGAAAGCTGAAAATTGGCCTGGGCAGGAAGGGGGTTTAAGTGCCCAGTAAGCAAATAGTTGAAGGAACCTATTTAGAAAATAAAAAACGAACCTTTACAACCCCTTTAATATTATTATTTATATATCACCATGAAATTGTTGCTTTTTTTATATGCTTTAAAATGCTTCCACCAGCTCAAAAATGTGTGCCTGCCAACAATTGTAAAATGTCTATTTTTTATTTAATTAGTAAGTTAAAAGTTTAAATGTATTTCTAGCCATTTTTTATTTTATGGGCAGAAGATAGAATGATTATATTCCCTGACAGTTTTATTTTTTGCTCTCTGTGGTTTTCTTTAATAGACATCTGCAGAATGAAAAAATGTGTCTTGTTTAGTTTCAGATTCAATTTGTTATGTTCCTTGCAGTTTTTGCGTTTTATTCATAATGAAATTTGTTTTATTTAGTTTCATTGCGTTTCATTTATTTGTTTTCAACCCGATTATCATTTTTCCAATGAATTTAAATATTCAAATCGAATTTAAATCAAAAATAAAGAATCAATCTAAATTCATTGTGAAGAATAGCTAGTTTTATTCTGTTCAAAATTCTAATTTCGGGAAGATGGACATATTCTTGTTATTGTATTCTTTTCTATTTGAAATTCGCATTGCGGAAGATGGGCACATTCTTTCTATTTTATTCTATTCTAAATTCAAGTTTTGAAAATCAAATTTTGGAGGATGTCTATAATTTTTCTATTTTATTCTATTCTAATCTATTCTATTTTTTTTTCTATTCCTTTTTTATTATTTTCTATTACATTTTTCTCTTTTCTATTCTATACTATTATTTTTGATTCTATTCCTTTATTTTCTAAACTATTTTTTTATTCCTTTCTTTTATATTCTATTGTATTCCCTTCTATTATTTTATTTCCCATTCTATATTATTCTTTTTCTCTTTTATTCTATTAATTTCTATTCTATTATTTTAGATTCTATTCTATTAAATTTTTTATAGTCTATTCTATTATTTTATATTCTATTTTATTCTGTTTTATTCTATTGTATTGTTTTAGTTTCTATTCTATTATATTCTCAAAAGCAGCCTAAATAGGAATACCAACTTTTATTCCTAATTGTATTTATTGCACTATGTTTCCATTTCAAATTCATTTTTGAATTCAAACTAATATTCAAATTTGAATTTGGATAATTTGTTTTGTTATCATTTATTTTGGATTAATTGAAATTCGTTACTATCGTAATTTGTAATTTAATTCGGAAATTCAGATCCATCCGAATCTCCGAATAATGAAAATGTTGTCGGAATTTCGATTATTAACCACCTAACGACCGCTCACTGTATATATACGTCGGCAGAATGGCACCGACAGGCACAATCACGTAGAGCATACGTGATTGCCTTTGTATAGTTGGGGGGTCCAATCGGACCCCCCTCCTATACAGTGAGCGGTGGCTAAGTGTCCGGGAGCGTTCCGGGATGAGGGGGCAGCCATTAGTTTCCGGCCACCCCCTCGCGATCGCTCCCGGCGAATGGAAATGCCCCCTCTGCCTGTGTCAGGCAGAGGAAGCAGGAGGAAGTGATGTCATCTCTGGTGCGGCGCTCACTTATACCGAGCGCCGTACAAGAGAAGACATCAGGTCAGTGCACACAACACTACACTGACACCAGGACACATAGGGACATAAATCGCCCCCCCCAGGCCCCCCCAGACACCCCCAGATCACCCCCCAGATCACCCCCCAGCCCCCAGTCACAGTGTCACTGATTGCAGTGACCATTTATTTACTGATCACTGCAATCAGTGACATTTGTGACTGTAAAAGTGTCAGTACATTCAGTTTTAGGTCCAGTGCAGCCCCCTACCCCCCCTAATAAAGGTTTAACCCCCTGATCACCCCCAGATAACCCTTTCACCCCCTATCACCACTGTCGCTAAGCGATCATTTTTCTGATCGCTGTCTTAGCGTCAGTGATGCCGATCGGTAGCCAGTATTTTTTTTTAGGTTCGCCGCATGTTTTTATAGCGTCAGGTACCCCAATATATTATCTAATAAAGGTTTAACCCCCTTGATCACCCCCCAGGTAACCCTTTCACCCCCTATCACCACTGTCGCTAAGCAATCGTTTTTCTAAACGCTGTCTTAGTGTCGGTGATGCAGATCGGTAGCCGGTAATTTTTTTTAGGTTCGCCGCAGGTTTTTATAGCGTCAGGTACCCCAATATATTATCTAATAAAGGTTTAACCCCCTTGATCGCCCCCCAGGTAACCCTTTCACCCCCTATCACCACTGTCGCTAAGCGATCATTTTTCTGATCGATGTCTTAGCGTCGGTGATGCAGATCGGTAGCCAGTATTTTTTTTTAGGTTCGCCGCAGGTTTTTATAGCGTCAGGTACCCCCATATATTATCTAATAAAGGTTTTAACCCCCTGATCGCCCCTAGTTAACCCTTTCACCAGTGATCACCATATAAGTGTTACGGGTGACGCTGGTTAGTTAGTTTGCTTTTTATAGTGTCAGGGCACCCGCCGTATATAACCCAATAAAGGTTTAACCCCCTGATCGCCCGGCGGGTGATATCAATTAGGTTTTAGCGTCAGAGAGGGTCTGCGTCACACCCCAGGCAGCGTCAGGTTAGTGCCAGTAACGCTAACACCCACGCGTTAAGCATACACCCCCCTTAGTGGTATAGTATCTGAACAGATCAATATCTGATCTGATCAGATCTATACTAGCGTCCCCAGCAGTTTAGGGTTCCCAAAAACGCAGTGTTAGCGGGATCAGCCCAGATACCTGCTGGCACCTGCGTTTTGCCCCTCCGTCCAGCCCAGGCCACCCAAGTGCAGTATCGATCGATCACTGTCACTTACAAAACAAAAACACACATAACTGCAGCGTTCGCAGAGACAGGCCTGATCCCTGCGACTCCAGTGCTGTAGGAGGTGATTTCACCACCACAGTTAAATAAAAAAAGCATATATGCCGAAGCATGGGGGCAGCAGGGGCGGAGGAGCGGAGGAGCGATTTTGCTCCTAATGCCGCGTACATACGGTCGAAATTCCGACGGAGGCTTGCCCGTGGAAAAGTCCGACCATGTGTGTGCGGCATAACTTTTTTGTGGGAAGATGCCCCCATGCTTCGGCATATATAAATGGTGCGTGTATGCCCATCATTAGAAGTGGGTGGATGAAGGGCGGTATTCTAATGGTGGGCATACCCACCGATCAATCTCTTTTTTCGTTCAGCCAACAGGCTGCATGAAAAAAAAGATTACAATACATGTCCAACAAGGACCAGCAACATACTGGTATGTTGCTGGACTTTGAATGTTTATACCAGAATGATGCCTGCGGGTTTAGGTATCATCTTGGTATCATTCTTTTCAGCCTGCGGCCGGCTTTCATGTAAAAGCAATCCTAGCGGCTAATTAGCCTCTGGACTGCTTTTACAAGCAGTGGGAGGGAATGCCCCCCCCCTCGGATATAAAAAGCGCCATTGGGAAATTGGGAAAGCATTTTATCATACCGATCTTGGTGTGGTCAGATGCTTTGAGGGCAGAGGAAAAATCTAGGGTCTTGAAGACCCCAGTTTTTTCAAAAAAAGAGTACCTGTCACTACCTATTGCTATCATAGGGGATATTTACATTCCCTGAGATAACAATAAAAATGATAAAAAAAAAAAAATACTTGGAAGGAACAATTTAAAAATAAAAAAGCAAAATTAATAATAAAAAAAAAAAAAAAAAGCACCCCTGTCCTGCCCTGCTCTTGCCCAATGGCGAACGCAAGCGTCGGTCTGGCGTCATATGTAAACAGCAATTGCACCATGCATGTGAGGTATCACCGCGAAGGTCAGATCGAGGGCAGTCATTTTGGCAGTAGACCTCCTCTGTAAATCTACTGGGGTAACCTGTAAAGGCTTTTAAAGGCTTTTAAAAATGTATGTAGTTTGTCGCCAATGCGCGTTTGTGCGAAATTTTAAAGCATGTCGTGTTTGGTATCTATGTACTCGGCCTAAGATCATCTTTTTTATTTCATCAAACATTTGGGCAATATGGTGTGTTTTAGTGCATTAAAATTAAAAAAAGTGTATTTTTTAACCCAAAAAATGCGTTTGAAAAATCGCTGCGCAAATACTGTGTAGAAAAAAAAAATGCAACACCCACCATTTTAATCTGTAGGGCCTTTGCTTTAAAAATATATATAATGTTTGGGGGTTCAACATAATTTTCTTGCAAAAAAAAAAATGTTTTCATGTAAACAAAAAGTGTCAAAAAGGGCTTTGTCTTCAAGTGGTTAGAAGAGTGGATGTAAGCTTCCTAATGTTGTGTATAAAATGCCAGAACAGTTCAAAACCCCCCCAAATGACCCCATTTTGGAAAGTAGACACCCCAAGCTATATACTGAGAGGCATGTCGAGTCCATGGAATATTTTATATGTTGACACAAGTTGCGGAAAAACGCCAATTTTTTTTTTTTTTTTTTGCACAAAGTTGTCACTAAATGATATATTGCTCAAACATGCCATGGGCATATGTGGAATTACACCCCAAAATACATTCTGTTGCTTCTCCTGAGTACGGGGATACCACATGTGTGAGACTTTTTGGGAGCCTAGCCGCGTACGGGACCCCAAAAACCAAGCACCGCCTTCAGGCTTTCTAAGGGTGTAAATTTTTGATTTCACTTCTCACTGCCTATCACAGTTTCGGAGGCCATGGAATGCCCAGATGGCACAAAACCCCCTCAAATGACCCCATTTTGGAAAGTAGACACCCCAAGCTATTTGCTGAGAGGTATTGTGAGTATTTTGCAGATCTCGCTTTTTGTCACAAAGTTTTGAAAATTGAAAAAAAAAAAAAATATATATATATATTTTCTTTCTTCATTTTCAAAAACAAATGAGAGCTGTAAAATACTCGCCATGCCTCTCAGCAAATATCTTGGGGTGTCTATATTCCAAAATGGGGTCATTTGGGGGGGTTTTGTGCTATTTTGGCATTTTATGGCCTTCGAAACTGTGATAGGTAGTGAGGAGTGAAATCAAAAATTTGTGCCTAGAAATCCTGAAGGCGGTGCTTGGTTTTCGGGGTCCCGTACGCGGCTAGGCTCCTAAAAAGTCCCACACATGTGGTATCCCCGTACTCAGGAGAAGCAGAAAATTTATTTTGGGGTGTAATTCCACATATAACCATGGCATGTGTGAGCAATATATCATTTAGTGACAACTTTTTGTAATTTTTTTTTTGTCATTATTCAATCACTTGGGACAAAAAAAAAATATATTCAATGGGCTCAACAGGCCTCTCAGCAATTTCCTTGGGGTGTCTACTTTCTAAAATGGGGTCATTTGGGGGGTTTTGTGCTATTTTGGCATTTTATGGCCTTCGAAACTGTGATAGGTAGTGAGGAGTGAAATCAAAAATTTGCGCCCTTAGAAATCCTGAAGGCGGTGCTTGGTTTCCGGGGTCTCGTACGCGGCTAGGCTCCCAAAAAGTCCCACACATGTGGTATCCCCGTACTCAGGAGAAGCAGCAAAATGTATTTTGGGGTGCAATTCCACATATAACCATGGCATGTGTGAGCAATATATCATTTAGTGACAACTTTTTGTATTTTTTTTTTTTTTTTAGTCATTATTCAATCACTTAAGACAAAAAAAAAAAAAATTCAATTGGCTCAACATGCCTCTCAGCAATTTCCTTGGGGTGTCTACTTTCCAAAATGGGGTCATTTGGGGGGGTTTTGTACTGCCCTGTCATTTTAGCACCTCAAGAAATGAGATAGGCAGTCATAAATTTAAAGCTGTGTAAATTTCAGAAAATGTACCCTAGTTTGTAAACTCTATAACTTTTGCGCAAACCAATAAATATACGCTTATTGACATTTTTTTTACTAAAGACATGTGGCTGAATACATTTTGGCCTAAATGTATGACTACAATTGAGTTTATTCAATTTTTCTTATAACAAAAATTAGAAAATATCATTTTTTTTCAAAATTTTCTGTCTTTTTCCGTTTATATCGCAAAAAATAAAAATCGCAGAGGCAATCAAATACCATTAAAAGAAAGCTCTATTTGTGGGAAGAAAAGGACGCAAATTTCGTTTGGGTACAACATTGCATGTTCGCACAATTTACAGTTAAAGCAGCGCAGTGCAAAATTCTGAATTCACCTCTGGTCCTTTAGCTACCAAATGGTCCGGGGCTTAAGTGGTTAACAATACAAATTGCACATTTCTAGTCTTTAGGAAACTTTCACTTCCTGTTCCAGTGACAATGTTGTTAGCAGGACAGGAAGTAAATTTATACCTCCTCAATTTTACACAGACAGCAAGATAAAACTTTTCTGTGGCCAAACCTAAAAAAAAAAAAAAGAAGCTTTGGTAAGAAATACACGTTAGATCTGTAGAAAACGAGAAAAGTTCTTGAATTTATGGCTCTGTCAATGTTGCAGGGGGCTCTTAGATTTAAGCCATTTTGTTAATAACATAGAATGTGTGGCATTGGCAAACAAAGACTTATGCCCTGTACACACGATCGGATTTTCCGATGAAAAAAGTCAGATGGACATTTTTCATCAGAAATTCCGGTCGTGTGTGGGCCCCATCGGACTTTTTTCCGTTGTTGTTTAGAAATAGAACATGTTTTATTTTTTTCCGATGGAAATCGTATGTGTGGAACTCCGACGGAGAAAAAAATTCAGAATCAAATCGACGCATGCTCGGAAGCATTGAACTTAATTTTTCTCGGCTCGTCGTAGTGTTTTATGTCATCGCGTTTTGGGCGGTCGGAATTTTGTCTGACAGTGTGTAGGCAAGACTGGTGGAAGACAGCTTGAACGGAATTCCGATGAAAAATTCCATCGGATTTAATCCCATCGGAAAATCCGATTGTGTGTACAGGGCATAAGGCCTCTTTCACACTACCGCGACTCCAAAGGCTACGATTTTGACGCAATTCCATGATTTCAGGGAATGGCAAAGTCGGACCAAAGTAGTGCAGGTCAGTGGTGGTGCGTCCATAGTGGGCGCAGGATCGCCGCCCCCTCTCTCCCCTGCATCGGCAACAATACATACATTCATGCATTGCATGAATGTATGTATTGTCGCCGGCGCCGCTGCCGCCCACTATTCAGATGGCCGGACCCCTGGCGAGCGCCGGACATCTGAATAATGGCAGCTGGTTGGTTTTTGGAAGTGTCTATCAGAGCCAGCAGCTCTGATAGGCTTCCTGATTACAGCCTGTGGGCTGTAATCGGCTTCCAAATAGTTAACCAAGGGACGCACGGGCTGTGCGTTCCCTGGTTAACACTGACACGCGTCTCAGCCAATCAGGTTCACTGGGTCTGGTTACCGGTAACCTGATTGGCTGAAGCAACATCGAGGGCGGAAGAAGACATCGAGGATGGAAGAAGACATGAGGGAGCGTGGAGGAGGACGGCGCTGACCCGAGGAAGGTAAGTGTGGGCTGGGGATAAACTGGCTGCATTGGGGACAAACTGGCTGCATTTGGGGACAAACTGGCTGTATTTGGGGACAAACTGGCTGTATTTGGGGACAAACTGGCTGCATTTGGGGACAAACTGATTGCATTTGAGGACAAACTGGCTGCATTTGGGGACAAACTGGCTGCATTTGGGGACAAACTGGTTGCATTTGAGGACAAACTGGCTGCATTTGAGGGGGAAAACTGGTGGCATTTGGGCACAGTTGCTGCGTTTAATGGGCACAGTGGTGGCAGTTGATGATTTTTTTTTTCAGTTTGTTCCCCCCCCCAAAAATTTTGAGCACCACTTGCCACTGATGCAGGTACTACTTTGAAGTTGGCACGACTTGAAGTCGTACTAATACAAATGGAAATCACAGGGAACGACTTGTCAGGCGACTTTGCAGTCCCAAATTGCAGGACCAGTGGTACAAGTGTGAAAGGGGCCTAAGGTGTGATAGTCACATGTTTAGGGAATTCAGCTCTCACCCACCATTTGAAATATCATCATAATGCCCTGAAGGAATGTCCTAAAAATAATGTAAAGCCCTCCTTCTCATCATCGTCTTCCTCCTCAATAGGGATGAGCTTCGAGTTCGAGTCGAACTTATGTTCGACTCAAACATTGCCTGTTCGCCCGTTCGCCAAACAGCGAACAAATTGGGGTGTTCGCGGCAAATTCAAAAAGTCTATGGGAGAAATCTAAAGTGCTAATTATAAAGCCTAATATGCAAGTTATTGTCCTAAAAATTGTTTGGGGACCCGGGTCCTGCCCCAGGGGACATGTATCAATGCTAGGGTTGTCCCGATACCACTTTTTTAAGACCGAGTACAAGTACCAATACTTTTTTTCAAGTACTCGCCGATACCGAATACCGATACTTTTTTTTAATCTCATGTGTCAGTATTTTTTTTACAATGCTTTATTTTTATTTTTTTTAAGGGGGGGGGGGGGGGTGGACAGTGTTAGTGTGTGTGTGTGTGTTTTCTTTTATTTTATTTATTATTTTTTACAATTTTTATTTTATTATTTTATTTTTTTATCAGCCCTGTTGGGGGGCTTTGGTGAGATTTCAGGGGTCTTAACAGACCTCTGACATCTCCCCTTTGAGACAGGGAAAGGGACTAGGGACACAGATTCCCCAGTCCCTTTCTCAGCAGCCTCAGCTGCGCTGAAAATGAATGGAGAGAAGACAGCGGCTTCTCTTCATTCATAAACTAAAACATTGTAAACACAGTTTACGATGTTTCAGTTATGTGAATGGACAGAGTCAGTGATCACTGACTCTGTACATTCCGACAAGTAAGGAGCCAGATTTACCGGCTCCTACCTCCGCTCTCCATCCTGACAGATGGAGGGGGTGGAGGAGGAGAACAGAGGGGGATGGCAGCACGGAGGGGGACACGGATTGGGACGGCGGCACAGAGGAGGACACGGATTGGGACGGCAGCACGGAGGGACACACGGATTGGGACGGCAGCACGGAGGGACACACGGATTGGGACGGCAGCACGGAGGGACACACGGATTGGGACGGCAGCACGGAGGGACACACGGATTGGGACGGCAGCACGGAGGGACACACGGATTGGGACAGCAGCAAAACGGAGGGGGCTGGAGGAGGATACGGGGACAATCAGCGGTGATCGTGTGTGGGGGAGCTACAAGCACCGATCACCGCTGATTTTAAAGCAGCTGATACCCGCGCGAGGGGGGGGGGAGAGAGAGAGAGACGCGGACTCGGAGAAACTACTTTTAAATATATACAGCGGTGATCGGTGCTGGTAACTTCCCCCACCGCACTGATCACTGCTGATCACAAGTATCGGGTGAAGCATCGGGAGCATTTGCCCGAGTACAAGTACTCAGGCAAATGCTCGGTATCGGTGCCGATACCGATACTAGTATCGGTATCGGGACATCCCTAATCAATGCAAAAATAAGTTTTAAAAACGGCCGTTTTTTCGGGAGCAGTGATTTTAATAATGCTTAAAGTGAAACAATAAAAGTGAAATATTCCTTTAAATTTTGTACCTGGGGGGTGTGTATAGTATGCCTGTAAAGTGGCGCATGTTTCCCGTGCTTAGAACTGTCCCTGCACAAAGTGTCATTTCTGAAGGAAAAAAAGTAATTTAAAACTCACTCGCGGCTATTAATGAATTGTCGGCTCCCGGCAATACATAGAAAAGTCATTGATAAAAAAAAAAAAAAGCGTGGGGGTTCCCCCAAATTCAATTACCAGGCCCTTCAGGTCTGGTATAGATATTAACCACTTCAATACAGGGCTTTTTGTACCTATTCAATACCGGGCCTATTTTGGCACTTCTCTCCTACATGTACAAATCATCATTCTTTTGCTAGAAAATTACTCAGAACCCCCAAACATTATATATGTTTTTTTAGCAGACACCCTAGGGAATAAAATGACGGTCATTGCAACATTTTTTCTTGCACAATATTTGCGCAATCATTTTTCAAACGCCTTTTTAAAAAAAAAAAATGGTTTCATGAATTAAAAAATAACAAAACAGTAAAGTTAGCCCAATTTTTTGGGAACATATGAAAGATAATGTTACGCCGAGTAAATAGATACCTAACTCGTCACGCTTTAAAATTGCGCACACTCATGGAATGGCGCCAAACTTCGGTACTTAAAAATCTCCATAGGCGACGCTTTAATTTTTTTTACAGGTTACCAGGTTAGAATTACAGAGGAGGTCTAGTGCTAGAATTGTTGCACGCGCTCTAACGCACGCGGCGATACCTCACATGCGTGGTTTGAACGGCGTTTACATATGTGGGCGACTTACGTGTGCATTCGCTTCTAATCGCGAGCTACCGGGGACAGGGGCGTTTTAATTTTAATTTTTATTTATTTATTTATTTATTTAACTTATTTATTTATTTTTTTACAATGATTTTACTTTTTTTTTTTTTGATCACTTTTATTCCTATTACAAGGAATGTAAACATCTCTTGTAATAGGAATGTGTGTGACAGGTTCTCTTTATTGAGAGATGCGGGGTCAATAAGACCCCACATCTCTCCTCCAGGCTGGAAAGCATGAGATCAGTGAAAATTTTTTCACTGATTTCATACTTACAGCGGCAATGGCGGCTTTGTTTACATTTGAGGACCCGGGCGTGACGTCATCACATCGCGCCCGGGCCTCCGACGATCATAGAGATGACTGGTGACCATCTGGTCACCAGTCATCTCTATGCTCATCACGTGACTCCACCAACGATGCCGGAAGATTCGCTCCGGGTCCCCGATCGCACGGGGAAGCCCGGAGAAGCACCGGATGGTGGCGGGGTGTCCCCTCCCACCGCCTATAAGAACGATCAAGCAGCGGAACCGCCGCTATGATCATTCTTATGGTGCACAGAATCGCCGGCACTTTAAAAGGATATCTGAATGATGCCTCTAGCTGCAGGCATCATTCAGATATCCCCCCACAAAGCCGAGGACGTCATATGACGTCCACCCAGGATGGGAGATCCCATCTGTGGACATCATTTGTCCATGGCTGGGTAGGGAAGTGGTTAAGGGGAACCCCACCGCAAATTAAAAGAAAAAATGCGTGCGGTTCCCCCAAATATCCATACCAGGCCCTTCAGATCTGGCATAGATTTTAAGGGGAACTCCACCCCAAATTAAAAAAAAAATGGCGTGGAGTCCCCCTAAAAATCCATACCAGACCCTTATCCAAGCACGCAACCTGGCAGGCCGCAGGAAAAGGGGGGGGGAAGAGAGAGCGCCCCCCCTCCTGAACCGTACCAGGCCACATGCCCTCAACATGGGGAGGATGTCCCCATGTTGATGGGGACAAGGGTCTCATCCCCACAACCCTTGCCCGGTGGTTGTGGGGGTCTGCGGGCGGGGGGCTTATCGGAATCTGGAAGACCCCTTTAACAAAGGGGACCCCCAGATCCCAGCCCCCCCCTATGTAAATTGGTAAGGGGTACATTGTACCCCTACCATTTCACAAAGAAAGTGTCAAAAAATGTAAAAAAAACACACAAACACCTTGGAAAAGTCCTTTATTAAAAAATAAAAAATAAATACAAAAAAAAACATTCCAGCGGTGAAATCCAGTGTCCAACGGCGATCCGATGTCCATCGCTGTCCATCATTGGCTGAGCCTGAGCGGACCTGATGGGGAACTTCCTCCGCAGTCTATTACATGTATAGACCCGCCCCTTCTAAAGTTCCCCATCAGGTCCGCTCAGCCAATGACTCGGTGTAAGGCTGGGGACCTGATGCGGAACATGAGAAGGGGCGGGTCTATACATGTATTACACAGTGAGGGAAGTTCCCCATCAGGTCCGCCCCCTCGGTATGTCAGACCCCGCCTACGTCATTGGCCTGAGCGGACCTGATGGGGAACTTCCTTCACTGTGTATATTTAAATTACACAGTGAAGGAAGTTCCCCGCTCAGGCCAATGACGTAGGCGGGGTCTGACAAACCGAGGGGGCGGACCTGATGGGGAACTTCCCTCACTGTGTAATACATGTATAGACCCGCCCCTTCTCATGTTCCGCATCAGGTCCCCAGCCTTACACCGAGTCATTAGCTGAGCGGACCTGACACTGGATTTCACCGCTGGAATGTTTTTTTTTTTTTAATAAAGGACTTTTTCATGGTGTTTGTGTGTTTTTTTTTACATTTTTTGACACTTTCTTTGTGAAATTGTAGAGGTACAATGTACCCCTTACCAATTCACATAGGGGGAGCGGGATCTGGGGGTCCCCTTTGTTAAAGGGGTCTTCCAGACTCCGATAAGCCCCCCACCCGCAGACCCCCACAGCCACCGGGCAAGGGTTGTGGGGATGATGCCCTTGTCCCCATCCTCATGTTGAGGGCATGTGGCCTGGTACGGTTCAGGAGGGGGGGGCGCTCTCTCGTCCCCCCCTCTTTTCCTGCGGCCTGCCAGTTTGTGTGCTCGGACAAGGGTCTGGTATGGATTTTTGGGGGGACTCCACGCCATTTTTTTATAAATTTGGGGTGGAGTTCCCCTTAAAATCCATGCCAGATCTGAAGGGCCTGGTATGGATATTTGGGGGAACCGCACGCATTTTTTTTTTTAAATTTGCGGCCGGGTTCCCCTTAATATCTATACCAGACCTGAAGGGCCTGGAAATTGAATTCTGGGGGACCCCCACACTTTTTTATTTATTTTTATCACTGACTTTTGTATGTATTGCCGGGAGCCGACAATTCATTAATAGCCACAAGTGAGTTTTAAATGACTTTTTTTCCTTCAAAAATGACACTTTGTGCAGGGACAGTTCTAAGCACGGGAAACATGCGCCACTTTACATGCATATCATACACACCCCCCAGGTACGATATTTAAAGGAATATTTGACTTTTTTTTTTTCACTTTATGCATCATTAAAATGACTGCTCCTGAAAAACGACCGTTTTTAAAACTTCTTTTTGCATTGATACATGTCCCCTGGTGCAAAACCCGGGTTCCCAAACCCTTTTTAGGACAATAACATGCATAATAGTTGTTATAATTAGCACTTTAGAATTCGAACGTTCGCATCCATTGTATTTAATAGGGTTCTAATGTTCGTACGAACTTTCGGTCCGTTCGCGGGTTCTGGTGCGAACCGAACCTGGGGGTGTTCGGCTCATCACTATTGTTGGAGTACATTGTACTGGCGCACCACATGTGTAGATTTAAGGCATCCCCCAAGTAAGCTTGTGGATGGGTGCAGAACTGTACCAGAACTGTATTCAAGTTAAAGTTCGGTAGTATAGTAATATACAACAAGCCCGGCAGAAAGGCAACCTGACCGGCAACACTCACAGAAGGCAACAGAGATATGTAGTAGTAGTAGGTCTCAGGTGTGCCGATAGCATCTGTCTCGAGGTCTGGCCCATACCTAAGTGGGGAAGCTTCCATGAAGGATGGCATGTCCCTGCACTTTCCCTACTCAACTGGAACCTCTCCCTAGCACTGTCCCTGCCAGATGGGTGGCCTGTCCCTACATTAGACACATGCAAAAAGAGCACCAAACCCAAGAGCCATGGACTTAAATGGCCTCTGCCTGACCCAAGATGGCTGCCAGAGTCACATGGGGTGCCAGCATCCAATTGTATAGCTGCCCTTCTGTGACCCAGGAAACCACAGAGTAATGAAGTTCCTTTCGGCTTCCTCTCCTTCTGCAATGCCGCTGTGGTTGAGAGCCACCTGCAGTGAAAAAAACAGACTCCACCTGCCTACACTCCTCCTTCTTTGACAGAGGCTGTCCTCAGCATCAATAATAAAAATAATACTGCGCTAATGTGAACAAGTGAAAATATCGTGCTAATTGGCAGCTAGGCTGCGACAAATAAAATATGTGAAACCATATCCAGTAAAGTAGTAAATTAAAAAATGTCGCGCACAGGTAAGTGAAAAAAGTAGAATACTGGTGAAAATTACTCAAATTACTGAAAAAATATAAATACAGTGATGTATATATATATGTATACATAAACACCAAAACGTGTAAATAACGGGAAATCAACCCCTCCTCAAAATACTGAGACAGTGTTCAAAAAATGAAAATTGAAATATTCATAAGTATATCTAAACAGTGTACTAAACCAATCTGTGATATTAAAACATGCCAGTTATTGACAGCATATGAAGCTGATAAGGTAATATTAAATAAAACATATACAGCTCGATGCTATTATTAATAGTAACTGCAGTAATGCTCTAAATATTAAAAGGTGGAGATAGAAAGAGTCTATTCCTTATTAGTTCAAAAGAGGTCCAATGTAACACACAGTTCCCATACGGCAAAAAGTTGCTTCAAATGAAAGGGCAAGGGGTTGTGAGGAAATGCTGGAAAAAGGTAGAACCCAGGGTAAATCCACAGAAGTCACAGGAGAATTACATCCACCACGGTGTGTAGGGAATCAAGATGGGTACCTTACCGCAAAAGTTGGACCTCCACTGTGGCAAGGTCAGAAGAGCCTGCAGATATCACCCTCTGCGGGGTATTAGTACTGGTCCTGGGGGTGTCACGGCTCCAGAGTCCTTACGTTCCCTCTACCTCTCGTTGCTCTGTCTCATCCACTGGTGGCTGGTGTGCTCCAATTGTTTAAAAAGAACCAACAGACCTCCAATGTAGATACCAAAAAAGAAGAGGGAGGGACTCGGATAGTGCCTCCCTGACTAGTTTCGTTTCAAAAAACGTTATCACCCTTTGAGTCTCCTCTTCTGAGTCTGCAGGAACAGGAGGCCCTAGCACAAGAGGAAGCACGTACCATTCATCAGGAACTTCTTGTACTGGTAGGACATGCATAAACGTTGAGTCTTCTCTATCTATGGCAGGTTTGGAAGAGCAATCACCACTCGACACACAGGATCTCAACAGGCTGTGATGGTGCCGACTCTTGATATGGTTGAGAACCTCTGAGATCACGTTATAAACTGGAGTTGGAGAGGAAAAGGTTGCCTCTCAACCTGATAGGGGATGCGTTCCCACTTGGGATCCAGTTTACTGACTCTTTCACTCTTGGTATGCTTTACTAACACCCGGTTGCAGCAGCAGTTCTTCTAGTTCAGAGCCCTCTGCCAAGTCCCTGTATCTAGCCAGCACTACCTGCTTGGTTTTCTGTATCAGATTCCAGTGTTCCTGCACCCAGGTGCTGGGTGTATGGGGCATTGAGCTCTTTGTGAAGCCTAGTAGGAGGTCCTCCGGTAACTGGCCATAGCGCCAAACATCGAGAAGAAGGGCATGTGACCCATGGCCTGATGTATCATGTTGTTCTAGGCCAAAACCACGGCCCCTACATGTTTGTGCCATCTATCTCAGTGTCCTTGTTTGAGAGTCCGCAACACGCCCAGCAGGGTGCAGGTGAACAGTTCATGAGCTCCATTACCCTGTGGGTTTTAAGGAGTGGTATGCAACTTTCGGTTACCACTGAGATGGCACAGCTCGGACAAAATCAGTGACTCAAAGTTTCAGCCTTGGTCCGAGAGTATAAGGTTGGGACAGCCATATGACTGGACCACGTATTCCCAAAACAGTTTCGCTTTGGTCAGGGCTGTCTGGTCCGTGGTGAGGACTACCACAGCAAACTTGGTGTAATGGTCACCAAAAAAACAGGGCATAGCAATACCCTGAGGGGGAGCTGGATATTGTCAAGAAGTCCATAGTGACCAGTTCAAAGGGCTCCAAAAGGGGTAATAACCATGGTCATCGTCTTTTCAGGAGGGGCCTTATGCACAGAACAGGTTTCTCACTCCTGGCATGCCTTCTGGACCCAGTCTGCCAGCTGTGGGCAAAAGAAGTACCTCCTGTCCAAAACAAAAAAAAATATGTAGCCCAAGGGACTTTTTGAAGAGTCACACCTCAAACAAAAAATGTAAAAGATATGAAAAACTTATTGACATACATTTAAAAACAACATGCAATGCAAAAAATGGTAGATGATGATCAATACATAAATAATGTTTCAATGAAATCACATAGAAAAAAAAACCTTTCCATAGAACCTATATATGCCATTGAGATACCACCATCAATCTAAAACAACAGTGCTTCTGATCTCAACGCATTTCGCGAGACAGATCTTGCTTCTTAAGGAGAGGCACAGGAGAGTATAGTTTGTTGCAAAATGCTGGCCAGCTCACACCATCATGGTGGTTCGGCTGCAAAGCAGATGAACAACACCATATATATAGTCCACTATTCTAGCAATGCCTGCCATGTGAACAATTCTCTGGTAATTTTTGTCTGACTCTCCCCCTAAGAGTGGGTGGCCTATTTCTTTCCTTTGCTGGATTCCACATCCATCACTGGAGTTACTGTTTGTGAGCATATTACTTTTTGACATCTCTCCACATCTTCACAGCTCCCGGGGGAAGAATAGTGGACCCTCTGGCATGCTCTTTTGAGCTCTAATTTTACTACTATATATATGGTGACATACCAGTTGTTCATCTGCTTTGCAGCCTAACTACCATGATGGTGTGAGCTGGGTGCCAGGAGTAATTTTTTCTTGGGGGCGTACAGACAACTGCCACTTGTTCAATCTGTTCACTCGCTGTCCTCTGGTTAGCCTCATAGGCCTGAATCATGTTGAGCTTTACAGCTCGCAGACCACAGCCCTGCTCATGCTGGCCTGATTGTTCAGATTTGGCCAGTAGGAGGAGTAAGTCCATGCCTTTCAGTAATTTAATCCACAGAACAATAGGTACTGATGAACTTAGTGGGCTGCAAGTCACCACGACCCCCTCCCTGGCTCCACCACCTGGTCTAAATCTTCACCCAAATGACACCTACAACCAGGATGAGTGAGTTATTGGCTGCTTTGAGGGACAACCAAAAGGGGTGCAGCTGATCTCACGTCTTGAACTGTTGAGTGTTGAAGTCATGGCAGTGACCTCAAATATCAGTGTTGATCAGGCATGGGACCTCTTGCCCATTAACAAGGACATTCATTACTGGACTTGGCTTGACCATGGACTTGGGTGTATTGGGATTTTGTCCTGGGAGTTATCCTTCTACCTCAGAAGCCACCAGTTTAATGGCAGTACTTTTGGATTCTGACCAGCCACAGTTCTTAGCTACATGTCCAAAGCGGCAACACCTCCAGCACTTCCAGTCCTCCTCTGGGCCCCTCCACAATGGATTCTCACCCTTGGATTAGTTCCCTTAAAGCTGCATGTTTGGCCGACAGAGGGGAAGGTGTAACGGTTCATACCTCTTTGTCACCGCTGCAATTGCTTTGCATCTTCCTTTTCTCGCACAACCATGTCCATCACAGTATTATGGAAGGAGATGGTGGGTTCTGCTTTAATCTGCTCCTGTAGGGCTCTCCAGACTGGCCCAGCCTTCAGTCCTAAAACAAACTGGGTCCTGAGTAGGTGGTCTGAGGCACCTATATTGGCACAGCCACGCATATCCCTCTTCTCCAGGCATTTCCATAGTTTTTGGAGTGCTACCACAAAGTAAGTGAGGCTCTCATCCTCCTGTCGCCTCTGGACAAAGAACCTCCACCTCAAATCTGAAACCGGCACATTCTCTCCAAACAAGCCCTCCAGGCGTGCTACAATCTGTTCCAGCCTGGCCTGGTCCTCTTCCAGTAGGGTCATCACCACTTGGTGGGAATCACCCTCCCAGGAGTTAATAGCGAGCTCCGTGATCAGCCAGGCGGGAACCTGATACAGGCACGCAGCACTCTCCAGTCTCTCCTTCCACTCAGCCAGGGGAATGTTAGAGCCCTTAAACTTAGGCACCAGGGCCAAAGCCTATCCTAACAGTGCCATGATGGTTCCTGTTCCCCCTTCCACACCCACTGCTAGAAGGGACATATCCTGATGACTGCTGAGTCCGGGTGCAGGAATCATAACTATATTGAAGTTGAACTTCAGTAATATACAACAAGCCTGGTGGGAAGGCAACCTGACCAGGAGGACTCACAGAAGGCAACACCGATGTGTAATAACAGTGGGTCTCAGGCATACTGACAGCACAGCACCTGTATCGAGTGATTGATTGCAATCTGGTTGGTCAATACCCAAGTGGGGAGGCTTCCATGTAGGGTTGCCACCTCATCCCTTTAAACCTGAAACATATATGAATTACACAGGTTTTGAGGCTAATTTAATGCATAAAAAGCACCAACTGAGTTTAATTGCCACCTTGATCAGCCACAGAACCTGTGTAATTATATGTTTTTGGTTTTAAAGGGATGAGGTGGCAACCCTAATTCCTTGAAGGATGGCGTGTCCATTTACTTTCCCTAATAGGCTGGAACCTCCCCCTGATACTAGCATTGTCCATGTCATATGGGTGACCTGTCCCTACACTAGCGACACATGAAAAGCGTGCCAAACCTGGAAGCCAGGGTCTTAAATAGACTCTGCCCAGCCCAAGATTGCCGCCAGAGTCACATGGGGAGCCAGCATCCAATCGGATAGTTGCCCTCCTCTGACCCGGGAAACCATAAAGGGAAAGAAGTTCCTCTCAAATTCCTCTTCCTCTGCAATGCCGCTGAGGTTGAGTGCCACCTGCAGTGGAGAAAACAGACTGCACCTGCCTACATGCTGGTGAAAAGGACTGTGTATTTTTAATGTTGCTCTTTAACCATTTAAGCCCCGGACCAATACGCAGCATAAAGACCAGGCCCCTTTTTTCCGATTCGGCACTGCGCTGTTTTAACTGACAATTGCGCGGTCATGCGACGTGGCTCCCAAACAAAATTTACGTCCTTTCTTTCCCACAAATAGAGCTTTCTTTTGGTGGTATTTGATCACCTCTGCCGTTTTAATTTTTTGCGCTATAAACAAAAATAAAGCGACAATTTTGAAAAAAAAGCAATATTTTTTCTTTTTGCTATAATAAATATCCCCGAAAAATATATACAAAACATTTTTTTCCTCAGTTTAGTCCGATACGTATTCTTCTACATATTTTTGGTAAAAAAAATCGCAATAAGCATTTATTGATTGGTTTGCGCAAAAGTTATAGCGTCTACAAAATAGGGGGTAGTTTTATGGCATTTCTATTAATATTTTTTTTTTACTAGTAATGGCGGCGATCAGCGATTTTTTTCGTGACTGCAACATGATGGCGGACATATCAGACACTTTTGACACATTTTTGGGACCATTGTCATTTTTACAGCGATCAGTGCTATAAATATGCACTGATTACTGTGAAAATGACACTGGCAGTGAAGGGGTTAACCACTAGGTGGCGCTGAAGGGGTTAAGTGTGCCCTAGGGAGTGATTCTTACTGTTAGGGGGCGTGGCTATATGTGACATGTCACTGATCGCTGTTCCCGATCACAGGGAACAGACAATCAGTGACAGTGTCACTAGGCAGAACAGGGAGATGCATATTTACACTTGTCTCTCCCCGTTCTGCAGCTCTGTGACCCGATCACGGGACACCGGCGGACATCGAAATCCGCGGGTCCCGCGGGCACGGTCACGGAGCTCACGGCAGGGGGGTGCACGTGCCCGGCACGGCAGGGATTTTCAAAGTGACGTAAATATATGTTACTTTGCCCAGCCGTGCCATTCTGCCGACGTAAATCTACAGGAGCCGTTCAGGAACCGGTTAAAGGAGAATTCTTTTTTTTTTTCAAATTACATTTTTTTTTTTATGCATTTTAGTGTAAATATGAGATCTGAGTTCTTTTTGACCCCAAATCTCATACTTAAGAGGTCTTGTCATGCTTTTTTTCTATTACAAGGGATGTTTCCATTTCTTGTGATAGGAATAAAGGTGACCCAATTTTTTTTTGTAAAAGGACAGTGTAAAAAAAATAAATAAAAGTTAAATAAATAAGAAAAAAATAAAAGATTAAAGCACCCCAACCCAATGAGCTTGCGCACAGAAGCGAACGCTTACGTGAGTAGCGCCCGCATATAAAAACAGTGTTCAAACCACACCTGTGAGGTATCGCCACGATCATTAAAGCGAGATAAATAATTCTAGCCCTAGATCTCCTCTGTAACTCAAAACTGGTAACCTGTAGACATTTTTAAACGTCGCCTATGGAAATTTTTAAGGGTAAAAGTTTGTCGCCATTCCACGACCGGGTGCAATTTTGAAGCGTGAAATGTTGGGTATCAATTTACTCGGCATAACATTATCTTTCACAATATAAAATAAAAATTGGGGTAACTTTACTGTTGTCTTATTTTTAATTAAAAATAGTGTATTTTTTCCCAAAAAAGTGCGCTTGTAAGACCGCTGCGCAAATACGGTGTGACAGAAAGTATTGCAACAACCGCCATTTTATTCTCTATGGTGTTAGAAAAAATATATGTAATGTTTGGGGGTTCTAAGTAATTTTCTAGCAAAACAATAATGATTTTAACTTGTAAACACTGAGTCCGAAAAATTGGCCGGTCCCTAAAGCCCTGTACACACGATCGGATTTCCTATGGATTCTAATCCGATGGATTTTTCTATCGGAAATCCGATGAAGCTGACTTCCATCAGTCTTGCCCTCACACCATCAGTCAAAAATCCGACCGTCCCAAAAGCCGTGACGTAAAACACTCTGAGAAAAATGAAGTTCAATGCTTCTGAGCATGCGTCGACTTGATTCTGAGCATGCGTGGGTTTTTTGTCTGATGGAGTTCCACACAGACGATCGGAATTTGCTATAGTTTTTTTTCCCATCAGATAAATTTAAAACATGTTCTATTTTTTAACACCGATGGAAAAAAGACCGATGGGGCCCATACACGATCGGTTTGTCCGATTAGAAAAGTCCATCGGACTGCTTTCATCGGTAAAACCGATCGTGTGTACAGGGCATAAGTGGTTAATTGGGAGCCTGGAAAGCATTGCACCTAAGATCAGCAGATGCAGGGCTCTTGCAGGCTCTGTGTATAAGCTGTTTGGCCGTACATCGTATGGCCCAGCACTTACCTATTAATAGGAAGCATCAATGAACTACCACAGTGCTCATCAACAGCATAATGGTACTTCATTGAGAACTACAAGCTGACAGCTGCAAAGGCGGCCCCATCTTGTAGTTTTCAATTCACAGAACTCTGTGAATGAGTGACGCGGCTGGGCGGGGGAAGCCCCACATGCTCGCGTTCTCTGCAGATTCTGTCAGAGAGCAGGGGAGAAGATACCAGGCTGCCTGTGACATCGGGGACCCGGGCATCTGAGCAGTAAAATATATGAAGATATTTATTCTGTTGAGACTTTCCTTAAGCCGCCATGTTGGAAATCCATCCTTATGACAACAAGATTGTTTGAAGATAGTTGTGTTGCATTAAAGTTGTTCATATGCTCCCTGTCTGTAATGTTCTGGGATGAAGAGTGAGTGAGACCACTATTGGGTTCTGTGGGGAAGGAATAGTTGGCCTGTACAAGGGATGGCCCTGTGATGGAGTAGTGCTCTTGGCAGAGGCGTAGCTTGAAGCTTGTGGGCCCCGATGCAAAAGTTGACCTGGGCCCCCCTCATTTCCACCCACCACTTCCACCGTGCATGCAGATACATCCACCGCACGCCAAGATACTCAAAGTGGCTTAAGGGTTTTGAGTTCCCAGAGTTCCTCTTTACATCAGAGGACAGGGATTACCGCTTGAGAATCAGAGGACAGGGATTACCGCTGGAGAATCAGAGGACAGGGATCACCGCTGGAGAATCAGAGGACAGGGATCACCGCTGGAGAATCAGAGGACAGGGATCACCTCTGGAGAATCAGAGGACAGGGATCACCTCTGGAGAATCAGAGGACAGGGATCACCGCTGGAGAATCAGAGGACAGGGATTACCGCTGGAGAATCAGAGGACAGGGATTACTGCTGGAGAATCAGAGGACAGGGATTACCGCTGGAGAATCAGAGGACAGGGATCACCTCTGGAGAATCAGAGGACAGGGACCCCTGGCAGGTCACTTGGCAGAGCTCCTTTCCCATCCCAGCACTGTATACAGCTCATACCCCCCCCCCCCACACTATACACAGGGCTGAAATCACATTCCTTTACACACAGTCTCTCAGTCTTCACAGGCTGTTTCTGCCTTTTATGTTGCCCTTCTGACCTGTGAAATTCTCTGGTCAGAAGGGCAGTGTTGTTGCAGCAGGCAGATACACACTGTGTAGATCATGGCTAACTGGCTGTGTTGAAAATGAATGTTATTTCAGCCCTACGGAGGAGGGGCAGTATAGAGTGCTGTAATGGGAAAGGATCTCAGCAGCCGGGCATAGTATACAGGGCAGAGGAGGTGGTGAGGGGGCTTTAGGGGGGGTGCAACTTAGATCTGGGAGGGCAAAGCCATGTGACATACAATCTGGAGCCTGTAGCCCTTCAGGGGCCCCCTGAGGAGGTGTTAAGGGATTTTTTTTAACAATTTCTGAAGGTTTCTCTGTCAGTGTTGGCAGGTGTTGGGGGAAGGTCACCTCCCGGAGGTGTGTGTCTTTTCCCCAGTTGTCAGGGAAGTGGGGTAAGCGGATATCCCCGAGTGGGGGGGGGTAACAGAGAATCCCAGCTGGTGACTATAAGACACTGAGCGGTGTCTTACCTCACCAGTGACATCGGTCCCACCCTGGCTATAGGACGGCACTCTCCTCCTCTTGCCTCGCTAAGCACGGTTACCATTCCATGTTGCCAGCACACAGCACAGACACTTCCTCATCCTGGGCTGTTCTCACCTCGTGCTCCTCTACATCCAGATTCTCCCCAGCCAATGAGATTGGAGGGGTGTGGACTGTAGAAGGCAAAGTAGAAGCCCAGTACTGGAGCGTGGCTGTGGGGCCCTAGGGCAGATCAGAGCTGGACTTAGTGGAGGATATGATCATCTGACAGGGAGGCTGCTGGGGTCCACTGGAGCTAGGGGCAGGGTTGCGATTGTGACCCCTGCAACCCCTTATGCTACGCCCATGGCTCTTGGGTTTACCATTACTTGAAGCAGACTGGCTGCTTAGGCCTGCAAAATCCCATTGGCCTGGTGGAGTGCTGGTAGTGCCTAAAGCTACTGGGAATCAAGAGGCCTCTTCAGTGAAGAAGTTCCCCTTATGATGTTGAACTGAGTAACAATGAGCCACATGACCTGAGATATGACCTGAGTTACCAACTATATCGTAATTTTCTGGAAAGCCCTTCCAGGAATCTGAGGCTAATGCCTTGTACACATGGTCAGATTTTCCGTCGGAATAAACTCCGATGGGTTTTTCCGACGGAATTCCGTTCAAGCTGTCCTGCATACACACTGTCACACCAAATTCTGACTGTCAAGAACGCGGTGATGTACAACAATCCGACGAGCCGAGAAAAATGAAGTTCAATGTTTCCGGGCATGCGTCGACTTGATTCTGAGCATGCGTGTTTTTTTCTCCGTCAGAGTTCCATACAGACAAACGGAATTTTCCATCGGAGAAAAAGGGAACATATTCTCTTTCTAACTCCATCAGAATTTCCGATGGAAAAAGTCCGATGGGGCACACACACACGGTCGGAATATCCGGTGAAAAAATTCCATCTGACTTTTTTCATCGGAAATTCCGAACGTGTGTACAAGGCATTAGATGATCCTGCTGGAAAGACAGTTGCAATTCCAACATATCCCACTTACTAGGGTGGGAACCTGGCCTTAACAATCTGCTATAAGTTGGGCATAGGCGGCCTGAAGACTGACTTGACTGTAAACAATTCCAAAAACATTCCCATTTTTTTTATCTTATCACAATGTATTGAACTTTTATAGCATTGGGTGGACAAGAAAACAGAACAGAGACAGAAGCATGAAAAGGGAGAGAATTTTTTTTTTTTTTTAATCACATTACATATTTTATTAAAAATGCTTTATTTCCTATTTATCTTTTTTATAGAAAATCTTTTCAGGTAAATTGTAGGCAGAAAAAAAGCTTTACAAAGACCTATTTTCTTCTTTTTCTACAGCTAAATAAACTGGAGGTGCTAAATCTCTGCACTACACGTCTTTATAAACCGAGCACAGAGGGCTCCGACCTGCTGCACCGACAGACACGGCAGCTCACACCATGTAGTGTGGTGTCCAGATTCTTTCCTCTGTATTCGTTCAGATTTAAGGAAACATTTCTTTTTATAAAAATATGTGGCTTATTTTATGTCTGTGTTTAACATTATGTCTGATCAATATCCACAGTCCATCACCAGCTTGTGACCTGCAGATTGTACCAGCGTACGAGGATTATGAATATGTTCAGGATGGAGACATCATCATCGGAGGAGTCTTCACCGTCAACTGTGTCATGGGAGGGTACAAGATCCATGAGAAGCCCAATCTCACCGGCATGTGCTGTGTAAAGTACGTAACTTGAACAAAAAGGCCTTTTGATACTCATATCTGTAAGGTAATGAAAAAATTATGAACTGAACAATTGCAATCTCGTCTAACAAACACATTTTATGATTCCAGATTACTGGATGACGGCTGATAAGTCATTATGTATTGCTGCGTTTATCGTATCATTTTCTCTGTTTATTTAAAATAATTGACTGTGTTGCTTTTACTGATGCAATAAAAGTCTCTCTAAGTTGATAGAAAAGTCTATGCATTTGTCTATAACACAATCTCTAAAAGTGACCATATCATGTTAAAAAAGACAGAAAAACAAAAACGAATCAAATTACTGTGTATACTCGAGTATAAGCCGAGGCACCAAATTTTACCACAAAAAAATGGGAAAACGTATTGACTCGAGAATAAGCCTAGGGTGTCCATCTGCATGCCTCACTGTGCCTCACTTTGCCTCACTGTGTCCATGTGCATGCCTCACTGTGCCCACTGTGTCCATGTGCCTCACTGTGCCTCACTGTACCCATGCCTCACTGTGTCCATGCCTCACTGTGCCCATGCCTCACTGTGCCCATGTCTCACTGTGCCCATGCCTCACTGTGTCCATGACTAGACTGACGTTTAACATGGGAGTCTATAGAAGAGGTGCCCGGGTTTTAAAAAAATCGGTGCTCCCTGACCGTGGGTCTCTCAGACAACAAACTTTGCACACTTGTAGAGGAGAAATGGGGCTACATGTGTGCCAAGTTCCGGGTCCAGGGGACCTACAACCGGCCGGTACCGGGTCTCCAAAGTCACTGGAGAAATGACCGTTTAACATAGGAGTGAAGGGGTGCCCGGCTTTGAAAAATCGGTGCTCCACCGGCTGTAGGTCCCCCGGACAACACTTGTAGAGGTAGAGGCCGGTACCGAATCCCCAAAGTCCAGGAGATCAGGCGCAAAAAAGGTAACTTGAGTATAAGCCGAGGGGGGCATTTTAAGCACACAAAAATGTGCTGAAAAACTCGGCTTATACTCGAGTATATACAGTACTTTGCTGTAGAAGAAGGAATACATTGATTGATCTCTCTGAAGACCCATGTCTCCTACCTCCAGCCTGTTGCAGAAATTACATATATTTCAGCAATCGATTGCACTTCTATTGCAGGGAGCGGTCATCTGGTCACAGCCACTTTAAAGGAACACTAAAGGCAATTTTTTATTTATTTTTTAAATGACAAACATGTTATACTTACCTCCACTGTGCAGCTCGTTTTACACAGAGTGGCCCCGAATCTGGTCTTCTGGGGTCCCTCGGCGGCTGTCTGGGCTCCTCCCCGCAAGAACTATCCACTTTCATGCGAGCTCTCTCCTGTGATACAGCCGGCGGCTGTAGCCGCTCACTGTATCACTCGGCCTCCGCCCCCCCGGCGCGCCATGTCATTGGAAGTGATTGACAGCAGCACGAGCCAATGGCTGCGCTGCTTTCAAACAACCAATGAATGAGCCGAGAAGCCAGTGCGTTCACGGCGCGGGACTTTCGAGGGGTCAGGTAAGTAAACGGGGGCTCGGGGGGGGGGGGCGCTAATCCTCAGATGTTTTTTCACCTTAATGCATAGAATGCATTAAGGTGAAAAAACTTCTACCTTTACAACCCCTTTAAGCCCAAAAGAGTGTTCTGGTCTTTTGATTCCCAGGTTTTCTACCATATAGATGCTAAGGTGAATCTTTCAATCACTCAAATATCTCAGCAAACAAGCTAAGTTGGGTTACAACTCTTATCTAACCCGACCTGAAGCTCTTCCCTATTCTCAGGTTTACAGTCATGATACAAAATGAAATCCATCACACATACCTCTGTGGGAAGCTTCAGATTCAAGCTGAATTTTTGGGGGTTGGTTGTCAAATCCTACCTGAAGTCCAATAACCCCAATTACAGTGCCTTGAAAAAGTATTCATACCTCTTGATATTTTCCACATTTTGTGACGTTACAACCAAAAACGTAAATGTATTTTATTGGGATTTTATATGATAGACCAACACAAAGTGGCCCATAATTGTGAAGTGGAAGAAAAATGATAAATGGTTTTCAACATTTTTTACAAATAAATATGTGAAAAGTGTGGGGGAGGGAGCATTTGTATTGTATTGCGGAATGTAAACATCCCTTGTGACAGTAATAAGCGGTGACAGGTACTCTTCATGGAGGTCTATAAGACGCCAAATCCCTCCTTTGCATTTAAAAGTATTCAAAACACCAAAATTCGCGTTTTGGAATACTAGGGATTTTTTTTAAAATCGGCGACATTGGCAGCTGAGCAATCCTAAAGGAATGTTGTGACGTCGCCTCCGGGTTACTACCCCGGAGACCCGATCGAATGTGGGTTCCAATGAGACCGAAGACCTGGACGGAGCGGCGAGGGGGGAGGGGGGGCGTCTAGGGTTGCTATCTCATCCCTTTAAACCCAATCACATATTAATTACACAGTTTCTAAGGAAAATGCAGATAAGGCACCAAGTGAGTTTAATTACCACCTTAACCACTTCTGGAGTGCCCGCCGTCGTTATACGTCGGTATGATGATAAATAGCTGCCATAACCCTGCTATTTTCTTAAATGGCGGGCGGTCTACTTTATGATAAAAAATGGTCTCCGCGGCGGATTCACTTTTATCAGCGGCGGGAGAGGTGCCCAACCCCCTCCTGCCGCGTCCCGGTCATCTCCGACGCTTACCGAAGCCGTCGGTAGCGGCAAAGAGGATCCGATCCTTTCCCCTCAGAGGCACTAAGCCGAGTGAGGTAATGATGGCCTCCACTCGACTCAATGCTGTTGGGTGACGGAACGATTTCAAACATCACTTCCGCCCAATGGTCTTAAAGGGGAAAAAAAGAACATTGAAAAAAAAAAAACTTTTTTTTTATTGCATTTAAGTTTAAATGTGAGATCTGAGGTCTTTTGGATCTCACATTACCCACTTCAATACCGGGCATTTTCGCCCCCTTCCTGCCAAGGCCAATTTTCAGTTTTCAGCGCGGTAACACTTTGAATGACAATTGCGCGGTCATGCAACACTGTACCCAAATTAAATTTGTATAATTTTATTTCCCCACAAATAGAGCTTTCTTTTGGTGGTATTTGATCACCTCTGAGGTTTTTATTTCTTGTGCTATAAACAAAAGAAGAGCGACATGTTTGAAAAAAAAAACAATACTTTTTACTTTTTGCTATAATAAATATCCCCATTTTTTAAAAATAAAATAAAAAATTTTCCTCAGTTTAGGCTTATACATATTCTTCTACACTTTTTTGGTAAAAAAAAAAATCGCAATAAGGGAAATTGATTGGAAGAGGGTGAGCAGTGTTCACATTTTTGGGTCCTGCAGCGAGTAACCTCCTTTCAGCTGGTTCTCGTCCCTAGAGTGTAGGGAGGAGTCTATTGTTTGTGTATCAATAAGGCCAATGTCCAGACAAGATTAAACCTCAGTGAAGGAAGGTTTATTTTTTATATGCTTGAAACCGGTTGGGAAAGTTGAAGATGAAGAATAAAGTAACAGGGAGGCAGGTTCAGGCACGCGGCACTTAATCAGCACTTAATATCACCACTCGATCCCGAGTGGGCTTTGCTCACCCGGATAGTCCCCTCTCATGGTCCTAGCAGCCGGAGTGATGCAAGAACTTTACTTGAATTTCCTAGGGATACGATCGGAACCCATTTTTCCTAGTTCCAAACTTCCCAGCGCTTGTAACAGAAGAACACAGGTGCAAGTTGAAGCACGTTACAAGGCCTGTGGCGGAATTATGGAATCCCTCTGTAGGTGACCAGGCCTCACCTGAGGCGGTGACTTCCTTCACCGGTAAACCTGGCTCCCTCTCCAGAACGGGTCACCCTCGAGTGCCCTGGAATTCCTCTTTCGGGGGTAGGCCAGCCAAAGGTGCTGGGCCTTCATGAAGAGTTGCAGCCCCAGACTAAAGGTGCCTGAGACCGATACACCCATGCGCACTCCCATGGCCTGGAGGGCCATGAGATGCAGATGGACTGCCTCTCGGTACTGCTCCTCAGTACCCCTCCTACTCCAGCCCGAAAGATGGCGTCTGACCCTTATATATCCTCTCCCGGCATGCACCGCGGGTTGACCACACCCACCGCACAGCTGCTGAGAGAGGACACCCAAGGGCATAGCAATGTCACCTGTGGTTCAACCCTGACCTGTTATGGCAGTGCCACCTAGAGGCCACAGGGAACTGTACACCAGCAACACCACTTAGCAGAAGCAAAAGAACAAACCTAACAATTGAAGCGGTCTTAGCCTGGCTTCTAGCTCAGACCAACCCCTAAATTTACGCACATAACACCCCTAAAAGCAAAGGGGCGCTACATAACATATTTGGCTACGACCATATGTGATCAAGGAAATCACCCAGGATAGCTGCTGGATTGGTCACAATTTAAAACAAATATGGTGGGGAGCAGAAAACTGTCATCAGTTAGTGGCTGTACTGATACCACCATTAAATGACTTCCTTCTGCAGTAGCCAATGATGCAGGTTGTGGGTGAACTGACCAATACTTTTGTCCATTCAGCAAATGGCAAAAATTTGGGTTAAGGTTGAACTCATGACTGACCCGAACCTGAAGCTTGTCCATATTGGTAAGCCAGTTTATGAGATATTAACAAAAACAATACTGATTTCTGTATCCGTCTGTTCAGCTTTAATGGGTGAAAACTGATTAGTTGGTATAAACTTTTTCTTTTCCATTTTGGTATTAAGCCAAAAAGTGTTAGGAAACTGATGACCTCTTGTATCCATATTATTAATCCATTATTTTAACAGACCTTTGCAACATTACTACAAGAATATTCAAATGTTCCTTTTTGCCATTAACCAAATGAATAAAAATCCAACAATCCTGCCTAATGTGACCCTAGGATATCATCTTTATGACTCCTGTTCTGATCCCAGAAAAGCCATAAAAAGTGTTTTACAGATTTTTTCTGGACCGGGAAAGACTATCCCAAATTATTCCTACCGAGACCACCAGAAATTAGCTGGTTTTATTGGAGACCGGAGTTCAACCACAACCCTGCCTATATTCCAGCTGACATCCGTATATAAACACCTGCAAGTGAGTATAATAGTATGAGTTATGTCTGAAGGGCTGTTTTCTCAGTCTCATCTGTTAGTTATTTATATATTTATTTTTTTGCACATAGATTTTCATAAAACTCTTTAACATTACAGAAGTGCAGCATATCTATCACATGTATAAGCATACAGGTACAGGGAAAAAAAAATATATATATATATATATGTGTAGCGGGTACTTGAATTTAGGGGAAGCATCTGGGTGGTAGTGTAACCCAGATGCCCTGATTGTTAGGGAATTCAAGGTTCCCTTTGTGGGTCTTGAAGGACTCTGGTGGTGTGAGGTTCCTGGTGGCCTACAGGTGGCATTGTCGCCCTGGGCCGGGGCTGAACTCGCACCGCAAGACTGTGCCTTTTTGTCCTCCCCTGGCGTTGGTACAGCGGGGCGGGGAACCCACTGTGACGCAAAGGGAGAGGGGATAAAAGGGGCGGACGCCCTTACCACAGGGTTAGAGTTCGGAGTGGAGTCGGAGGACTCGGCCGCACCCAGGCACCTTCGGCCTGGGTGCTGGCATTCCGGTGTTCCAGGCCTAGGTGCCCTTGATCTAGCCGGAGTGGAGATGGACTCCATCTCAGGCACCTTTAGCCTGAGGTGAGGTACTATGGTGGATGCCTGGGGCTCAGTACCTTTGACTGAGTTCCGCGAGGGTGGAGGAATCCGAGGGGGCCCTAACTCCTTGGGTGCCCGTGTCTGAGTTCGTGAGGACTGGCGTGCAGAACTTCTCTGAAGAGTCCAGCGCAGCATCGCTGGTGACAGAGAGGCCTCCACTTCTCCCTTGGATGTATTTCCTTCCCCTGACAGGGGCCGTGCTAGCGAAGGTAATTCACGTTCTACATCACCTAGTCAGTGGCAGTGACTATTTACCACTGGTGATTCCACAGTGGTTAGCAGCAGAAGGGAAAGGATTGTGCCTCGATCTATCCCCGTTATCACTCAGTAAAGAAACTGTATGTTTGTGCGCTAAGAAGAATAAAACTGAGTTGGACCTATTCAGTGTGTGGAACTCTGGTTACTAGGAGCAAAGGAGTCAGGGACGAAGTACTGGACTTGACTCTAGGACACCTACACAAGACCCAATCTTCTGGCCTTCACCTCTTAGCTATGGAGGACATGGGCCGTGGTGTATCTCATCCCTCCCCCCAGCACTGAGACCCCTAGACGAAGAAAGACAAGCCAAATACGCGAAGGGGAGAGAGGGGTGAGGCCGCTACACGTGGGGGCATCGTATCCGGGATGTGTATGGTGTCTGAATTTGAACTTTGCTGCCCGGAGGAGTTCGGAATAGGTCGGCCATATTGGTCAACGCGCCACGAGGCAACCCATAGCTGCGTAGTTCGTAGGCGGGGAGAGGGAAAAGCCTGCAAACAAGTTCGGAAGGTGGGAGGAGTCTGGCCATGTGGACGTACGCACGTGGAGATTCTGGCGTGAGTGGGTCAGTGCGCAATGGAGCAGCAAAGAGAGAGGATGGCTTCAAACACTCCGTGGATTTCAGTTTCTTCCTTCGCGGATATGACTTCTCTGGCTGCTCCGATCATGGATATGGGGATAAGACTAAGGCCCCGGGGGCCATTGGCTCTGTACACCTGAAGAGACATCGAGGCCCTCGGTGTAATCTGTCCCGACTGTTCGGGACTGGTGGTCCAGCTGAAGCCATTCGGGCAATGTGAGGTCTGCAAGGAGTTTCTCTTCGAGGTGGAATAATTCCACAGAAAAGCCTCGGGCTTTCCACCTCAACTACCTCACAGGGACTGCCACTCCAAGAGGAGAGATTGATGCCGGTGCGTTTCCCGTGCGCGCTGATCCAGGCGAAGTGACTGCCCAAGCGGAGATGAAAAGAGAAAAATCCGAGGATGCTGCCTCGGTCACCAGCAGCTCCCTGCTCCGACCACCGAAGAGGAAAGTTGGCCTAGTGATGGCCTTGTGTGGTCGTGGAAGAGCTTTGCCCCACTGCTTGCCTGGCCTGGATGGATCCAGTAGGAAGAGTCCTGGACGTCCCTGTTCTTCTGAAGGCCCAGGTGAGCCAGGGGTTGGGACTGTCTGTGTGCTTAAAAGTGGCGGAAGCCCACAGTCGGTAGAGGCCATCAAGGGGGATAGTTCCGTGACTGGGAATTATCTGCCCGCTGAGTACTTTGACACCTCTGACTTGGATTCATTGTCTGACAATGGCGATGATGGGGAGATAGACGAAATCTTCCACCAGAAGGGATGGGACAAGATGAAGCTACCCTCATCCCGTGTCACAAGGGACCTGCCCATGTCTACTGGAGATAGTACACCTCGGGTGGCGACCTCGGCGCCTAGGGAGGAATCTGGTCCTCTGTCTGAAATTCCTCTTCTGGATTCAACATCCATTTCACCTGCTCCTGTTGCGGGAGTGCAACACCAGTCACTGCGGGCTCCTAGTCCCAGATCTACCGAGGTGGTGAACGCACCTCGCCACCCAGAAGCGATTGTTCCGCCTGGAGAAGGAGACCGGGCCACCATGCCACCCTTATCAAGGCTTCAGCGTCTCTTTGGCCAGAAGGTTGCTCAGGAGTATGGGTGGGAATACCCGTACCTGCCTCGGGAACTGCTCTACGAGGTGGAAGTTTTTCGCCAAAGATGGTATGATACCTTTGTGTGGGACAAACTTAAAGTACCGCAGGCACGGCGATACCTTCCTTGTTCACCAACGGTCACCAAGAAGTTCCAGGACTGTAAAGCTAAGTGGATGCTGGGAAGGCATATCCATGCGGACAGAGTGGTGATTTGCCGCAAGGAAGGAAGAAGTGTTGAGTACCATGTGGAGGCTTTTGACAATCGTTTGAAGCCTGTGTTCCTGCTGCATCCAAGGTTTTACCTTTAGGAGAAGAAAAAAAAAAGACTCCTGTGTGTTCTTTTTGCTGTTCATTGCTGAACTTTCCGGAGTGCCTTTGCCGGAGCACAAGGACTGTGCCCTAGTTTTTTTTTTGCATTTGGGCAGTTCTACTCTTTGGAGGAGTGGGAGCTGTTATTGTTTTGTTCTCCCTTCTTCTCCTTGCACTTCAGAAAAATCAGAGACTTTGGGTTTTAGTCAGTGTAGGGTCACAGAGGAAAATTCATCTGGAAGTGATAAGTGTCTTGACCGCGGCATTGTCACCAGGTGGCAGTGTTGCGCAACGATTGTTTTGTTTTTTTACATTATGCAGCACTTATTGGAGCGAGTGGGTTTCTTTTTGGATAGACCCATTCATTCCAAGCAGACACACATATATTGTTAGGATGTATGTTTTTTTTTCTTTCCCTCTGCAGGAGACTCGTCTATCAAGGCTGCTGAGAATGGGTGGTCCTTAGATAGCCAGGGGGAGGGAAGAATGTAAATGTGTGAGATATTTAAAGTGTTTTATTGAAAGGTTTTATGGTTGTGTTGTTTATGTTTTCCCTTTCCCAAAAAAAAAAAAAGAAGAAAGAAAAAAGGAGGGCGCACCGACCTAGTGTATTACCACTTAGACGTTTTATTTAAAATATAAAAAAGCAGTAATCTTACTCACAAACGGAGCTTAAATAAAAGCTTATCGGACAAATCAGCTGGAAATTCTTTGGCACCTGCCGACTGGACTCGATGACAGAGAGGGTCGGACAGTACTTCAGACAACTGGATAGCTGTTGCCAAGACCTATATTCAGGTCTTGGCACAATTCAGGGTTAAATTGTGTAGTTTGGTTTCTGGGCTGAGCTTATGTCACCACCCTTGTGGGATGTGAGTTTGTACCAGACACTGGGGACCAGTGTCAAATCACCAGGGGGAGTGTGTAGCGGGTACTTGAATTTAGGGGAAGAATCTGGGTGGTAGTGTAACCCAGATGCCCTGATTGTTAGGGAATTCAAGTTTCCCTTTGTGGGTCTTGGAGGACTTTGGTGGTGTGAGGTTCCCGGCGGCCTACAGGTGGCATTGTCGCCCTGGGCTGGGGCTGAACTCGCACCACAAGACAGTGCCTTTTTGTCCTCCCCTGGCGCTGGTACAGTGGGGCGGGGAACCCGCTGTGACGCAAAGGGAGAATGGATAAAAGGGGCAGACGCCCTTACCACTGGGTTAGAGTTTGAAGTGGGAGTCGAAGGACTCGGCCGCACCCAGGCACCTTCAGCTTGGGTGCTGGCGTTCCAGTGTTCCAGGCCTAGGTGCCCTTGACCTAGCCGGAGCGGAGATGGAGTCCATCTCAGGCACCTTTAGCCTGGGGTGAGGTACTATGGTGGATGCCTGGGGCTCAGTACCTTCGACTGAGTTCCGCGAGGGTGGAGGAATCCAAGGGGGCCCTAACTCCATGGGTGCCCATGTCTGAGTTTGTGAGGACTGGTGTGCGGAACTTCTCTGAAGAGTCCGGCGCAGCATCGCTGGTGACAGAGAGGCCTCCACTACTCCCTTGGACGGATTTCCTTCCCCTGACAGGGGCCGTGCTGGCGAAGGTAATTCACGTTCTACATCACCTAGTCAGTGGCAGTGACTATTTACCACTGGTGATTCCACAGTGGTTAGCAGCAGAAGGGAAAGGATTGTGCCTCGATCTATCCCCGTTATCACTCAGTAAAGAAACTGTATGTTTGTACGCTAAGAAGAATAAAACTGAGTTGGACCTATTCACTGTGTGGAACTCTGGTTACTAGGAGCAAAGGAGTCAGGGACGAAGCACTGGACTTGACTCTAGGACACCTACACAAGACCCAATCTTCTGGCCTTCACCTCTTAGCTATGGAGGACATGGGCCGTGGTGTATCTCATCCCTCCCCCCAGCACTGAGACCCCTAGACGAAGAAAGACAAGCCGAGTACGAGAAGGGGAGAGAGGGGTGAGGCCGCTACATATATATTGATGAAACAAAGATTGAACTCTTTGGCCTAAATGGCAAGCGTCATGTCTGGAGGAAACCAGGCACCGCTCATCACCTGACCAATACCATCCCTACAGAGAAGCATGGTGGTGGCAGCATCATGCTGTGGGGATGTTTTTCAGCGACAGGAACTGAGAGACTAGTCAGGATGGAGGGAAAGATGAATGCAGCAATGAACAGAGACATCCTTGATAAAAAACCTTCTCCAGAGCGCTCTGGACCTCAAACTGGGGCAAAAGTTCATCTTCCAACAGGACAACGACCCTAAGCACACAGCCAAGATAATAGAAGAGTGGGTACGGGACAACTCTGTGAATGTCCTTGAGTGGCCCAGCCAGAGCCCAGACTTGAACCTGATTGAACATCTCTAGAGAGATCTGAAAATGGCTGTGCACCGACGCTCCCCATCCAACCTGATGGAGCTTAAGATGTCCGGCAAAGAAGAACGGGAGAAACTGGCCAAAAATAGGTGTGCCAAGCTTGTAGCATCATACTCAAAAAGACTTGAGGCTGTTATTGGTGCCAAAGGAGCTTCACCAAAGTATTGAGCAAACGCTGTGATACTTATGTACATGGGAGGAGCCTGTTATACTTGTGTACATGGGAGGAGTCTGTGATACTTATGTACAAGGGAGGAGCCTGTGATACTTGTGTACATGGAAGGAGTCTGTGATACTTATGTACATGGGAGGAGCCTGTGATACTTATGTACGTGGGAGGAGTCTGTGATACTTATGTACATGGGAGGAGCCTGTGATACTTATGTACATGGGAGGAGCCTGTGATACTTGTGTACATGGGAGGAGTCTGTGATACTTATGTACATGGGATTTCTTTTCAATTTTTTTTTTTATAAATTTGCAAAGATTTCAAACAAACTTGTTTTATGTTCTCATTATGGGTAGAGGAAAATAATGAACTTAATCCATTTTGGAATAAGGCTGTAATAACAAAATATGGAAAATGTGAATTGATGTCAAGACTTTCCAGATGCACTATATACTGTATATATATATATACCACCTGTACTATCCACTCCATCCAGGGCTCGGTCAGAGAGCACAGAAACATAAGCAGTGACTAATAATCAGTAATCATAAATAGTAAACATAATTTTTCTCCATTCATTTTGATCCCAGCAGAGGATCTGGCATGAGTAAAAATAATTAAAAAAACCTTGAATACTCCTTACGTCTCGTTGTATTTTTCTATGGTGTTCCACACTGTGTATTGCCATTCATATCCCTCAACTGTTGGCTCTAGCATAATGTTGGACCATAGCTGTAAACACCTCCTACAGGTAAAGGAACCTTTACCCTCAAAAAATCAGTTGGCCTTAAGGTGGCAATGGCTAGCTGTAGACTGAAAGCCTTTTTTTTTTTCAATGAGGACCATAGCCTGCATGTGATCACTATGTCATAGTTGGATACTGATCATTAGTTGTATTCCAGCTGTCAGTGACAGAAGGGATTGAGAGGCAGCAGTCATGCAAAGTTTCCACTAATGGCCCTCGAAGGGAGGCAATCCAGCTTTATGGATCTGCAAAAAAAAAGTTTTTGGGTGACTATTAAGTGAATGTCCCTTTTCCCCGCAGCAGTGCAGATTTTGGTGAATGAGGGTGAATGATTCTTGGCCCACTGAATGTGCAGGTTATTCTTAATGTAGATGTATTTCATAAACGCAGTTAGGGATTTGTATGTAAATGTTTGGAGAATGTGAAGCCCACGTTCACATTCAAATAATTTGTCCAGCTGGCCAAAATAATCTTTTTTTTTTTTTTTCAGAGTGTCTGTTTCTTTCATTGTCCAGACACCAAGAAAGGCTAATAAACTGAGAAAAATACATGAAGCCTAGGTACACATTGGTATGATTTGGCAGCTATTGCCCGCAAGGGCACCATCCGAATCGGTGCAACTCCGACTTTGCGGCGCCGCACCGAATCCCAAAAGTAGTTCCTGCACTACTTTTGGTGACTTCGGCGGCAATTTCAATAGACATTTGTGCAGGAACCCGCACAGATGTCTCTGAAATCGGTCCCGAAGTCGGACTGACATTCAGGTTTGGAATCGTGCGAGTTCAATTGAACTCACAAATTTCTAACCCGCGGTCAGTCTGAACCTAGGCTTATTCTCATTTTAGAAAAGACGGGTCTTCCTAAATCCTTTGAAGGTTAGTCATATATTGTAAGTTTATAGCCACAATGCTGAAACATCTCCCTGTTTTTTAGATCAGTTACGGGTCAATTGATAATTCTTTGGCTGACAGAGCTATTGTCCCATCCTTTTACCGGACAGTCCAGGACTTTATGATTTATCATTATATATCAGAATTATTGAGACATTTTGGATGGACTTGGGTTGGAATAATATCATCTGCGGATGAAAGTGGGGAGAGAGAATCGTCTTGGTTATTAAGGATTTTGTTAAGTCTTAAGATTTGTGTGGCCTTTATAATAACAACTGGTATCATGACTGTATCAGCGCCTGAAAGTCGTGCTTTGGAAAGTGCATATAACACCATTGAGAAATCATCGGTAAAAGTGATCATACTCTGTGGAACATATCATGATGTCATATTTAAATTCTCACAGAGAGGATTATTCAGGGATGTAACATTCATCCTCCCTCCCAACTGGGCCTCAAATATTCCTCTTATAGAAAAGTATCCCGAGATTTTAAATTGTAGTTTATCCTTAAACTTTTGGTCTGAAGCTGATAAGAATTTTAAGAATTTTGTTGATGGTTTCCATCCAATGATCCGTCCAAAAGACAAGTTACTTGAAAATCTGTGGATGACAACACTTTCCTGCTCGTCAGGAAACAAAGCAAAAGATACTTTGTATGAAAATTTTTATTGTATTTCTCTTCACAATTGTACGGGTCAGGAGCATTTACCGGACTCCGGAGATTATTCATCTGACAGGACTACAGATCCTGTGTATCGCGCGGTAGAAAACATGGTCAATGCTCTACACGTTCTATTCTCATCCCAGAATTATTCTTCTCTTAAAGGTCAGACAGGTGATGAAGAAAAATATAGACACAAGGTGAGCACAAATGTGGCCAAAAGTAAATTAGACTTTTTCATTAGAATCCTTCAGTGGACATCATCAAGTCATGATTTGTGACAGGTGACCAACTTGCAGCTTACTGTTTGTAATTAGGGATGGGTAAACGGTCCAACCCGAGCATGAGTTCGCTGAACACCTGAATTTGCAGGGTGTTCACCACGTGTTCGCCCCGATGAACACCCTGCAATGCACTGAGCGCTGCACAGTGCATTCTGTGCCCTGATTGGGCAAAACTTTGCCTAATCAGGGTACAGTGCAAGCTGGTTGTTAAGGAGCGGGGCCGGGAAGCTGGCTGGCGCGTCCTTAACAACTGATGAGTCATCAGCTGTCAGTGGGTTTCCCCGCTGACATCTGAAAAAAAAAAGTGCTGGTAAAAAAATAAAGAAAAACACAGCATGTTAGCCCTTAGGGTCTGGTATGGATTTGGAGGGGAACCCCATGCAAATAAAAAAAAAAACTGGTGTGGGGGTCCCCCCCATAATCCATACCAGACCCTTATCCGGGCATGCAGCCTGGCAGGTCAGGAAGGGGGGGGGACGAGCATGCACCCCCCTCCTGAACCATACCAGGCCACATGCCTTCAACATGGGGAGGTGGGTGCTTGGCCCCCCCCCCACCCCAAAGCACCTTGTCACCCAAAATCCATACCAGGCCTTTATCTCAGTATGCAGCCTGGCCTCCTGAACCATACCAGGCTACATTCCCTCATCATGGGGAAGGGGCACCTTGTCCCCATGTTGATGGGGACAAGGGCCACATCCCGACAACCCTGGGCTGTGGTTGTTGACGTCTCCGGGCAGGGAGCTTATTGGAATCTGGAAGCCCCTGTTAACAAGGGGGCCCGTAGATCACACACCCCCCTATGTGAATGGGTATCAGTTACAACATACCCCTTCCCATTTACCAAAAAAGTGTACAAAAGTAAGAACCACACAAGACCAATTTTTTTTTGGACCAATCCTTTATTAAAAATTTTAAAAATAGTGTCCCTCAATGTAAATCCATCGTCAATCATGCCACCCACAGACCCAAAAAAATAAAAATAAAAAATGCTCTCGTCTCCTGAAAGATCTCCCTCCGTGCTTACATTTCTTATATAGGCAATGGGCAGGGCCACCCGACTACGTCACCCAGTGGCACCGCACCCTTCTGACGTCACCTGTGGTTATTACTTTTGTACACTTTTTTGTTCAATAGGTAGGGGTACGATGTACCCCATACCCATTCACATAGGGGGGGCCAGGATCTGGGATCCAGATTCCGATAAGCCCCGCCCCCAAACAACAACAGCCCAGGGCTGTCGGAAAGAGGCCCTTGTCCCCATCAACATGGTGACAAGGTGCTTTGGGGTGGGGGGGTGTCAGATGCACCACTTTGCAGGCACATTAAGAGGACCACCCAGGCACTATATTAAAAGTATTCCTTCTCTTTTTTTTTTTCACTTTAAGCATAAATAAAATCACTGCTCCTGAAAAAACCCCCCAAAAAACGATCATTAAAAAAAAATATATATATTGATACATGTGCCCCAGGGCAGTACCTAGACCCCCCCATACTTTTTGTAGTAATTGGGCTTACATCTGCTTACATGTCGTAATTCAGTAACCGTGATATATAATATACAATGTTTTTACTTTGCAGTTGAACTTGTGCTTAAAAATTATATCTAATGTGAATGTCGGTACAAATAAAGGAAATGAAAACCTTTCTGTAACGTTTACTATTCAGAACCATGTGTTTGTTAATGGGAATTTGTTCACAAGATCTGTGGGGAATTTCCTTAGTGATGGGTTTGGTCATTGGAAACTTGCAATTCATTCTAATTTAATTAAATGGAAAAATAAGGAAAATCAGGTAAGGTTGTATGAGATTCTGTAAGGACCTACAGAAAAAGTCTTGAAAATGTGGGTCATTCATATGCTGTAATCAGAACTATTACCTCCCATCAAGGACTCTTCTCGCCCCAAAATATAGTAAGAATTATGTAAGAGTCTTTTCTCCTGCATTTCTCTGTAAGGTAGACATAACATTAAGTCCCTTTCTGCCTCCTTTCTGGAAAACCATGTGTGTCATGATTGGATAGATTGATAGCAGTGCAGCCATTGGCTCTCGCTGCTGTCAATCAAATTCAATGTCGCGGGAGCCAGGGGCGGGGCCAAGTAGATATACTTTTAGTGGGAGTTCCTGGTGATCTGAAAACTTTTTCACGGGTTCCTCCATTGTAAAAAGATTGGAAATTCGGAATTTCGGAAGTTTGACAATTCTAATTTTCGGAAATTCTGAAATTTGAAAATTCAAAATTTCGTAAATTCGAAGATAGGAAATGCGAAATTTCAGAAATATGTAGATTTGTAGCGCTTGATTTCAAGCATATGAGGAATAAAGTATGTCATTAGTCATACATTACCACTCCTGTGGGTTTTCTCAGTCCATATCTATATATTGTGTCTTGCTTTTATAGCGCAGAGCGGGGCTATCCGTATATTCTGGTGAAGTGGAATGTCACCCGGTGGATCGGCACTAATGTACCTTAGAGCTGCCGTTTCTCCATAAACAGGGGTTAGTACAGGTCTGCAAAAATTGGGCCTTGGATCTTTCCACTATGCCGGTCAAGTAAGAGGGCTCCCCATCTACTTCCTGGTAGACTCGCCTACTCAATGGGGGATACGATTGTGACGATCGTGGCGTCCGGGCAGAAGTGACATAAACACATTTCGCAATGCTATTGCGTAGCTTCTTCTGGACGTTAGAGGGACGTACGAGGGCTCCTTTTGACATCGTCCACCCCTCGTATGTACCCACCCCTACTTCACAACATTTTTAAAGGAGACTCACATGTGGTCAAAGAGGAGAGTTTTAGATTTGTGTCTGTTGTTAAACTCGATCATTCATAGAAAATCCATGTGCTGTCAGGGGAAAGGAGACAGATTGTGTGTTCCTACTAAGTAGGAACAACGATCTGTCTCCTCCCCTAGTCAGTCCTATCCCCATACAGTTAGAACACACTGAGGAAACACACATTTAACCCCTTGATCGCCCCCTAGTGTTAACCCCTTCCCTGCCAGTGACATTTACACAGTAATCAGTGCATATTTATAGCACTGATTACTGTATAAATGTCAATGGTCCCAAAAATGTTTCAAAAGTGTCCGATCTGTTCGTCACAATACCGATATATACCGCAGATCATCGCCATTACTAGTCAATTGACACAGCAGCAGGGGACGGAAGTGCGCCCGCATGGGTGTCTCCAAAAGGGCACTCAAGAAGAGGAGAAGCCAGAAGAGCCGCTGACGGACCCCAGAAAAGGAGGACCCGGGCCACTCTGTCCAAAACCAACTGCACAGAGGAGGTAAGTATGACATGTTTTTTTTTTAAACAAATCTTTACATATACTTTAAGATCAGAGTTCTGTGCAGGCCACTTGAGTTCCTCCACATCAAACTCATAAAATCAAGTTATGTTGGAATATAAATGTACCTCTCCCAAACTTTGACTTTTATTCTTTGTGGGTTGATGGTAATATATTCAAAGGATCATTGATAAGCACTGAAGGCAAGATTATGTTTTCAAATAAACATAAAAGTAAATATATAAATACAAATAAGAGTGGGGACCATAAGATGTATCATGCAAAAGTTGTAAGTGGCAAGAATGAGGTACCAGGGGGAATAGAGGCAATGGTTATTAATATCACATGCCCTTTGGGTACAGCCACTAGGGAAGCCCCTCCATGGTGAGCTACATGGAAACAACCCCTAGGAATGGCTATGGCAACTTATACTTGGACATTCCTGGAGGGGAAAAATGTGAATCCCATAGGGGCGTTATCAAGGAACCAGGAACGTGCAGTCAGGGGTGGTAGGTGAGGCACATGAACATGGAAAAAAAAAAACTATTGACTTTGAGGGTTGTAGCTCAGTGACCTGGGATCACAGAGACCCCAAATTAGGGGTGTAGGTAGCTAAAGTCCTAACCCACCACTGGTCAGTATGGGGCTTCTATCATCTATGGTTCCGGGGATATAGGACTCCTTGCGCAGCCTGTCAGAAGCTACATACAGAGCGGCCAGTTTAAATACAAGCTGACACACTCTGCAGCAGACTGAGAGGATGAGCTCACAGTGCCTCTCCTCACTTCTTGTCAGAGGCACTGAGCTCAATGGACAGCTTGGAGTCTTGGACCAATAGTAAAGTACCATTGGCCCAAGCTGTCCAATAAAAATGCTGCAGTGGAGTCACGCCTCTCACTGCAGTGTCATAGAAGGGGGCGTGTGTCTAAAAGATAAATGCTCCCTTCCAGCCCAGCCCTCTTATCTACAAGGAAAATACATGGATTTATGTGTATAATATTTTCCCATAACCCCATGTTTTTCTCACACAGTTAAAGTGGTTGTAAAGGTTCATTTTTAAATGTTGTGTGTATCTGGCTCTGATACTAGCCAGTGCCTCATCAACCACTCACCTCACCGCACGTCCCTACGTAACATTTTGGATGATGACTACCTGAAGTCAAGTATTTAGGATTAGAAAATAAATAAATCAAACACATTTGGTAATTTGCTAATCAGAAAAGAATGATGTAGAGTTGCTGTACTCAAATAAAAAAAAGCATTGTTGAAGTCCACAGTCAGCAGATGGTTTTCAAGTTGAATAATCCGAGCAAAATGACTGCTCTCCATAGGAGAAGATATTTTATCTGAGGGAGTAGGATAGAGGTGAGACTATCTAACTTGTAATGTGTCCACCATAGAGGAGGAAACTTGGTTTTATTAAAACATTTAGTGAACTTCCATATATAATACACCATTTTGCTTTTTTGTTAGGTTCCAAATTCTCAGTGCTCAGAAAGTTGTCTCCCAGGATACCGGAAAGTTCCCGGCTTCTCTGTGTCTCCGTGTTGTCATAGTTGTGTCCCGTGTTCATATGGAGAAATATCAAATATTACAGGTAATGGTTATGAAATATTACTGGGGGGGTATGTCCTTTTAATGTATTGTTTCTAAAAAAACATTAAAAGGCTGAATTGTAACTTGAAAATTAGCAACTTAGTTGATTAGATAATCTACAAATATTAATATGCATCCATACATGTAAGCCAAACAAGATATCCTGTAAGTGATCACAGTGTTCATTGGTTTTTATTTTGTTTTCCAGATAGTGAAAACTGCATGAAATGCAACGATCATGAATGGCCAAACGAGAACAAAACTCGCTGTATTCCCAAGGAAGTAGAATTTCTTCCCTTCACTGATGACACGCTCTCCCTAGTATTTATAGTCTTCTCACTGTTGTGTTTTGGGAAGACTCTTCTAGTACTCGTCATTTTTATTTTTCACCAGGACACACCAGTTGTGAAAGCCAATAACAAGAGCCTCAGCTTTGTCCTCCTGGTCTCCATCATGTTGGGTTTCCTCTGTGTGTTCCTCTTCCTGGGTCGTCCTGTGGATGTAACCTGCTTGTTACGCCAAATTTCTTTTGGAATTCTCTTTACAATAGCCGTATCTTCTGTATTGGCCAAGACTATTATGGTTTGCATTGCTTTCAAAGCCACCAAACCCAACAGCGTGTGGAGGAAATGGATTGGAGTAAAACTGCCCCTCTGTATAGTTTTAGCTTGTTCCAATGTTCAGGTTATAATCTGTGTTGGTTGGTTGACCATCTCTCCTCCCTTCCATGAATTGGACACAAACTCATACCAGGAGAAGATCATCATTCAGTGTAATGAAGGGTCAGTTATCGGATTCTACTCTGTCCTGGGATATATGGGGATCCTTGCTGCTGTTAGTTTTATTATTGCTTTTTTTGTCAGGACATTACCGGACAGTTTTAATGAAGCCAAATACATCACCTTCAGCATGCTGGTGTTCTGCAGTGTCTGGATTGCCATGATCCCGGCCTATCTGAGCACCAAAGGGAAATACACGGTGGCTGTGGAGATATTCGCCATCCTGATTTCCAATAATGGTCTCTTATATTGTATATTTCTTAGAAAATGCTTTATAATCCTCTGTAGGCCAGAAATGAATACAAAAGGCTATCTGCACAGTAAAGGAAATATATAAACTTTATTTTATTTAAAGACATCAAAAATGTGGACAGTTATGCAAATGTTATATTACTTTTTGATTTGGCAAAGTTGAAAAAAGTAATATAACATTTTAAAATATAAACTTAAAGTGTAAGAGGACACGATTCAAAAACAAAAAATCAAATATGTATCAACTAAATTTCAAATACTTAATAAAGGATCCAGTCATCAAGATATGCATGTTTCCAAATCATAAAAAAAAAAAAAAAAGAAATAAACTTACAGCAAGAAAACATAGACATTTGAACTGTTACCATAAAACATCCTTGGGGTTGTGCCGCCTCACCTTCAGTTTCCTCCTCTGCTCTATCTGGCACCCAATTTGCATCAGTGACCTCATCATCATCATCATCTCTATCTCCATCTCCTCCATCTTCATCATTACCACTGGAGACAACTTGGCAATACGCTGCGGTTTGGGGAACATGAATGCCAATTTGTCTACCAGTGTTCCTCCCTCTCTCTAGGCTCATGTTCCTGTCATCCTCAACCTCAGAACCAACATCTGAATCCAGTAATGGCTGGGCATCATCAAGGTGAAAGTGGCTGATGCTGTGGTCAAATAACTAAGCTGACTACTCAATGGCTGATGTTGGGGCTATGACAGCAATAGATGTGGACAAGAAGGCAGGTTTATCCACTCTGGCAACTGCAGGGGACTGCACACTTGTCTCTGCTTGTGGGACAGAGGATGAGGAGGATGAGGAAGGTTTAGTAAGCCAGTCCACCACCTCCTCTGCATGCTGTAGCTGGATAGCGGGCAAACTCACTAAACAGAGGAAATGATGCTCTGCCTGAGGACTGACCACCATGTCCATCTTTGCCTGTGGACACATTTGTTGTTGGCCCCCTTAAAGTGCCAAGGGAACGTCTGCCTCTCCTTGTTGTCCTCCCAGACATTATTGGGAGGGAGGGGGCAGTGCTTATAAGCAAATGTAAAGAAGAAGTTGAAATATGTATGTAGATGCACTTTAATCAATGTAAAGAGGTGTTTGTGTAGTGTGAGTACTCAAAATAAAGTGCACCGGACACACTCCATGGATACATTATAATATACTGCAATATAATTGCGCCAAACGTACTGGCAGTAACGCACACAAAAAGTTATGGCGTTAAACTGGCAGTAATGCACGCAGAAGAAAATGGCATTAAACTGGCAGTAACGCACACAAAAATATAGGGCGTTAAACTGGCAGTAACGCACACAGAAGTAAATGGTGTTAAACTGGCAGTAACGCACACAGAAGTAAATGGCGTTAAACTGGCAGTAATGCAAAAACTATATGGCGTTAAACTGGCAGTAACTCACACAGATGTAAATGGCTTTAAACTGGCAGTAACGCACACAGAAGTAAATGGCGATAAACTGTCAGTAATGAACACAGAAGTAAATGGCGTTAAACTGGCAGTACTGCACAAAATGATATGGCGTTAAACTGGCAGTAACGCACACAGATATAAATGGCGTTAAACTGGCAGTAACGCAATCAAATAGACAGTGTTCATCCGTCACTACACTGACACTATCTGAACTGTCCCTACTCTAATGTAAAGATTACTGACACGGTCTCACTACACTACAGTGAGACTATCTGAGCTGTCCCTTCTCTAGCTGCACACTATGCAAAGCTGGTCACTGAATGAATGAATTGTATAGCGCTACAAATGCAAACTGAATTGCCTCAAGGCACTTTTTGCAGCCAGTGTCTTGCCTGTTGGTGCAGTCATTTACCCCGCAGAATCTCAAGACGCTTGGGACACACATTCGTACACATATATACTGGGCCAATTTGGACAAGATCCAATTAACTTACCAGCATGTCTTTGGAGTGTGGGAGGAAACCAAAGTACCCAGAGGAAACCCACACAGACACAGGGAGAACATGCAAGCTCCAGGCAGATGGTATCATGGTCGGGATTCGAACCAGCGACCCTCGTGCTGCTAGGTGAAAGTGCTAACCACTACACCACTACGCTTGGACTATCCCTAGACTGACACTAATCTAATATTGTACACTGATAATTGAAGCAAAATAGCACACTAACTAACTAATAGCACTGAACAGAGCCCTGTTCTATCTCTCTTCACGCTGAAATCACACTGAAAATGGCTGCAATTGAAAGAATACTTTTATAATGTGGGAATGAGCCATGATTGGATAAAGTCATGATGACAGTGTTCAATCGTGACTCTGACAGTACTCTGTACCCTGATTGGCTGAAGCTTTCATTCTTCAGCCAATCAGGGCTTGCAATGCACTGTTCAGCTATGCAATGCATTGTGGTCGGTTCCGGGGGGCGAACAAACGGTTAAACGACTTATTTGTTCGGCTGTTTGTCGAACGTCCGAACAGCAAAAGTTTTGCTCAAACTTATGCTCGGGCTGAACCGCTAGCCCATCCCTACCTCTCAGTACCTCGGCCTCCAACCAGTACGTGGCATTAAATTTAGAAGGATACAAATACACGCTAGATTCAAATATAATATACATAATCCCAAGATCTCCCATTCCATAGAGCAGAGGGAGAGGGAAAAAGAAAAGATAAAAAAAACAAAAAAACACCACACAAAATGCAGACCAATCATATACACATATCTGGAGACATGCTTGGCCAGTCCATCACATTTACCCTCAGCTTCATTAGCAAGGCAGTGGTCGTCTTGGAGGTGTGTTTGGGGTCATTATCATGTTGTAATACTGCCCTGTGGCCCCGTCTCCGAAGGCCTCCGAATGTTGGCATTCATGGTTCCCTCAATGATCTGTAGCTCCCCAGTGCCGGCATCACTCATGCAGCCCCAGATCATGACAATCCCACCACCATGCTTGACTGTAGGGAAGACACACTTGTCTTTGTACTCCTCACCTGGTTGCCGCCACACACGCTTGTCACCATCTGAACCAAATAAGTTTATCTTGGTCTCATCAGACCACAGGACATGGTTCCAGTAATCCATGTCCTTAGTCTGCTTGTCTTCAGTAAACTGTTTGCGGGATTTCTTGTGCATCATCTTTAGAAGAGGCTTCCTTCTGGGACGACAGCCATGCAGACCAATTTGATGCAGCATGCGGCGTATGGTCTGAGCACTGACAGGCTGACCCCCCACCCCCACCCCTTCAACCTCTGCAGCAATGCTGGCAGCACTCATACCTCTATTTCCCAAAAGACAACCTCTGGATATGATGCTGAGCACGCGCACTCAACTTCTTTGGTGAACCATGGTGAGGCCTGTTCTGAGTGGAACCTGACCTGTTAAACCGTTGTATGGTCTTGGCCACTGTGCTGCAGCTCAGTTTCAGGGTCCTGGCAATCTTCTTATAGCCTCGGCCATCTTTATGTACAGCAACAATTTTTTTTTTAGATCCCCAGAGAGTTCTTTGCCAAGAGTTGCCATGTTGTACTTCCAGTGACCAGTATGAGAGAGTGAGAGAGTGTTGTCACATGAAAAAATATAATAAAATATTTACAAAAATGTGAGGGGTGTACTCACTTTTGTGAAATACTGTATATATATACATATATATATATATATATATATATATATATATATATACACACAGCACCTTGAAAAAGTATTCATACCCTTGAAATTGTCCACATTTTCTCATGTTACAACTAAAAACATAAATGTATTTTTTGGGGATTTTTATGTGATAGACCAACACAAAGTGGCCCATTATTGTGAAGTGGAAGGGAAATGATAAATGGTTTTCAATTGTTTTTACAAATAAATATGTGAAAAGTGTGGGGGGCATTTGTATTCAGCCACCCGGAGTCAATACTTTGTAGAACCCCCTTTCGCTGCAATTACAGCTGCAAGTCTTTTTGGGGGTGTCTCTACCAGCTTTGCAAATCTAGAGAGTGACATTTTTGCCCATTCTTCTTTGCAAAATAGCTCAAGCTCTGTCAGATTGGATGGAGAGCGTCTGTGAACAGCAATTTTCATGTCTTGCAACAGATTCTCAATTGGATTTAGGTCTGGACTTTGACTGGATCATTCTAACACATGAATATGCTTTGATCTAAACCATTCCATTGTAGCTCTGACTGTTAACCCCCTTTGTTATGAAGCCCATAAAAAGCTCTGGTGCGACCAATTACCTTCAGAAGTCACATAATTAGTGAAATGATGTCCACCTGTGTGCAATCTAAAGCCCTGTACACACGATCGGATTTCCTATGGCTTCTAATCCGATGGATTTTTCCATCGGAAATCCAATGAAGCTGACTTCCATCAGTCTTGCCTACACACCATCAGTCAAAAATCTGACCGTCCCAAATGCTGTGACGTAAAAAAAACACTCCGACAACCTGAGAAAAATGAAGTTCAATGCTTCTGAGCATGCGTCGACTTGATTCTGAGCATGCATGGACTTTTTGTCCGATGGAGTTCCACACAGACGATCGGAATTTGCTATAGTTTTTTTTCCCATCGGATAAATTTAAAACATGTTCTATTTTTTCTCACCGATAGAAAAAAGACCGATGGGGCCCATACATGATCGGTTTGTCCGATGAGAAAAGTCCATCGGACTGTTTTCATTGGTAAAACTGATTGTGTGTACACAGCATAAGTGTCACATGATCTGTCATTACATATACACACCTTTTTGAAATGCCCCAGAGGCTGCAACACCTAAGTAAGAGGCACCACTAATCAAACCTTGTCAGGAAGACCAAGGAACTCTCCAAACAAGTAAGGGACAATGTTGTTGAGAAGTATAAGTCAGGGTTAGTTTATAAAAAAATATCCAAATCTTTGATGATCCCTAGGAGCCCCATCAAATCTATCATAACCAAATGGAAAGAACACGGCACAACAGCAAACCTGCCAAGAGACGACCGCACACCAAAACTCAAGGACCGGGCAAGGAGGGCATTAATCAGAGAGGCAGTACAGAGACCTGAGGTAACCCTGGAGGAGCTGCAGAGTTCCACAGCAGAGACTGGAGTATCTGTACATAGGACGACAATAAGCCGTATGCTCCATAGAGTTGGGTTTTATGGTAGAGTAGCCAGAAGAAAGCCATTACTTTCAGCAAAAAACAAAATGGAACGTTTTGAGTTTGTGAAAAGGCATGTGGGAGACTCCCAAAATGTATGGAGGAAGGTGCTCTGGTCTGATGAGACTAAAATAGGACTTTTTGGCCATCAAAGAAAATGCTATGTCTGGCGCAAACCCAACACATCACATCACCCAAATAACACCATCCCCACCGTGAAACATGGTGGTGGCAGCATCATGCTGTGAGGATGTTTTTCAGCAGTTGGGACTGGGAAACTGGTCAGAGTAGAGGGAAAGATGGATGGTGCTAAATACAGGGATATTCTTGAGCAAAACCCATACCACTCTGTGTGTGATTTGAGTCTAGGACGGAGGTTCACCTTCCAGCAGGACAATGACCCCAAACACACTGCTAAAGCAACACTTGAGTGGGAAACATGTAATAAATGTGTTGGAATGGCCTAGTCAAAGCCCAGACCTCAATCTAATAGAAAATCTGTGGTCAGACGTAAAGATTGCTGTTCACAAGGGCCAACCATCCAACTTGAAGGAGCTGGAGCAGTTTTGCAAGGAGGAATGGGCAAAAATCCCAGTGGTAAGATGTGGCAAGCTCATAGAGACTTATCCAGAGCGACTTGGAGCTGTGATAGCCGCAAAAGGTGGCTCTACAAAGTATAGACTTTAGGGGGGTGAATAGTTATGCACATTTACTTTTTCTGTCATTTTGTCCTATTTGTTGTTTGCTTCACAATAAAAAAAAAAAAAACATCTTCAAAGTTGTGTGTCCTCAAACAATCCAAGTTAATTCCAGGTTGTGAGGCAACAAAACACGAACAATGACAAGGGGGGTGAATACTTAGCAAGGCACTGTATATTACAGTGCAGGCAGCGTACAGTGTATAATACAGTGCAGGCAGTGAACAGTGTATAATACAGTGCAGGCAGTGAACAGTATATAATACAGTGCAGGCGGTGTACAGTATATAATACAGTGCAGGCAGTGAACAGTATATAATACAGTGCAGGCAGCGTACAGTATATAATACACTTCAGGCAGTGTACTGTATATAATATAGTGCAGTCGGTGTACAGTATATAATACAGTGCAGGCGGTGCACAGTATATAATACACTTCATGTGGTATACAGTATATAATACATTGCAGGCGGTGTACAGTATATAATACATTGCAGTCAGTGTACAGTATATAATACAGTGCAATCATTGTACAGTATATAATACAGTGCAGTCAGTGTACAGTATATAGTGCAGTGCAGAGTATATAATACAGTGTAGTGCGGTGTGGAAGAAAAAACAGAGAGCTGATTCTGCCAAATTAAAAATTCCCATTTTCTAGGTTAATACACAAACAGTTGTAAAAAAAAAAAAAAAAAAATGATGATGGAGGTGGGCACTGCAAAATGCAATTTTTGGATTTCCGAATTTTTTCAAATTTTCAAATTTACAAATTTACGAATTGCGATCATAACGAATGAACCGGAAAAAAAAGCAAAAAATGAATGAAGCAAAAATAAATGTTTTGGCAGTGCACATGTCTGGGGGAAACTGAGTTTTTTTTTTTGTTTGTGTTGATTCCGTCCTAAAATCTATTCTAGACCTGAAGAGTCTTGTATAGAGTTTGGAGGGACTTCATGCCATTTTTTTTGTTATTTTTGCATAGGGTCCCACTTAAAATGTATTCCAGACCTAATGGGTCTGGAATGTATGGGGAGGAACCGCACAACATTTTCAAGAAAATTATCTTCAACCCTTTCCCTACATGACATGGGAATTCCGACCATGTAAGTGATGTCACCGGTTAGATATGTGCAGAATGAAAATTGTGTTTTGTTTCAATTCGTTATTTACATAAATGTGTTTAGTTAAATTTGCTAAATTTGTATAATTCTTTTTTGGAATTTGTTTCTGTAACGGGAGGGCCTGGGGAACCCAGAATCTATTAGAAATAATGAGATACCCTTGCTTCAGCTTCCCCAATGCCTCTTATGTGTAAACCACCCTGTGTCTCTATTAGGGGCACAGGGTGAATAAGAACCCCACCATGATCTGTGATAGCCATATCCAATACTGTATATACATGACATATATTGGGTATATACTGTGTGTGGGCTGTTATGTAATACTTGCTGTGATGGGGTGTGATTACATTCTATTGTCTATTGTGGCTTGTGGGAGTTAAGCCTGTAATTATAGGTATTGTACTCTGGCAGCCAGACAGGCTGGGGAACACAAAAGGTCATGCATAATCATTTAAACTGGAAAGGGATTAGCTAACCTGTTGTCTTCTAAGAGATGTGTATTGGCAGACAGAAAGGTCATGTGTCTGAGTCATCAGCTGTAGTTAAGAAACTCCTCTCTGTGTGTATTTAAGTTGCAGTGTTTTGCAATAAAGAGTGAGTCTATTTTGTAAAGATCCAGAGAGTTGTCTCGTTCTTCTGGAAGGATTATTCCTAAGGGAAGTGGTCGCCTGACTGTGGAGGATCGGTAGCGAATGTGTGTCCAGGAGAGGGAATATCTTAAATGGCATTAACCCCCTTTCATATTTGGGGTGCCGTTACAGTTTCATTTTTTTAAATTCAAATTTTCCTAATTCCGTCGAACTGAACTCAATTCGACCAAATTCCGAAAATTCTAATTGATTCAAATTTTAATTCCATTAAAATTAGAATTGAATTCCATTTGAAATCTAATGTATTCTATTTGAATTTTTGGAAGCGAGTAATATTGAATTTACTCTATTCAAAATTTGAATTTAAGAAGATGGTTATATTGTTATATTTTTTCTATTCTATTCTATTGTTTTTTTTCTATTCTATTATTTTTTATTCCATTATTTTATTCTCTATTCTATTATTTTTATTCTATTCTATTATATTCTACTCTATTCGAACATATGCTATACTATTTGAATTTCAGAATATGGTTATATTCTATTTTATTCTATTCTTTTATTATCTTTTATTATCTATTCTAATCTATTCTATTCTAATTTAAATGTATTATATTTTAATTTTGGGAAATGGTTATATGTATTCTATTCTATTTCTTTTTATATTCTTCTGTTATTTTCTATTCTATTCTTTTCTATTGTATTCTTTTTGAATCTATTCAAATCCAAATTTATTCTATTCGAAATTCGAACTTTGGTTATATTGTTTATATTTTCTATTTTGTTCTATACTCTTCTTTTATATTCTATTCTTTTCTTCTATTCTATTCTTTTCCATTTTTTTCTATTCTATTGGACATTTAATTTATTCAATTTGAAATTAGAATTTCAGAAGATGGTTATATTCTTTCTGTTTTTCTCCATTCTTTTTTTTTATTCTATTCTATTCTATTCCTTTATTTTCTATGTTATTGTATTCTGTTTTTTTTTTTCGATTCAAATTGTGTATTGTTTCACCCTATTCTTTTTTTATTCTCTTCTTTTTGATTCTATTCTATTTTTTCTATTCTTTTATTTTCTATTCTGTTCTGTTTTTCTCTTTTATATTATATTATTTTCTATTCTATTACTTTATTTTTTATTTTGTTTTATTCTATTTGACAATTCAAATACATTTTGATAACTATGTTGTTTTATTATTTCGGATTTGTTTAAATTTGTTACTATTGTCATTTGGAAATTTGGATACATCTAAATTTCCGAATAATGAAAGATTTGTGCGAATTTCCATTCAGAACAAAACGAACTGCACATATCACCAGAGTTGACGGTTTGGTTTCCTTAACCTCCCTTGACAGCGGAAAGATGTCTTGTGTAATAGTGGAAGTGATACAACTATTATGCTTGACAATCTGCCCCCACCGAACAGGTAAATGTTCAGTCTTTGGTCCAAACACCTGAACAGCCAAAGCTCAGTATGAACTTGTACTTAGACCAAACCTTGGACTCCTCCCTACTATTTGCACACCCAACGGCTGATGATGATAGGAGGCAAGAGGAGAAAAAGGAGGAGAAGGAATAATGGAATTGCAGCAGGCATGTCATTGTAATGTTTATCCGCTGATTTTCCATCATCCATTTCTTATCACTAAACCTAGATTCTGTGTAGGCGGTGCTACATAAACCAGCAATATCCCACGGTATGCTAACAAATCCCGTTTAAAAATAATGCTGATGATATTAAAGAAAAGAGACTTAAAGTGGGTGTAAACCCATAATAAAAAAAAAAAACCTGGAAGACAAAGCCATAATGAGCTAGTATGACTAGCATACTAGCTCATTATGCATTACTTACCTTAGATCGAAGCCCCCGAAGCTGTCCTCGTCTCCCCCTCCGGCCGCAGACATCGCTCCGGGAAGGTTACTTCCAGTTATCGCCGCTCCCATGCTGTGATTGGCCGGAGCGGCAAAAACGTCACTCCGCGCATGCGCGCGGGAGCCGTAAATGCCGGCATAATCGATTCATAAAACCGGCATTTACAGTGCGCCTGCGCCATAGACATCGGTGTACTATTCTTGGCAAATATCTCCTAAACCGTGTAGGTTTAGGAGATATTGCAAAAACCTACGCCTTAATCTAGGCTTACCTGTAGGTGCAACTAACCCCAGAGGGTTTACAACCACTTTAATCATCAAGATTAGAGTTCATTCTGAATATGCAATAGTGTATTCAGTCCCCAATGATAGTTAAAACGTGAAAAAAATCACTCAGCGCAAAGCAGTCACTAGAATAATGGCATTGATAAAGCCCGTTAATTCCTCCGATACAATAGTGAAGATGAACTATAAACTCACTTCTTACCAGACCAAGCTGGACAATCGGCATATAATGTTGGTTCGATCGTACTTGCTGACCTCTCCTCGGGATAACACACAAAGGATCAACTGCTGACAGGTGGGTCGGGACTTCCGCTAGATAGGCTCGTTCACATAGAGACGAAACAAACAAAAGAGCTCCATAGCGTAATCCCGTTTAAAAATATATTTTATTTGGATACAAATCCCCCCTGTAAGAAATACACCTACAATGTTTCAAAGTAAAGTAGGCATCTGACACAGTGTTACATCCAAAAGAGATCGCGTAGCAATAGCTCCTATACAAACTGGCGCGATTTTCAAACACTTGATTTGCTTCTTCAGTGGCTTGTACACTTGATTCTGGTTTGTCGTATAACCACACCCTAACGCGTTTCGTCATCTATGACATCATCTGAGGGTGTGACTATACGACACGACTCACCCTTTTTATTTGCTCACAATTGTCTTAACCGTTTATGTTCACTTTGCAATTAGTGACTATCCCTATGAAGGCACCCTATGTTAATCCCGGGGATATGTGGATTATCACATCACCCATTAAGCGAGGAGACGAATACGAGAGCAGCTCATGTCCTCCACCCCCCAACGGTGCTGCACACTCATGGATATTAAAATATCGGGAATGCCATTTTTAATCCCTTATCACTGCTGGAGGATATGCTGGCTGGTTCCAGACAGAGGAGAAAAGTAGAGGATGTCCCTGGTACTGTATATGAAAAACAAATTCATGTTGAGGAGGAAGACGATGATGAGAAGGAAGGCTTTACATTATTTTTAGGACATTCCTTCAGGGCATTATTATGATGATATTTCAAATGGTGGGTGAGAGCTGAATTCCCTAAACATGTGACTATCACACCTTAGGCCCCTTTCACACTTGTACCCAGGGCCACTGATAGGCCAGTACAGCCAGCCCTGTTGTACCGGGCCCACCCCCATAAGCTCCACAGGGGGGCCCGGGCATCATTACAGTTGGTTACTGCATTTACAAAAAAAAAAGTTTTTAAGCTCCTCTTCCCGCTCCTACTTGCTTACAAGGGGGGGGGGGTATATAATTTTCCTGGAGGGGAGTGCAGGCGCAGCGGAGGGACTATTTCTTTATTTTCGGGCACATGTATATCATGCCACCCCACTATTTTATTAGTCCCGGCTGGCGGAGTGATACTGTGATTGTCCGTTTGTCTCCCGGCTGCAGTCTTACAGAGATATGATGACGTTGTCAGCGGCTGACAGGTGAGAGCAGGAGGACAGTGTGGCTGCAATGGACACAGTGAGTAGATAGAATAGAGTATAGAATAGAGGATAGAATACTCACTGTGTCCAATTCTGTATCTCACCGGCCGCAGATGATCAGCATTACAATTATCACTCAGGTAGGACATTAAGCAGGACTCTATAATGGTTCTATCATGGCTCTGTGTCACATTGCTTTTGGGTGCTGACTTTGTTACAGTCTGTTACATACAGTACAGCCATAAGTTAACAAAGTCAGCACTCAAAAGCAATGTGACAGAGAGCCATGACAGAGCCATGATAGAACACCTGCTTACTGTGCTGTCTGTGTGATTATCATAATGCTGATGATCATAAGAAACTATGAGATGCTACTTTACACTTCATTTGGGGGAGCAGTAAACGTGCAGCAGAGCTGCATTTTTACTGCTCCCCAAACCAATCCCCTTTAGCTGCCTCCCATCCAGCGACATACCAGTACATTGCTGGAATGGAAGGATGATATCTTGGTCATCACTACAGCAATGATCAAGATATAATTTTTTAGCCCCAGCAATTCTGCACAAAGTAAAATTAAATCTAGTAGCTAAGAAGCCCCTGGATTACTTTTAAAGACAGTGGAAGGGGGTCCCATAGCCAACTTTACTGCTTTTAACATGTGACCAGTAGCATCCGGTTCCCGGGACACAGTGAGAGGGATGGATGTTGTTCCTCCCACTGTGTGACGTCAGAAACCGGAAGTGACGAGGATTTTGTCACTGCCGGTTTCGGGCTCATGTAAAGAAGCCATCACCAGCTTGAACAAGCATCTGATCAAACTGGTCTTGGTTTGATCAGATGCTTTGGAGGCCAGAGGACAGACATGGGGTCTAAAAGACCTCATATCTCTCCATAAAGAGGACCTGTCATGGCCCATGCTATCACAAGCAATGTTATTCATCAAATCATCAAATGTAAAGATACAGTGTAAGTTTATTTTATTTTTATTTGTAATAAAATACAATTTAAAAGATATTTAAACTGCACCCTCTCCTTCGTGATTATTAATTGCAAATGCATGCATTGGCTCCACACTTATATGTAAATGGCAACCAACCTGCATTTTGTTTCAAGCCAGGGTCAGGGGGCGGGGCCACGGGTGGGGTCAAGGGCGTTGTTGAAGGGGGCCCCGTCAGGTAGGCTGTACGGGGCCCCATGATTTCTAACAGTGGCCATTCTTGTACCACTTGTCCTGCGACTTGGGACTGCAAAGTCACATGACAAGTCGTTCCCTGTGATTTACATTTGTATTAGTATGACTTCAAGTCGTGCCGACTTCAAAGTAGTACCTGCACCAGGCTGGTGCTCAAAATTTTTGGGGGGTGCAAACAAACTGAAAAAAAAATCATCAATTGCCGCCACTGTGCCCATTAAACACAGCACAAAACGTCACCAATTTGCCCCCTCAAATGCAGCCAGTTTGTCCCCAAATGCAGCCAGTTTCCCCCCAGCCCGGCACTTACCTTCCTCGGGTCAGCGCCGTCCTCCTCCATGCTCCCTCATGTCTTCTTCCGTCCTCGATGTCTTCTCCCGCCCTCGATGTTGCTTCAGCCAATCAGGTTACCGGTAACCAGACCCGGTGAACCTGATTGGCTGAGACGTGTGTCAGTGTTGACCAAGGAACGCACAGCTCGTGCTTCCCCTGGTCAACTATTTGGAAGCTGATTAGAGCCCACAGGCTGTAATCGGGAAGCCTATTAGAGCCGCTGGCTCTAATAGACACTTCCAAAACCAACCAACTGCTATTATTCAGATGGCCGGCGCTCGCCAGGGGTCCGGCCATCTGAATAGTGGGCGGCAGCGGTGTCGGCATCAATACATACATTCATGCAATGCATGAATGTATGTATTGTTGACGGTGCAGGGGAGAGAGAGGGCGGCGCTCCTGCGCCCACTATGGACGCACCGCCACTGACCTGCACTACTTTGGTCCGACTTTGCCATTCCCTGAAATCGTGGAAAAAATGTCGTCAAAATCGTAGCCTTTGGAGTCGCGGTAGTGTGAAAGAGGCCTTATGGGATAAAATCATGTAGCGCTACCCCCAGTTAAGAGAGCCGCTGATATTGATTTGGGCCCTGTAGTGCACTGCTGTCAACCCCTGGCAATCGGCTCTAACCTCCCGTGGCACAGCTGGTGATAGAGGGATAGGACCGCGTGACCGCAACTGTTGGTGACGCAGTCCTATAACAAACATACACAGAATATACTTTAAAACTCCTATTAAAGTAAGCGGAACTGACACCAAATGTACTTTACCCAGATATTTTACTGAGGCTAATGGGCAAGTAATAAACAACAGTATAACAAGTTGCAGATCCCTGCAATAAACAGTAATAAAGATAAACAGAGTAATCAGAATAATAAAGTATTGCTATGCAACTCTAGCGCTGCCCTTTTACAGCTACTTCCCCTCATGGGTAGACTAACACCCAGCAATGTCTACCTATGCAGTCAGGCCTGACTGATCTAAATGGAAGTTCAGTGAAACAATATTCGCTAGCAATCTTTTCGGTGGTGCACTTGAAGAACAACTTTGTAATCCCAACGAATAGTAAAGATAAAGTATCTGTCTTTAAACAGCTCTCACCACCCGGGCAAGTCCAAGTCCGTTTCCTCCATCGATTCGTCTGGGAACAGGAATAGACTGACATCCAAGTCTTCAATCCTTCTGGTGTACTGCAGCAAGGAGGATTAGATGTCTCTAAGGCTCTGCTAGGCTGGCAGAGGGCTCTTTGGAAAGGAGCACACGGCCCAGGCTTCAGGCCTTGTGCACACAGCAGTTCAGCACAGAGATCCTCTTGCTAGGAGAGGGGTGTCCAAAGAGGCCGACCAAAACTCCGCCTCCTCTTTATAAAGTCTGCCCCAGCAGTCTCTGTTCTGGAGCAATGCACCCTGGGTGCTGCAAGATGTACTGGGAGATGTAGTCTCTCTCTCCTCTGCTTTCACTTCCATAATGTCTCTTTACTTCCTCCCGACTCACCTCTCACCTGGAACTTCTTGTCTCTCTGCATTAAAGGGGAACACCCCGCTACACACTCCCCCCACTTGAACTCTTTGGTCCCCAAAGACATCTAACATTTTTAGATCTGCAAAACATTTTAGCTTCAATGCGGTTGCATAGGATTGACAGAGGAGCCTCCCACCGATCATCATATGATGGGGAGCTGTCCTGTCCACAGGTCGCTTCAGTGGGGGCGACCTGTCTAACTGTGCCAGGAAGTGAGTTGGGGTTGCCCTCCACCAAATGTACAGTGGAGGGACCAGATGTGGGCATGGTCCTTCTTGAGGTTAGGACTGTGTCTTCGGAACTTTCTCCCATCTGATCATGAGTTAGTGTCCGGGGAGGATGAATGACTCTCTTCCTTCTCTTCTCCCTGGGAGTCACAGTCTCAGCTACTCTTGGTTCTTCCTCTGGTACTGAAGCAGGAACCTCTTCCGGTAGTGAGGGTATGGGATCACATCTGGGGACAGCAGGGGCTAAAAGCCGTTTCACCAAATCGGTATTGGTCCCAACGATGAGAGAGCCTCTTGAGGGCCCTGGCAGCCAGGGACAGACAATGGCCAGTGTCTCAAAGTTCTGGGACTCCCCAGCCCTCAATGGATCACACGACAACTTGATCCGCAGACATCCATCACAAGAGTACTCTTCTGCTTGAATACCCTGAATCTTGGTGTCTCCCAACTCTTCCAGGGGCAGGTATGACAGGTACTTCTTGTAAAAGTCTCTGGTCATTAGGGTAACCTGAGAACCTGTATCAAGGATGGCTCTGGTGTAGATCCCTTCGATCAGAACAGGCACTACAGGCAGAGGACCTACCAATTGGGTAGCAGTCCTTTTGGAAACACCTGTAACAGCAGGCTGGCATACTTGGACTTGTGCTCTCTTCAGCTTCCGGCGCTGGGAATGTCGTTTCTGGTGTTGTTTGGAAGGCTGATAAGCGTTGTTCACTGAGACGGCATAAACTGCAGGTGTCCTCCACCGCTCCCTCGCAGATTCAGGGAAAGTTATTTTTGAAGGCCCGGATCTTCTCTCCATTCTTGGGTCACTTCCCTGAGGCCTCCCCCAGCCTTCTGTCTCCATTCGTAGACTTGGACATACTCGCTGGTAGTGGCCTACACCTCCGCAGTTGAAACAGACAATCTCTCTTCTCTTCTGTGGGGAGGTTGGTGTTGAACTGCTCTGGCGTGGTTCATTCTTAATTTCCTCGGGTTCCTTCATTCCTGAGTTTTCAGACAGGAGTGTGGTCAAAAGATCCAGCACCTGGGTCATTTGGGACTTTAGGATCTCCACTTCTGAGTCCCGTTCAGTAGCCATAACTGATCTGACTCCCACCGCGGGGAGGGTAGTGGTCTTCTCAGTCCCTTGCTGTTCATTTAAGAGGGCTTCTTCATCTCTTATGATTCGTACAAGATCTCGGTAACTCAAAGTCATCAACTCCTTCAAAGGTCTTCAAGTAGAGCCAAACTGGATCTGAACGCAGGGCTCCCCTCAGGATCTGCTTCATTCGGGTTGCGTCTATGACCTGCGGCAGTATTTCCTTCTTTAGGACAATTTGGCACAGCTTCCGGTTTAGCCTCCGCACATATTCGGATAACTTCTCTCCCGGCTGTTGGAGGGTATGTTCGAACTGGTATATCAGTTCAGTCGCCTTCTCCAGCTGGCCAAATTCCTCCTCCAGCATAGTCAGATAATCGTTTGCGGTACAGGTAGCGTTGCTAAGCCTGAGGTTCTTTACAGCTTCAGCAGCAGCGCCCTTTAGACTTTCGCTGATGCGCTGCTTCTTCTGCGCCTCTGGTATCTCCCATCCTTCTACCGCTTGCATGGCCTGTTCAATCCAGGTGTCAAATTCTTCTTCTCCGGCAGGCACTGGTTGCTTCCCTGAGAAGTTGCTAAGCTTCTGGTAACCGGCCTCCACATGCACCGTACTGCTTTTCTGGCACTTAATTACAAGGTCTCCTAGAGCATTCAACAATTCAGGCCCTATAGCGGCCAGCGGTGATCCCGGGCTTAATAGTTCCTTAGGCTTTTCTGCTTTAGGGCATAGTGGTGGAGATAATCGCGGGGGTGATGGCTTTGGTGTCTGAAACCATTCTTCCTTCACTGGCAGCGTATGTATCAAGTGATAGATCTGATTATCTATGGCTTGTATACTCTGACTTTTAAAATGCTCTGGGATTTCGTTTTTCCATTCTACCAGTGCGTATGTAAACGAGATCACTGGATCTGGCCTAAAATCCATCACCCATGCTTTGTGGCTAGGAGACAGTAACAATACGAGCTGTTTTATCTCCTTTTCCTTCCATCTTTCCCCCGGGAGTACAATGACTACCGCCGCGGTTGGATCGGCGCCAATCGCTGCGCACCACTGTGACATTGCCAGCGGGTCCATGCTGGTACTTCTGACCGGCTTGATTGCAGCGTGCAACGTACAAGGATCCCGGACGAGAGCCCCCACGTGTAGCGCTACCCCCAGTTAAGAGAGCCGCTGATATTGATTTGGGCCCTGTAGTGCACTGCTGTCAACCCCTGGCAATCGGCTCTAACCTCCCGTGGCACAGCTGGTGATAGAGGGATAGGACCGCGTGACCGCAACTGTTGGTGACGCAGTCCTATAACAAACATACACAGAATATACTTTAAAACTCCTATTAAAGTAAGCGGAACTGACACCAAATGTACTTTACCCAGATATTTTACTGAGGCTAATTGGCAAGTAATAAACAACAGTATAACAAGTTGCAGATCCCTGCAATAAACAGTAATAAAGATAAACAGAGTAATCAGAATAATAAAGTATTGCTATGCAACTCTAGCGCTGCCCTTTTACAGCTACTTCCCCTCATGGGTAGACTAACACCCAGCAATGTCTACCTATGCAGTCAGGCCTGACTGATCTAAATGGAAGTTCAGTGAAACAATATTCGCTAGCAATCTTTTCGGTGGTGCACTTGAAGAACAACTTTGTAATCCCAACGAATAGTAAAGATAAAGTATCTGTCTTTAAACAGCTCTCACCACCCGGGCAAGTCCAAGTCCGTTTCCTCCATCGATTCGTCTGGGAACAGGAATAGACTGACATCCAAGTCTTCAATCCTTCTGGTGTACTGCAGCAAGGAGGATTAGATGTCTCTAAGGCTCTGCTAGGCTGGCAGAGGGCTCTTTGGAAAGGAGCACACGGCCCAGGCTTCAGGCCTTGTGCACACAGCAGTTCAGCACAGAGATCCTCTTGCTAGGAGAGGGGTGTCCAAAGAGGCCGACCAAAACTCCGCCTCCCCTTTATAAAGTCTGCCCCAGCAGTCTCTGTTCTGGAGCAATGCACCCTGGGTGCTGCAAGATGTACTGAGAGATGTAGTCTCTCTCTCCTCTGCTTTCACTTCCATAATGTCTCTTTACTTCCTCCCGACTCACCTCTCACCTGGAACTTCTTGTCTCTCTGCATTAAAGGGGAACACCCCGCTACAATCAGATGGAATTTTTTGTCGGAATTCCGTTCAAGCTGTCTTCCATCAGTCTTACCTACACACTGTCAGACAAAATTCTGACCGTCCAAAACGCGGTGACGTAAAACACAACGACGAGCCGAGAAAAATTAAGTTCAATGCTTCCGAGCATGGGTAAATTTGATTCTGAGCATGCGTGGGTTTTTTCTCCGTCGGAGTTTCACACATACGATAGGAATTTCCTATTGTTTTTTTTTTTCCATCGAAAAAATAAATAAAACATGTTCTATTTCTAAACACCGACGGAAAAAAGTCCCACACAACGACCATTGGACTTTTTTCATCGGAAAATCCGATCGCGTGTGCAGGGCATAAGTCTTTGTTTGCCAAAATGCCACACATTCTATGTTATTAACAAAATGGCTTAAATCTAAGAGCCCCCTGCAACACTGACAGAGCCATAAATTCCAGAACTTTTCTTGTTTTCTGCAGATCTAAAGTGTGTTTCTTACCAAAGCTTTTTTTTTTTTTTTTTTTTTTTTTAGGTTTGGGCACAGAAAAGTTTTATCTTGCTGTCTGTGTAAAATTGAGGAGGTATCAATTTACTTCCTGTCCTGCTAACATCATTGTCACTGGAACAGGAAGTGAAAGTTTCCTAAAGACTAGAAATGTGCAATTTGTATTGTTAATAATCGAAATTCCGACAACATTTTCATTATTCGGAGATTCGGATGGATCAGAATTTCCGTATTACATTACAAATTACAATAATAACGAATTTCAATGAATCCAAAATAAATGATAACAAAACAAATTATTAAAATTTCGAATTTGAATATTAGTTTTAATTCAAAAATGAATTTGAAATGGAAACATAGTGCAATACATACAATTAGGAATAAAATATGATTATTCCTATTTAGGCTGCTTTTTAGAATAGAATAGAATAGAAACTAAAACAATACAATAGAATAAAACAGAATAAAATAGAATAGAAAATAATAGAATAGACTATAAAAAATAAAATAGAATAGAATCTAAAATAATAGAATAAAATAGAAATTAATAGAATAAAAGAGAAAAAGAATAATATAGAATGGGAAATAAAATAATAGAAGGGAATACATAGAATATAAAAGAAATGAATAAAAAAATAGAATAGAAAATAAAGGAATATAATAGAAAAGAATAGTATAGAATAGAAAAGAGAAGAATGTAATAGAAAATAATAAAACAGAATATAAAAAAAATTGAATTAGATTAGAATAGAATAAAATTGAAAAATTATAGACATCCTCCAAAATTCGATTTTCAAAACTTGAATTTAGAATAGAATAAAATAGAAAGAATGTGCCCATCTTCCGCAATGCGAATTTCAAATAGAAAAGAATACAATAAAAAGAATATGTCCATCTTCCCGAAATTAGAATTTTGAACAGAATAAAACTAGCTATTCTTCACAATGAATTTAGATTGATTCTTTATTTTTGATTCAAATTCGATATTGAATATTTTAAATTCATTGGAAAAATGATAATCCGGTTGAAAACAAATAAATGAAACGCAATGAAACTCAATGAAACAAATTTTATTATGAATGAAACCAAACACTGCAAGGAACTTAACAAATTGAATCTGAAACTAAACAAGACACATTTTTTCATTCTGCAGATGTCTATTAAAGAAAACCACAGAGAGCAAAAAATAAAACTGTCAGGGAATATAATCATTCTATCTTCTGCCCATAAAATAAAAAATGGCTAGAAATACATTTAAACTTTTAACTTACTAATTAAATAAAAAATACACATTTTACAAGGACCCGTCCCGCGCATGTTCTCCACCACCCCCTCAAGATCTTTAAAGTTATAAAAAAAGAACCCCCCCCCCCCCCCCGCTCCACAACTGTACAGTGTGATTAAAAAAAAAAAGAACCCTACCCAGCGAGCCCTCCCCCCATCCCCCCCTCAACTGTATAGTGTGTTAAAAGGAAAAAAAAGACTGTACAAAGGTACAGTGTAATAAAAAAAAAAAGAATCCGTCCCGCGCAACCCCCCGCTCAAGAACTTTACAGTTAAAAAAAAAAAAGAACCCCCCGCGGCGGCACCCCCCCCTAAACAACTGTACAGTGTAATAAAAAAAAAACCACAGTGGCGGCATGCCAGACCCCCCCTAACCTTTGCAGTTAAAAAAAAAAAGAACGCGTCCCACGGCGGCACAGACCCCCAACCCCCCCTCATCAACTTTACAGTATGAAAAAAAAGAAGAACCCGACCCGCGGTGGCCCCCCCCACGCTAAACAACTTTACAGTGGGATTTTAAAAAAAGAACCGGTCTCGCGGCGGCACCCTCTGCTGGGGGTTATGCAATGTTTTGTGGGCCATGTGATTCGATGTGCTGGAGGTGTTGCAATTTGCTGTGAGTGATGCGATTCGATGTGCTGGGGTGATGCAATGTTCTGTGAGCCATGTAATTCGTTGTACTGGGGTGATGCGATTCGTTGTACTGGGGTGATGCGATTCGTTGTACCGGGCTGATGCGATTCGTTGTACCAGGGTTGATGCGATTCGTTGTACTGGGGTGATGCGATTCGTTGTACCGGGGGTGATGCGATTTGTTGTACCGGGGTTGATGCGATTCGTTGTACTGGGGTGATGCGATTCGTTGTACCGGGGTGATGCGATTCGTTGTTCTGGGGTGATGCGATTCGTTGTACCGTGGTTGATGTGATTCGTTGTACTGGGGTGATGCGATTCGTTGTACCGGGGTGATGCGATCCGTTGTACTGGGGTGATGCGATTCGTTGTACTGGGGTTGATGCGATTCATTGTACCGGGGTGATGCGATTTGTTGTACCGTGATTGATGCAATTTGTTGTACTGGGGTGATGCGATTAGTTGTACTGGGGTGATGCGATTCATTGTACCGGGGTGATGCGATCCGTTGTACTGGGGTGATGCGATTCGTTGTACTGGGGTGATGCGATTAGTTGTGCTGGGGTGATGCGATTTGTTGTACTGGGGTGATGCGATTCGTTGTACTGGGGTGATGCGATTCATTGTACCAGGGTTGATGCGATTTGTTGTACTGGGGTGATGCGATTCGTTGTACCGGGGGTGATGCGATTCGTTGTACTGGGGTGATGCGATTCATTGTACCAGGGTTGATGCGATTTGTTGTACTGGGGTGATGCGATTCGTTGTACCGGGGGTGATGCAATTCGTTGTACAGGGGTTGATGCGATTCGTTGTACTGGGGTGATGCGATTCGTTGTACCGGGGTGATGCGATTCGTTGTACTGGGGTGATTCGATTCGTTGTACCGGGGGTGATGCGATTTGTTGTACCGGGGTTGATGCGATTCGTTGTACTGGGGTGATGCGATTCGTTGTACCGGGGTGATGCGATTCGTTGTTCTGGGGTGCGAATCGTTGTGCTGGGGTGATGCGATTCGTTGTACAGGGGTGATGCGATTCGTTGTACCAGGGTGATGCGATTTGTTGTACTGGGGTGATGCGATTCGTTGTACCGGGGTGATGCGATTCGTTGTAAAAGACACATTTTTTCATTCTGCAGATGTCTATTAAAGAAAACCACAGAGAGCAAAAAAATAAAACTGTCAGGGAATATAATCATTCTATCTTCTGCCCATAAAATAAAAAATGGCTAGAAATACATTTAAACTTTTAACTTACTAATTAAATAAAAAATACACATTTTACAAGGACCCGTCCCGCGCATGTTCTCCACCACCCCCTCAAGATCTTTAAAGTTATAAAAAAAGAACCCCCCCCCCCCCCGCTCCACAACTGTACAGTGTGATTAAAAAAAAAAGAACCCTACCCAGCGAGCCCTCCCCCCATCCCCCCCTCAACTGTATAGTGTGTTAAAAGGAAAAAAAAGACTGTACAAAGGTACAGTGTGATAAAAAAAAAAAGAATCCGTCCCGCGCAACCCCCCGCTCAAGAACTTTACAGTTAAAAAAAAAAAAGAACCCCCCGCGGCGGCACCCCCCCTAAACAACTGTACAGTGTAATAAAAAAAAAACCACAGTGGCGGCATGCCAGACCCCCCCTAACCTTTGCAGTTAAAAAAAAAAAGAACGCGTCCCACGGCGGCACAGACCCCCAACCCCCCCCTCATCAACTTTACAGTATGAAAAAAAAGAAGAACCCGACCCGTGGTGGCCCCCCCCACGCTAAACAACTTTACAGTGGGATTTAAAAAAAAGAACCGGTCTCGCGGCGGCACCCTCTGCTGGGGGTTATGCAATGTTTTGTGGGCCATGTGATTCGATGTGCTGGAGGTGTTGCAATGTGCTGTGAGTGATGCGATTCGATGTGCTGGGGTGATGCAATGTTCTGTGAGCCATGTAATTCGTTGTACTGGGGTGATGCGATTCGTTGTACTGGGGTGATGCGATTCGTTGTACCGGGCTGATGCGATTCTTTGTACCAGGGTTGATGCGATTCGTTGTACTGGGGTGATGCGATTCGTTGTACCGGGGGTGATGCGATTTGTTGTACCGGGGTTGATGCGATTCGTTGTACTGGGGTGATGCGATTCGTTGTACCGGGGTGATGCGATTCGTTGTTCTGGGGTGATGCGATTCGTTGTACCGTGGTTGATGTGATTCGTTGTACTGGGGTGATGCGATTCGTTGTACCGGGGTGATGCGATCCGTTGTACTGGGGTGATGCGATTCGTTGTACTGGGGTTGATGCGATTCATTGTACCGGGGTGATGCGATTTGTTGTACCGTGATTGATGCAATTTGTTGTACTGGGGTGATGCGATTAGTTGTACTGGGGTGATGCGATTCATTGTACCGGGGTGATGCGATCCGTTGTACTGGGGTGATGCGATTCGTTGTACTGGGGTGATGCGATTAGTTGTGCTGGGGTGATGCGATTTGTTGTACTGGGGTGATGCGATTCGTTGTACTGGGGTGATGCGATTCATTGTACCAGGGTTGATGCGATTTGTTGTACTGGGGTGATGCGATTCGTTGTACCGGGGGTGATGCGATTCGTTGTACTGGGGTGATGCGATTCATTGTACCAGGGTTGATGCGATTTGTTGTACTGGGGTGATGCGATTCGTTGTACCGGGGGTGATGCAATTCGTTGTACAGGGGTTGATGCGATTCGTTGTACTGGGGTGATGCGATTCGTTGTACCGGGGTGATGCGATTCGTTGTACTGGGGTGATTCGATTCGTTGTACCGGGGGTGATGCGATTTGTTGTACCGGGGTTGATGCGATTCGTTGTACTGGGGTGATGCGATTCGTTGTACCGGGGTGATGCGATTCGTTGTTCTGGGGTGCGAATCGTTGTGCTGGGGTGATGCGATTCGTTGTACAGGGGTGATGCGATTCGTTGTACCAGGGTGATGCGATTTGTTGTACTGGGGTGATGCGATTCGTTGTACCGGGGTGATGCGATTCGTTGTAAAAGACACATTTTTTCATTCTGCAGATGTCTATTAAAGAAAACCACAGAGAGCAAAAAAATAAAACTGTCAGGGAATATAATCATTCTATCTTCTGCCCATAAAATAAAAAATGGCTAGAAATACATTTAAACTTTTAACTTACTAATTAAATAAAAAATACACATTTTACAAGGACCCGTCCCGCGCATGTTCTCCACCACCCCCTCAAGATCTTTAAAGTTATAAAAAAAGAACCCCCCCCCCCCCGCTCCACAACTGTACAGTGTGATTAAAAAAAAAAGAACCCTACCCAGCGAGCCCTCCCCCCATCCCCCCCTCAACTGTATAGTGTGTTAAAAGGAAAAAAAAGACTGTACAAAGGTACAGTGTGATAAAAAAAAAAAGAATCCGTCCCGCGCAACCCCCCGCTCAAGAACTTTACAGTTAAAAAAAAAAAAGAACCCCCCGCGGCGGCACCCCCCCTAAACAACTGTACAGTGTAATAAAAAAAAAACCACAGTGGCGGCATGCCAGACCCCCCCTAACCTTTGCAGTTAAAAAAAAAAAGAACGCGTCCCACGGCGGCACAGACCCCCAACCCCCCCCTCATCAACTTTACAGTATGAAAAAAAAGAAGAACCCGACCCGTGGTGGCCCCCCCCACGCTAAACAACTTTACAGTGGGATTTAAAAAAAAGAACCGGTCCCGCGGCGGCACCCTCTGCTGGGGGTTATGCAATGTTTTGTGGGCCATGTGATTCGATGTGCTGGAGGTGTTGCAATGTGCTGTGAGTGATGCGATTCGATGTGCTGGGGTGATGCAATGTTCTGTGAGCCATGTAATTCGTTGTACTGGGGTGATGCGATTCGTTGTACTGGGGTGATGCGATTCGTTGTACCGGGCTGATGCGATTCTTTGTACCAGGGTTGATGCGATTCGTTGTACTGGGGTGATGCGATTCGTTGTACCGGGGGTGATGCGATTTGTTGTACCGGGGTTGATGCGATTCGTTGTACTGGGGTGATGCGATTCGTTGTACCGGGGTGATGCGATTCGTTGTTCTGGGGTGATGCGATTCGTTGTACCGTGGTTGATGTGATTCGTTGTACTGGGGTGATGCGATTCGTTGTACCGGGGTGATGCGATCCGTTGTACTGGGGTGATGCGATTCGTTGTACTGGGGTTGATGCGATTCATTGTACCGGGGTGATGCGATTTGTTGTACCGTGATTGATGCAATTTGTTGTACTGGGGTGATGCGATTAGTTGTACTGGGGTGATGCGATTCATTGTACCGGGGTGATGCGATCCGTTGTACTGGGGTGATGCGATTCGTTGTACTGGGGTGATGCGATTAGTTGTGCTGGGGTGATGCGATTTGTTGTACTGGGGTGATGCGATTCGTTGTACTGGGGTGATGCGATTCATTGTACCAGGGTTGATGCGATTTGTTGTACTGGGGTGATGCGATTCGTTGTACCGGGGTGATGCGATCCGTTGTACTGGGGTGATGCGATTCGTTGTACTGGGGTTGATGCGATTCATTGTACCGGGGTGATGCGATTTGTTGTACCGTGATTGATGCAATTTGTTGTACTGGGGTGATGCGATTAGTTGTACTGGGGTGATGCGATTCGTTGTACCGGGGTGATGCGATCCGTTGTACTGGGGTGATGCGATTAGTTGTACTGGGGTGATGCGATTCGTTGTACCGGGGTGATGCGATCCGTTGTACTGGGGTGATGCGATTCGTTGTACTGGGGTGATGCGATTCGTTGTACTGGGGTTGATGCGATTCGTTGTACTGGGGTGATGCGATTCGTTGTACTGGGGTGATGCGATTCGTTGTACCGGGGTGATGCGATCCGTTGTACTGGGGTGATGCGATTCGTTGTACTGGGGTGATGCGATTAGTTGTGCTGGGGTGATGCGAATCGTTGTGCTGGGGTGATGCGATTCGTTGTACAGGGGTGATGCGATTCGTTGTACCAGGGTGATGCGATTTGTTGTACTGGGGTGATGCGATTCGTTGTACCGGGGTGATGTGATTCGTTGTACTGGGGTGATGCGATTCGTTGTACTGGGGTGATGCGATTCGTTGTACTGGGGTGATGCGATTCGTTGTACTGGGGTGATGCGATTCGTTGTACCGGGGTGATGCGATTCGTTGTACTGGGGTGATACGATTCGTTGTACCGGGGTGATGCGATTCGTTGTACTGGGGTGATGCGATTCGTTGTACCGGGTTGATGCGATTCTTTGTACCGGAGTGATGTGATTCCTTGTACTGGGGTTGATGCGATTCGTTTTTCCTGGGGTGATGCGATTCGTTGTACCGGGGTGATGCGATTCGTTGTGCTGGGGTGATGCGATTCGTTGTGCTGGGGGTGATGCAATTCGTTGTACTGGGGTGATGCGATTCGTTGTACCAGGGTGATGTGATTCGTTGTACTGGGGTGATGCGATTCGTTGTACCGGGGTGATGCGATTCTTTGTACCGGAGTGATGCGATTCATTGTACTGGGGTTGATGCGATTTGTTTTTCCTGGGGTGATGCGATTCGTTGTACCGGGGTGATGCGATTCGTTGTGCTGGAGTGATGCGATTCGTTGTGCTGGGGGTGATGCGATTCGTTGTACCGGGGTGATGCGATTCGTTTGCTGGGGTGATGCGATTCGTTGTGCTGGGGTGATGCGATTCGTTGTGCTGGGGTGATGCGATTCGTTGTACCGGGGTGATGCGATTCGTTGTGCTGGGGTGATGCGATTCGTTGTACTGGGGAGATGCAATCTAGATGCATAAATGAATTTGGTTGATGAGATTAGTATTTTTTTAAATGAAAAGCTGTACAGAAAAAAGTAGCCTGTGTATGTGAGATATATATATATATATACACCAAGATTATATATCATTTCTTGAACATGTAGTATATTACTGTTTTCTGCAGGGAGGAGGGGAGGAGAGGTGGAGGAGAGGTTTGCATAGAAAAGTGTCAACTTCCTCTGACACTGCCGTTGCTATGGAAACCTGACCTGAAACCTACACTGCTTGTGTAGCACTGAGCATGTGCGAGATCTGCAGTAATGAAATCCAGGAAGTAATACCGTCTGGCTTCAGATGCCCACACATAAGATGGCCACGTTCTATTTCTAGTTTATAAACTTTCAATATCCTGTAATAACCTAACAAAACGGACCTCAGTTTACAGACTAACTTTACTAGAATACATTAAGGTTGTGTATTCTAGGGGTATTTTTATTTAAAAAGTGTAATTTAGGCCGGAACACCACTTTAAGCCCCGGACCATTTGGCTGGCCAAAGACCAGAGCACTTTTTGCGATTCGGCACTGCGTCGCTTTAACTGACAATTGCGCGGTCGTGCGACGTGGCTCCCAAACAAAATGGACGTCCTTTTTTCCCCACAAATAGAGCTTTCTTTTGGTGGTATTCGATCACCTCTGCGGTTTTTATTTTTTGCGCTATAAACCAAAAAATGCGACAATTTAGAAAAAAAAAAAAAGCAATATTTTTAACTTTTTGCTATAATAAATATCCCCCAAAAAATATATAACATTTTTTTTTTTACTCTGTTTAGGCCGATACGTATTCTTCTACATATTTTTGGTAAAAAAAAATGCAATAAGCGGTTTTTTTTTGATTGGTTTGCGCAAAAGATATAGCGTCTACAAAATAAGGGACAGTTTTATGTCATTTTTAGAAAATATTTTTTTTTTACTAGTAATGGCGGCGATTTTTATCGTGACTGTGACATTATGGCGGACACATCGGACACTTTTGGCGCTATTTTGGGACCATTCACATTTACACAGTGATCAGTGCTATAAATATGCACTGATTACTGTGTAAATGTGACTGGCAAGGAAGGGGTTAACCAGGAGGGGGCACAGAAGGGGTTAAGTGTGTCCTAGGGAGTGCTTCTAACTGTAGGGGAGATGGGCTACGTGTGACACGACACTGATCACCGCTCCAGATTACAGGAAGCTGAGATCAGTGTCCTGTCACTATAAAGAATGGGGAAATGATTGTTTACATCAGCATTTCCCCGTTCTTCCTCTCCGTGAGACGATCGCAGGTATCCCCGCGAACATCGAATCCGCGGGACCCGCGGTCGAACTCACGAAGCTCGCGGCGGCGCGCGCCCGCACAATGCCACTTCTTAAAGGGGACGTACCTGTACGCCCATCTGCCTGTCCGTGCCATTCTGCCGACGTATATCGTTGTGCGCTGGTCGGCAAGGGGTTAATAAAATAAAATGATTATTATAATAATATATTAAGAATACCTGTAATAACACAGCTGTATCATAAAATAGATATCTGAGGTATTAGAACTGCACAATTTTTTGTAAATTTACTTTTTTTATTATAAAACAAAAAAACCTACATAAAGTTACAACGCACAACATTACATGATTTTAAACGTGTTACACCAAACCTATTCTATTCTTCTGGTCAAAAAATAGAGAGAAATACACCCCAAAATGTAAAATTATTTCAATAATCCTGCGCTTAAAGCACCCCTGATAATCTTTCTCAAACGACCAGCCCATACCTTTGAGAAAGCCCATTGGGTGCAACGCGTGAGGTAGGCGGTGACGCAATCACGCTGGGAGGAGCCGGGCGGGGCTTGTGAACACCAGGAGTTTTCTTGGATATGCTGTTTTCTGACCTCTAAAATGTGAGTGTAATTTACTTTGGAATAAAATATTATATGAATGATCTACACTATGGGTCTTTCCTCTCATGTTTTATATGATTGACATCTCACTGGGAGCTGTGGACTATGAGTATCTAGCGAGTGGAATCAGTGCTAGTTTATTACTGCAAAGCGCTATTGACCTCTTCTTACTGGTGGGGTCTATCAAAGCAGTTGATATTTATTTATGCTGTTTGATAGTTATTTGATGGTCATGTGTATATTGTTTTAAGCACTATAGTCAGATATACAGTATATATATATATATATATATATATATATAAATTTAAAACTGTATATTAAAAAAAATATGTAAATAAAAAAATATGTAATATTTTTTTTTTATATATATATCTATATATAGATATATCTATATATTTATATATTTAGATGTAGCGGGTATTTGAATTTAGGGGAAGGATCTGGGTGGTAGTGTAACCCAGATGCACTGATTGCTAGGGGATCTGAGGCCCTTTAATGGTTCTTGGAGGACTCTGGTGGTGTGGGTTCCCTGGACCTATAGGTTGCGGTGTTGACGGGGGCCGGAGGTGAACTCACACCGCAAGACTGTGCCTTTTTTTCCTCCCCTGGAGTTGATACAGCGGAGCGGGGAACCCGCTGTGGCGCAAAGGGAGAGGAGATAAAAGGGGCGGACGCCCTTACCACGGGGTTCAGAGTGCAGAGTCGGAGGACGTGGCCGCACTCAGGCACCTTCAGCTTGGGTGCTGGCATCCCGGTGTTCCGGGCCCAGGTGCCTTTGACCTGGCCGGAGTGAAGATGGAGTCCATCTCAGGCACCTTTAGCCTGGGGTGAGGTACTATGGCGGACGCCTGGGGCTCAGTACCTTCGACTGAGTTCCGCGAGGGTGGAGGAATCCGAGGGGGCCCTAACTCCTTGGGTGCCCATGTCTGAGTTCGTGAGGTCTGGTGTGCAGAACTTCTCTGGAGAGTCCGGCGCAGCATCGCTGGTGACAGAGAGGCCTCCGGTATCTCCCTTGGACGGATATCCTACCCCTGACAGGGGCCGTGCCAGCGAAGGTAATTCACGTTCTATTTCACATAGTCAGTGGAAGTGACTATTCACCACTGGTGATACCACAGTGGTTGGCAAGAGAAGGGAAAGGATTGTGCCTCGACCTATTCCCATTAAGACTAAGTTGTTGCAAAAGAATCCAACTTAACCGTACTGTGTGTTTATTCGCTGAGAAGAATAAAACTGTGTTGGACCTATTCACTGTGTGGAACTCTGGTTACTAGGAGCAAAGGAGTCAAGGACGGAGGGAAGGATTTGACTCTAGGACACCTACACAAAGCCCGATCTTTCTGGCCTTCACCTTTTCACTATGGAGGACATGGGCCGTGGTATATCTCATCCCTCCCCCCAGCACTAACACCCCTAGACAAAGAAAGACAAGCCGAGAATGAGAAGGGGTGAGAGGGGTGAAGTTGCTACACGTGGGGGCATCGTGTCCGGGATGTGTATGGTGTCTGAATTTGAACTTTGCTGCCTGGAGGAGTTCCGAGTAGGTCGGCCATATTGGCCAACGCGCCACGAGGCAAACCACAGCTGCGTAGTTCATGGGCGGGGAAAAGTGAAAGCCCGCGAACAGGTGCAGAATGTGGGAGGAATCTGGCCATGTGGACGTACGCACGTGGAGATTCGGGCGCGGGTGGGTCAGTGCGCATTGGAGCAGCGAACAGGAAAGATGACTTCAAATACTCCGTGGGTTTTAGCTTCTTCTTTCACGGACATGACTTACTTTGCTGCTCCCGTTACAGATACAGGAATCAGACTAAGGCCCGGGGGCGATTGGCTCTGTAAACCTGCAGAGACATAGAGGCCCTCGGTGTGATCTGTCCTGGCTGTTCGGGACAGGTGGTTCAGTGAAGCCATTCGGGCGATGTGAGGTCTGCAAGGAGTTTCTCTTCTAAGTGGAACCATCCACAGAAAGGGCTCGCGCCTTCCACCTCAACTACCTCACAGGTACTGCCACTCCGGAGGGAGAGATCGATGCCATGGCGGGTATTCCTGTGCGCGCTGACCAGAGCGAAGTGACTGCCCAAACAGAAGTGAAAAGAGATAAATCCAAAGATGCTGCTTCGGTCACCAGCACCTCCCTGCTCCGACCACCGAAGAGGAAAGTCGGCCTAGTGATGGCCTCGTGTGGTCGTGGAAGAGCTTCGCCCCGCTGCTTGCCTGGCCTGGATGGATCCTGTTCCCTGTTCTTCTGAAGGCCCAGGTGAGCCAAGTGTTGGGACTGTCTGTGTGGTTAAAGGTGGCGGAAGCCCACAGTCGGTGGAGGCCGTCAAGGGGGATGATTCCGTGACTGGGAATTATCTGCCCGCTGAGTGTTACGACACCTCCGACCTGGATTCATTGTCTGACAATGGCGATGATGGGGAGATAGACATAATCTTCCACCGAAAGGGATGGGACAAGATAAAGCTACCCTCGTCCCGTGTCACAAGGGACCCACCTATGTCTACTGGGGATAGTACACCCCTGGTGGAGGCCTCGGCGCCTAGGGAAGAATCTGGTCCACTGTCTGAAATCCCTCTTCTGGATTCAACCTCCATTTCACCTGCTCCTGTTGCGGGAGTGCAACGCCAGTCACTGCGGGCTCCTGTGCCCAGATCTATCGAGGTGGTGAGCGCACCTCGCCATCCAAAAGCAATTGTGTTGCCTGGAAAAGGAGACCGTGCCACTATGCCACCTTTGGCCAGGCTGCAGCGTCTCTTTAGCCAGAAGGTTGCCCAAGAGTATGGGTGGGAGTACCCATACCTGCCTTGAGAATTGCTCTACGAGGTGGAAGTTTTTCGCCAGAGGTGGTATCATACCTTTGTCTCGGACAAACTCAAGGTACCTCAAGCACGCAGATACTTTTCTTGCTCACCAACGGTCACCAAGAAGTTTCAGGACTGCAAAGCTAAGTGGATGCTGGGAAGGCATATCCATGCGGACAGAGTGGTGATTTGTCGCAAGGATGGAGGAGATGTTGAGTACAATGTGGAGGCTTTTGACAAGCATTTGAAGCCTGTGTTCCTGCCGCATCCAAAATGTTGCCTTTAGGAGACAAAGACTCCTGTGTGTTCTTTCTTGCTGCTCATTGCTGAACTTTCCGGAGTGCCTTTGCCAGAGCATAAGGACTGTGCCCTAGTTTTTTTTTGTATTTGGGCGTTCTACTCTTTGGAGAAATGGGAGCTGTTACTGTTTTGTTCTCCCTCCTTCTCCTTGCACTTCGGAGAGACCATTGACTTTGGGGTTTTAGTCAGCGTAGGGTCACAGAGGAAAAAAAATCAAGAGAGAAAAGTTCATCTGGAAGTGATAAGTGTCTTTACCGCGGCATTGTCACCAGGTGGCAGTGTTGCGCAACGATTGTTTTTTTTTTTTTTTAACACTATGCAACACTCATTGGAGTGAATGGGTTTCTTCTCGGACAGACCCATACATTCCAAGCAAACACAAATATGATGTTAGGATGTGTATTGTTTTTTTTCCCTCTGCAGGAGACTCATCTGTCAAGGCTGCTGAGAATGGGGTGGTCCTTAGATAGCAAGGGGGGAATTGTACATGTGTAAATGTTAAGAGTATTTTATTGAAAGTTTTATTGTTTTACCTTTTTTTTTTCCCTTTTCCCATTTTAGGTCTTGGCACAATTCAGGGTCAAATTGTGTAGTTGGTCTCTGGGTCAGACTTATGTTGCCACTTCTTGGGGGACATGGGTTTGCACCAGACACTGGGGGACCAGTGTCAAATCACCGGGGGGAGAGTGTAGCAGGTATTTGAATTTAGGGGAAGCATCTGGGTGGTAGTGTAACCCAGATGCACTGATTGCTAGGGGATCTGAGGCCCTTTCATGGTTCTTGGAGGACTCTGGTGGTGTGAGGTTCCCTGGGCCTATAGGTGGCGGTTTTGCTGGGGGCCGGAGGTGAACTCACACCGCAAGACTGTGCCTTTTTGTCCTCCCCTGGAGTTGGAACAGCGGGGCGGGGAACCCGCTGTGGCGCGAAGGGAGAGGAGATAAAAGGGGCAGATGCCCTTACCACGGGGTTCAGAGTACAGAGTCGGAGGACGTGGCCGCACCCAGACACCTTAAGCTTGGGTGCAGGCGTCCCGGTGTTCCGGGCCCAGGTGCCTTTGACCTGGCCGGAGCGGAGATGGAGTCCATCTCAGGCACCTTTAGCCTGGGGTGAGGTACTATGGCGGATGCCTGGGGCTCAGTACCTTCGACTGAGTTCCGCGAGGGTGGAGGAATCCGAGGGGGCCCTAACTCCTTGGGTGCCCGTGTCTGAGTTCGTGAGGTCTGGTGAGCAGAACTTCTCTGGAGAGTCCAGCGCAGCATCGCTGGTGACAGAGAGGCCTCCAGTATCTCCCTTGGATGGATATCCTTCCACTGAGCCCCAGGCATCCGCCATAGTACCTCACCCCATGCTAAAGGTGCCTGAGATGGACTCCATCTCCTCTCCGGCCAGGTCAAGGGCACCTGGGCCCGGAGCACCGGAACGCCAGCACCCAAGCTGAAGGTGCCTGGGTGCGGCCGCGTCCTCCGACTTCATCTCTGAACCCCGTGGTAAGGGCGTCCGCCCCTTTTATCCCCTCTCCCTTTGCGTCACAGGGGGTTCCCCGCCCCGCTGTACCAGCTCCGGGGGAGGACAAAAAGGCACAGTCTTGCGATGTGAGTTCGACTACGGCCCAGGGCAACAACGCCACCTGTAGGCCGCAGGGAACCTCACATCACCAGAGTCCGCCAAGAACCATAAAAGGGTCTCAGATTCCCTAGCAATCAGTGCATCTGGGTTACACTACCACCCAGATGCTTCCCCTAAATTCAAATACCTGCTACACATATTTTATTACAAATGCTTTATTTTCTATTTATCTTTTTTATAGAAAATCTTTTCAGGTAAATTGTAGGCAGAAAAAAAGCTGTACAAAGACCTATTCTTTCTTTTTCTACAGCTAAATAAACTGGAGGTGCTAAATCTCTGCACTACACGTCTTTATAAACCGAGCACAGAGGGCTCTGACCTGCTGCACCGACAGACACGGCAGCTCACACCATCCAGTGTGGTGTCTAGATTCTTTCCTCTGTATTCGTTCAGATTTAAGGAAACATTTCATTTTATAAAAATATGTGGCTTATTTTATTTCTGTGTTTAACATTATGTCTGATCAATATCCACAGTCCATCACCAGCTTGTGACCTGCAGATTGTACCAGCGTACGAGGATTATGAATATGTTCAGGATGGAGACATCATCATCGGAGGAGTCTTCACCGTCAACTGTGTCATGGCCGGGTACAAGAGCCGTGAGAAGCCCAATCTCACCAGCATGTTCTGTGTAAAGTACGTAAATTGAACAAAAAGGCCTTTTGATACTCATATCTGTAAGGTAATGAAAAAATGATGAACTGAACAATTGCAATCTCGTCTAACAAACACATTTTATGATTCCAGATTACTGGATGACGGCTGATAAGTCATTATGTATTGCTGCGTTTATCGTATCATTTTCTCCGTTTATTTAAAATAATTGACTGTGTTGCTTTTACTGATGCAATAAAAGTCTCTCTAAGTTGATAGAAAAGTCTATGCATTTGTCTATAACACAATCTCTAAAAGTGACCATATCAGGTTAAAAAAGACAAAATAACAAAAACAAATTAAAGTACTGTATATACTCGAGTATAAGCCGACCCGAATATAAGCCGAGGCACCTAATTTTACCACAAAAAATGGGAAAACTTATTGACTCGAGAATAAGCCTAGGGTGTCCATCTGCATGCCTCACTGTGCCTCACTTTGCCTCAATGTGTCCATGTGCATGCCTCACTGTGCCCATGCCTCACTGTGCCTCACTGTACCCATGCCTCACTGTGTCCATGCCTCACTGTGTCCATGCCTCACTGTGCCCATGCCTCACTGTTCCCATGCCTCACTGTGCCCATGCCTCACTGTGTCCATGACTAGACTGACGTTTAACATGGGAGTCTATAGAAGAGGTGCCCAGGTTTAAAAAAATCGGTGCTCCCCGGCCGTAGGTCTCCCAGACAACAAACTTTGCACACTTGTAGAGGAGAAATGGGGCTACATGTGTGCCAAGTTCCGGGTCCAGGGGACCTACAACCGGCCGGTACCGGGTCCCCAAAGTCACTGGAGAAATAACCGTTTAACATAGGAGTCTATGGAAGGGGTGCCCGGCTTTGAAAAATCGGTGCTTCCCGACCGCAGGTCCCCCGGACAACACTTGTAGAGGTAGAGGCCGGTACCGAATCCCCAAAGTCCGGGAGATCAGGTGCAAAAAGGTGACTCGAGTATAAGCCAAGGGGGGCATTTTCAGCACACAAAAATGTGCTGAAAAACTCGGCTTATACTCGAGTATATACGGTACTTTGCTGTAGAAGAAGGAATACATTAATTGATCTCTCTGAAGACCCATGTCTCCTACCTCCAGCCTGTTGCAGAAATTACATATATTTCAGCAATCAATTGCACTTCTATTGCAGGGACCGGTCATCTGGTCACAACCACTTTAAAGGAACACTAAAGGCAATTTTTTAAATTTTTTAAAATAACAAACATGTTATACTTACCTCCACTGTGCAGCTCGTTTTGCACAGAGTGGCCCCAAACCTGGACTTCTGGGGTCCCTCGGCGGCTGTCTCGGCTCCCCCCCCCGCTAGAACTATCCATTTTCATGCAAGCTCTCTCGCATGGTGGATAGTTTTTGCGGCCGCACTCCCGTGATACAGCCGGCGGCTGTAGCCGCTCACTGTATCACTCGGCCCCCGGCTGTGATTGACAGCAGCGCGAGCCAATGGCTGCACTGCTTTCAAACAACCAATGAATGAGCCGAGAAGCCCAGCCGAGAAGCCAGCGCGTTCGCGGCACGGGACTTTCGAGGGGTCAGGTAAGTAAACGGGGGGCTGGGGGGGGGGGCGCTAATCCTCAGATGTTTTTTTCACCTTAATGCATACTTAAAAGTATTCAAAACACCAAAATCCACGTTTTGGAATACTAGGGATTTTTTTTAAATCGGTGCCATTGGCAGCCGAGCAATCCTAAAGGAATGTTGTGACGTCGCCTCCGGGTTACTACCTCGGAGACCCGATCGAATGTCGGTTCCGATAGGACCGGAGAACCGGGCGGAGCGGCGAGAGGGGGGGGGCGTCTAGGGTTGCTATCTCATCCCTTTAAACCCAATCACATATTAATTACACAGGTTCTAAGGATAATGCAGATAAGGCACCAGTTTAATTACCACCTTAACCACTTCTGGAGTGCCCGCCGTCGTTATACGTCGGTATGATGATAAATACCAGGGTTATGGCAGCAGATAGCTGCCGTAACCCTGGTATTTTCCTAAATGGCGGGCGGTCTACTTTATGATAAAAAATGGTCTCCGCGGCAGATTCACTTTTATCAGTGGCGGGAGAGGTGCCCAACCCCCTCCCGCCACGTCCCGGTCATCTCCTCCGCTTACCATAGCCGTCTGTAGCGGCAAAGAGGATCCGATCCTTTCCCCTCAGAGGCACTAAGCCGAGTGAGGTAATGATGGCCTCCACTCGACTCAATGCTGTTGGATGACGGAACGATTTCAAACATCACTTCCGCCCAATGGTCTTAAAGGGGAAAAAAAAAATATTGAAAAAAAAAAGACTTTTTTTTTTATTGCATTTAAGTTTAAATGTGAGATCTGAGGTCTTTTGGACCCCAGATCTCACATTACCCACTTCAATACCGGGCATTTTCACCCCCTTCCTGCCCAGGCCAATTTTCAGCGCTGTAACACTTTGAATGACAATTGCGTGGTCATGCAGCACTGTACCCAAATAACATTTTTATAATTTTTTTCCCCCACAAAAAGAGCTTTCATTTGGAGGTATTTGATCACCTCTGCGGTTTTTATTTCTTGTGCTATTAACAAAAGAAGAGCGACAGGTTTGAAAAAAAACACAATACTTTTTGCTATAATAAATATCCCAATTTTTTTATTTTTTATTTTTTATCCTTAGTTTAGGCTGATATATATTTTTCTACATATTTTTGGTAAAAAAAAAATCGCAATAGGGGAAATTTATTGGTTTGCACAAAAGTTATAGCGTCTACAAAATGGGGGGTTGATTTATGGCATTTTTATAATTTTTTTTTTTTTACTAGTAATGGTGGAGATCTGCGATTTTTATCGTGACTGTGACATTGCGGCGGACACATCGGACACTTTTGACCCTATTTTGGGACCATTGTCATTTATACAGCGATCAGTGCTATAAAAATGCATTGATTACTGTGTAAATGTCACTGGCAGGGAAGGGGTTAACACTAGGGGGCGATTAAGAGGTTAAATGTGTTCCCTAGGGAGTGATTCTAACTGTAGGGGAAGGGGACTCAGAAGGAGAGGAGACCGATCGGTGTTCCTCTGTACTGGGAACACACGGATCTGTCTCCTCTCCCCTGACAGGACAGGGAGTTGTGTGTTTACACACACAACTCCACGGTCCTGCTCTGTTATCGGGCAATCGCGGGTGCCCAGCGGCATCGGCACCCGAGTGACGCGGCGGGCCCCCTAGACGGCCGGGAAGCCAAGGACGTCATATGACACCCGCCCAGGATGGGAGATCCCTCCTGCAAATGTCATTTGACGATGGCTGGGATGGGAAGTGGTTAAAGAGGTCCTGTCATGCTTTATTTTTAATTACAAGGGATGTTTAGATTACTTGTAACAGGAATAAAAGTGATGTATTTTTTCTTTTTTTTTTTTTAAGGCACAGTGTAAAAAAAAAAAAAGTTAAAGAAATAATATAAAAAAAAAAATAAAAAATTTAAAACACGCACAGAAGTGAACACATACGTGAGTCGCAATTGCATATGTAAATGGTTTTCAAACCACACATGTGATGTATGGCCACGATCGTTAAAGTGAGAGCAATTATTCTGACAAGAGACCTCCTCTGTAACACAAAACTGGTAACCTGTAGAAATTTTTAAACGTCTCCTATAGAAATTTTTAAGTGTCAAAGTTTGTCGCCATTCCACGAGCGGGCGCAATTTTGAAGCGTGACATGTTGGGTATAAATATACTCGGCGTAACATCATCTTTCACAATATAAAAAAAAAATTGGGCTACCTTTACTGTTTTCCTATTTTTTGATTCAAAAAAGTGTATTTTTCCCCCCAAAAAAAATGTGTTTGTAAGATGGCTGCTCAAATAAGGTGTGACAAAAAGTTTTGCAACGACTGCCATTTTATTCTCTAGGGTGTCTGAAAAATATATATATATAATGTTTGGGGGTTCTAAGTAATTTCTAGCAAAAAAACTGATTTTAACTTGTCAACAACCAGTTTGAAAAATAGTCCCGGTCCTTAAGTGGTTAATCAGCCACAGAACCTGTGTAATTAATATGTTTTTGGATTTAAAGGGATGAGGTGGCAACCCTAGGGACATCCCCTGCCGCACCTTGTGATAACAGCCAAGTGGCTGCGGAGCCGCATCGGTTGTTATCATCAGAAAGCCGACGCCAGCGATAAAAACAGTACCAGGGTGAAGCCTGTAGCGGCATATCACCCCGGTACAACCACTTCCTCAAAACGACGTACAGGTACGGAATTTCACATGAAGTGATTAAATCACAACAATCCCAATATCAGTGTTCAGAAATAAAGTGACAAGTGAGTATATATGAACCATACAGTCCTTGTTACATAGTATATCCTCAAAAGAAAAAAAATATATATATAAAAAAAAAATCTTAAACAAGGGCCTCATCCCCACAACCCTTGCGGACCAGATGGGGAACATGAGAAGGGGCGGGTCTATTCATGTATTACACAGTGAAGGAAGTTCCCCATCAGGTCCGCCCCCTCGTATGTCAGACCCCACCTACGTCATTGACCTGAGCGGACCTGATGGGGAACTTCGTTCACTGTGTAATTCATGAATAGACCCGCCCCTTCTCACGTTCCGCATCTGGTCCGCTTAGCCTTACACCTAGTCATTGGCTGAGCGGACCTGATGGGGAACTTTAGAAGGGGCGGGTCTATACATTTAATAGACTGCGGAGGAAGTTCCCCATCAGGTCCGCTCAGGCTCAGCCAATGACGGACAGCGATGGACATCGGATCGCCGCGGGACACTGGATTTCATCGCTGGAATGTTTTTTTGGTTTTTTTTTAATAAAGGACTTTTCCAAGGTATTTGTGTGTTTTTTTTACATTTTTTACACTTTCTTCGTGAAATGGTAGGGGTACAATGTACCCCATACCAATTCACATAGGGGGGGGGCGGTATCTGGGGGTCCCCTTTGTTAAAGGGGTCTTCCAGATTCCGATAAGCCCCCTGCCCGCAGACCCCCACAACCACCGGGCAAGGGCTGTGGGGATGAGGCCCTTGTCCCCATCAACATGGGGACATCCTCCCCATGTTGAGGGCATGTGGCCTGGTACGGTTCAGGAGGGGGGGCGCTCTGTCCCCCCCTCTTTTCCTGCGGCCTGCCAGGTTGCGTGCTCGGATAAGGGTCTGGTATGGATTTTTGGGGGGACTCCACACCATTTTTTTTTAAATTTGCGGCGGGGTTCCCCTTAATATCTATACCAGACCTGAAGGGCCGGTTAATTGAATTTGGGGGGACCCCCACGCTTTTTTAAAAAATTTTTATCAATGACTTTTCTATGTATTGCCGGGAGCCAACAATTCATTAATAGCCGCGAGTGAGTTTTAAATTACTTTTTTTCCTTCAGAAATTACATTTTGTGCAGGGACAGTTCTAAGCACGGGAAACATGCGCCACTTTACAGGCATACTATACACACCCCCCAGGTACGAAATTTAAAGGAATATTTCACTTTTATTGTTTCACTTTAAGCATTATTAAAATCACCGCTCCCAAAAAAACTGCAGTTTTTAAAACTTTTTTTGCATTGATACATGTCCCCTGGGGCAGGACCCGGGTCCCCAAACACTTTTTATGACAATAACTTGCATATAAGCCTTTATAATTAGCACTTTAGATTTCTCCCATAGACTTTTCAAATTTGCCGCGAACACACCAAATTGTTTGCTGTTCGGCGAACGGGCGAACAGGCAATGTTCGAGTCGAACATGAGTTTGACTCGAACTCGAAGCTCATCCCTAGTGGGGAGCAGAAAACTGTCATCAGTCAGTGGCGGTACTGATACCACCATTAAATGACTTCCTTCTGCAGTAGCCAATGATTCAGGTTGTGGGTGAACTGACCAATACGTTTGTCCATTCAGAAAATGGCAAAAATTTGGGTTAAGGTTGAACTCATGACTGACCCGAACCTGAAGCTCGTCCATATTGGTAAGCCAGTTTATGAGATATTAACCAAAACAATACTGATTTCTGTATCCGTCTAAGTTCAGCTTTAATGGGTGAAAACTGATTGGTTGGTATAAGCTTTTTTCTTTTCCATTTTGGTATTAAGCCAAAAAGTGTTAGGAAACTGATGACCTCTTGTATCCTTATTATTAATCCATTATATTAACAGACCTTTGCAACATTACTACAAGAATATTCAAATGTTCCTTTTTGCAATTGACCAAATGAATAAAAATCCAACAATCCTGCCTAATGTGACCCTAGGATATCATCTTTATGACTCCTGTTCTGATCCCAGAAAAGCCATAAAAAGTGTTTTACAGATTTTTTCTGGACCGGGAAAGACTATCCCAAATTATTCCTGCCGAGACCACCAGAAATTAGCTGGTTTTATTGGAGACCGGAGTTCAACCACAACCCTGCCTATATTCCAGCTGACATCCGTATATAAACACCTGCAAGTGAGTATAATATGTTATAGTCTGAAGGGCTGTTTTCTCAGTTTCATCTGTCATTTATTTATATAGAAATTTTTTTGCATATAGATTTTCATAAAACTCTTTAACATTACAGAAGTGCAGCATATCTATCACATGTATAAGCATACAGGTACAGCGGAAAATATATATATATATATATATATATATATATGTAGCGGGTATTTGAATTTAAGGGAAGCATCTGGGTGGTAGTGTAACCCAGAAGCACTGATTGCTAGGGAATCCGAGACCCTTTTTTATGGTTCTTAGAGGACTCTGGTGGTGTGAGGTTCCCTGCGGCCTGCAGGTGGCATTGTCGCCCTGGCCGAGTTGAACCCACACCGCAAGACGGCTTCCTTTTTGTCCTTTCCTGGCGCTGGTACAGCGGGGCGGGGAACCTGCTGTAACGCAAAAGGCGAGGTGATAAAAGGGGCAGACGCCCTGACCTTGGGGTTCAGAGTCGGAGGACGCAGCCGCACCCAGGCACCTTCAGCTTGGGTGCTGGCGTTCCGGAGTTCCGGGCCCAGGTGCCCTTGACCTGGCCGGAGCGAGAGATGGAGTCCATCTCAGGCACCTTTAGCCTGGGGTGAAGTACTATGGTGGATGCCTGGGACTCAGTACCTTCGACTGAGTTCCGCGAGGGTGGAGGAATCCGAGGGGGCCCTAACTCCTTGGGTGCCCGTGTCTGAGGTCGAGGAGGCTGGTGAGCGGAACTTCTCTGGAGAGTCCGGCGCAGCATTGCTGGTGACAGAGAGGCCTCCGGTGACTCCCTTGGATGGATATCCTTCCCCTGACAGGGGCTGTGCTAGCGAAGGTAATTCATGTTCTACCTCATATAGTCAGTGGCAGTGACTATTCGCCATTGGTGACACCACAGTGGTTAGCGATACTTTAAAGGATTGTGCCTCGACCTACTGCCATTAATACTGAACTGTTGTAAAGGTCCCAACTTGACTGTGCTGTATGTTTATTCGCTGAGAAGAATAAAACTGTGTTGGACCTATTCAGTGTGTGGAACTCTGGTTACTAGGAGCAAAGGGGAGTGAATCCGAGGAGAGGATTTGACTCTATGACACCTACACAAAGCCCAATCTTTCTGGCCTTCACCTCTTCACTATGTAGGACATGGGCCGTGGTGTATCTCATCCCTCCCCCCGGTACTAACACCCCTAGACAAAGACAGACAAGCCAAGAATGAGAAGGGGTGAGAGGGGTGAGGTCGCTACATATATATATATTGATGAAACAAGATTGAACTCTTTGGCCTGAATGGCAAGTGTCATGTCTGGAGGAAACCAGGCACTGCTCATCACTTGACCAATACCATCCCTACAGAGAAGCATGGTGGTGGCAGCATCATGCTGTGGGGATGTTTTTCAGCGACAGGAACTGAGAGGCTAGTCAGGATGGAGGGAAAGATGAATGCAGCAATGTACAGAGACATCCTTGATGAAAACCTTCTCCAGAGCGCTCTGGACCTCAGACTGGGACGAAAGTTCATCTTCCAACAGGACGCTGTACCTAAGCACACAGCCAAGATAATAGAAGAGTGGCTATGGGACAACTCAGTGAATGTCCTCGAGTGGCCCAGCCAGAGCCCAGACTTGAACCTGATTGAACATCTCTGGAGAGATCTGAAAATGGCTGTCCACCGACGCTCCCCATCCAACCTGATAGAGCTTGAGAGGTCCGGCAAAGAAGAACGGGAGAAACTGCCCAAAAATAGGTGTGCCAAGCTTGTAGCATCATACTCAAAAAAAAGACTTGAGACTGTAATTTTTGCCAAAGGAGCTTCTCCAAACACTGTGATACTTGTGTACATGGGAGGAGCCTGTGATACTTGTGTACATGGGAGGAGTCTGAGATACTTGTGTACATGGGAGGAGTCTGTGATACTTATGTACATGAGAGGAGCCTGTGATACTTATGTACATGGGAGGAGTCTGTGATACTTATGTACATGGGATTTCTTTTAATTTATTTTTTTTTTATAAATTTGCAAAGATTTCAAAAAAACTTATTTTATGTTCTCATTATGGGTAGAGGAAAATAATGAACATAATCCATTTTGGAATAAGGCTGTAATAACAAAATATGGAAAAGGTGAATTGCTGTCAAGACTTTTCAGATGCACTATATACTGTATATATATATATACCACCTGTACTATCCACTCCATCCAGGGCTCGGTCAGAGAGCACAGAAACATAAGCAGTGACTAATAATCAGTAATCATAAATAGTAAGCATAATTTTTCTCCATTCATTTTGCCCAGCAGAGGATCTGGCATAAGTAAAAATAATTTAAAAAACCTCCAATACTCCTTACGTCTCGTTGTATTTTTCTATGGTGTTCCACACTGTGTTCTGGCATTCATATCCCTCAACTGCTGGCTCTAGCATAATGTTGGACCATAGCTGTAAACACCTCCTACAGGTAAAGGAACCTTTACCCTCAAAAAATCAGTTGGCCTGAAGGTGGCAATGGCTAGCTGTAGACTGAAAGCCTTTTTTTTTTTAATGAGGACCATAGCCTGCATGTGATCACTATGTCATAGTTGGATACTGATCATTAGTTGTATTCCAGCTGTCAGTGACAGAAGGGATTGAGAGGCAGCAGTCATGCAAAGTTTCCACTAATGGCCCTCGAAGGGAGGCAATCCAGCTTTATGGATCTGCAAGAAAGACGTTTTTTGGTGACTATTAAGTGAATGTCCCTTTTCCCCGCAGCAGTGCAGATTTTGGTGAATGAGGGTGAATGATTCTTGGCCCACTGAATGTGCAGTTTATTCTTTATGTAGATGTATTTCATAAACGCAGTTAAGGATTTGTATGTAAATGTTTGGAGAATGTGAAGCCCACGTTCACATTCAAATAATTTGTCCAGCTGGCCAAAATAATAGTTTTTTTTTTTTCAGAGTGTCTGTTTCTTTCATTGTCCAGACACCAAAAAAAGGCTAATAAACTGAGAAAAATACATGAAGCCTAGGTACACATTGGTATGATTTGGCAGCTATTGCCCGCAAGGGCACCATCCGAATCGGTGCAACGCCGACTTTGCGGCGACGCACCGAATCCTAAAAGTAGTTCCTGCACTACTTTTGGTGACTTCGGTGGCGATTTCAATAGACATTTGTGCAGGAACCCGCACAGTTGTCTCTGAAATCGGTCCCGAAGTCGGACTGACATTCAGGTTTGGAATCGTGCGAGTTCAATTGAACTCACAAATTTCTAACCCGTGGTCAGTCTGAACCTAGGCTTATTCTCATTTTAGAAAAGACGGGTCTTCCTAAATCCTTTGAAGTTTAGTCATATATTGTAAGTTTATAGCCACAATGCTGAAACATCTCCCTGTTTTTAGATCAGTTACGGGTCAATTGATAATTCTTTGGCTGACAGAGCTATTGTCCCATCCTTTTACCGGACAGTCCAGGACTTTATGATTTATCATTATATATCAGAATTATTGAGACATTTTGGATGGACTTGGGTTGGAATAATATCATCTGCGGATGAAAGTGGGGAGAGAGAATCGTCTTGGTTATTAAGGATTTTGTTAAGTCTTAGGATTTGTGTGGCCTTTACAGTAAGAAGTGGTATCATGACTGTATCAGCGCCTGAAAGTCGTGCTTTGGAAAGTGCATATAACACCATTGAGAAATTATCGGTAAAAGTGATCATACTCTGTGGAACATATCATGATGTCATATTTAAATTCTCACAGAGAGGATTATTCAGGGATGTAACATTCATCCTCCCTCCCAACTGGGCCTCAAATATTCCTCTTATAGAAAAGTATTCAGGGATTTTAAATTGTAGCTTATCCTTAAACTTTTGGTCTGAAGCTGATAAGAATTTTAAGAATTTTGTTGATGGTTTCCATCCAATGATCCGTCCAAAAGACAAGTTACTTGAAAATATGTGGATGACAACACTTTTCTGCTCGTCAGGAAACAAAGAAAAAGATACTTTGTATGAAAAATTTTATTGTATTTCTCTTCACAATTGTACGGGTCAGGAGCATTTACCGGACTCCGGAGATTATTCATCTGACAGGACTACAGATCCTGTGTATCGCGCGGTAGAAACCATGGTCAATGCTCTACACGTTCTATTCTCATCCCAGAATTATTCTTCTCTTAAAGGTCAGACAGGTGATGAAGAAAAATATAGACACAAGGTGAGCACAAATGTGGCCAAAAATAAATTTGACTTTTTCATTAGAATCCTTCAGTGGACATCATCAAGTCATGATTTGTGACAGGTGACCAACTTGCAGCTTACTGTTTGTAATTAGGGATGGGTAAACGGTCCAACCCGAGCATGAGTTCGCTGAACACCTGAATTTGCAGGGTGTTCACCACGTGTTTGCCCCGATGAACACCCTGCAATGCACTGAGCGCTGCACAGTGCATTCTGTGCCCTGATTGGACAAAACTTTGCCTAATCAGGGTACAGTGCAAGCTGGTTGTTAAGGAGCGGGGCCGGGAAGCTGGCTGGCGCGTCCTTAACAACTGATGAGTCATCAGCTGTCAGTGGGTTTCCCCGCGGACAGCTGAAAAAAAAAGTGCTGGTAAAAAAATAAAATAAAAACACAGCGGTACCACAGGGTCTGGTATGGATTTGGAGGGGAACCCCATGCAAATAAAAAAAAATGGTGTAGGGTCCCCCCCCCATAATCCATACCAGACCCTTATCCGGGCATGCAGCCTGGCAGGGACGAACACGCATCCCCCCTCCTGAACCATACCAGGCCTCATGCCTTCAACATGGGGAGGTGGGTGCTTTGCCCCCGCCCCAAAGCACCTTGTCACCTTGTCACCCAAAATCCATACCAGGCCCTTATCTAAGTATGCAGCCTGGCCTCCTGAACCATACCAGGCCACATACCCTCATCATGGGGAAGGGGCACCTTGTCCCCATGTTAATGGGGACAAGGGCCACATCCCGACAACCCTGGGCTGTGGTTGTTGACATCTCCGGGCAGGGAGCTTATTGGAATCTGGAAGCCCCCGTTAACAAGGGGGCCCGCAGATCACGCCCCCTCCCCCCTATGTGAATGGGTATCAGTTACAACGTACCCCTTCCCATTTACCAAAAAAGTGTACAAAAGTAATAACCACACAAGACCAATTTTTTTTTTGGACCAATCCTTTATTAAAAATTAAAAAAATAGTGTCCCTCAATGTAAATCCATCGTCAATCACGCCACCCGCTGACCCCCAAAAAATAAAAATAAAAAACGCTCTTGTCTCCTGAAAGATCTCCCTCCGTGCCTTGACATTTCTTATATAGGCCATGGGCAGGGCCACCCGACTACGTCACCCAGTGGCACCGCACCCTTCTGATGTCACCTGTGGTTATTACTTTTGTACACTTTTTTGTTCAATAGGTAGGGGTACCATGTAACCGATACCCATTCACATGGGGGGGCCAGGATCTGGGATCCAGATTCCAATAAGCCCCGCCCCCAAACAACAACAGCCCAGGGTTGTCGGGAAGAGGCCCTTGTCCCCATCAACATGGTGATAAGGTGCTTTGGGGTGGGGGGGGGGTGTCAGATGCACCATTTTACAGGCACATTAAGAGGACCACCCAGGCACTATATTAAAATTATTCTTTCTCTTTTTTATTTTTTTCACTTTAAGCATAATTAAAATCACTGCTACTGAAAAAAAACAAAACAACGATCATTAAAAAGAAATATATATATATTGATACATGTGCCCCAGGGCAGTACCTAGACCCCCCATACGTTTTGTAGTAATTGGGCTTACATCTGCTTACATGTCGTAATTCAGTAACCGTGATATATAATATACAATGTTTTTACTTTGCAGTTGAACTTGTGCTTAAAAATGATATCAAATGTGAATGTCGGTACAAATAAAGGAAATGAAAACCTTTCTATAACGTTTACTATTCTGAACCATGTGTTTGTTAATGGGAATTTGTTTACAAGATCTGTGGGGAATTTCCTTAGTGATGGGTTTGGTTATTGGAAACTTGCAATTCATTCTAATTTAATTAAATGGAAAAATAAGGAAAATCAGGTAAGGTTGTATGAGATTCTGTAAGGACCTACAGAAAAGTCTTAAAAATGTGGGTCATTCATATGCTGTAATCAGAACTATTACCTCCCCATCAAGGACTCTTCTTGCCCCAAAATTCTAGCAAGAATTATGTAAGAGTCTTTTCTCCTGCATTTCTCTGTAAGGTAGACATAACATTAAGTCCCTATCTCCCTCCTTTCTGGAAAACCATGTGATCAACTTATAAATAATATTAAAGGGGTTGTAAACCCTCACGGTTTGCATTCTATGCATTAAGGTGAAAAACCTCCTGTAGTGCAGCAGCCCCCCAGAGCCCCCCTTTTACTTACCTGAACCCGGTCTTTCCAGCGACGGGGACAAGCACACCAGCTACAGCCGGTGTCTCAGAAATGGAATAGACTCCCATGGACTGGCATGTATATTGCCACCATCCCTGATGAATCAACAAAAGGATACCTCAAAAAGTGGGATTTTAAGGGCAATATAATAAATTCAAAAAAGTTATATAAAAATATATTTATTACAAAAAATATCATCGAAAAAGAACATATAAATCACACAAGATAGTGAACAGTTAAAAACATAGAAATGAATGAGCATATACAAGGTAACTGCATGAAAACCCCCAAGAATAAATCGTGTAGGTTCCTGGAGATGCCAAGCTGCTAAGTCCGACGCGTTTCGAAAGTGTGAGTTACAATACAATCTTCTTCAGGGACTGCAGCATCTCTGAAATTGCAGAATACAATTATCAGTGGAATAAATTAATATTAAATTGCAACAATAAAGACCATGACGTTTCTCTCATCAAGGTCTGAAATGTGGATTGAAAATTTTAGCGCCTGCATTGGCGTCTGTTGTACATTAAATATAAGGCAACTTACATGTTAATGCATTTTCCTAAGAAGAAACCAACCCCTTAATTCTGGACATTCCCCAAGGTCCACCGGTTCTTCCACAGCATGAGGAGTCCAAAAATAGAAATTCAATTTGGATTGCCCAACAAAGATAGTATTAGCATCCCAAGAAATCTCCTCCAGCAACTATGTAGGGGAGAAACGGACAAAAAGACCTATGAAAGAAAAATTGGATGATAAATGACCAAAAACAAAAAAGTGGTCATAGCCATCCAAAGCATACATGATGAGATCTCTCCTAAAAACCACAGGGACCCCCTTAGGAAAATAATCCATCAAACCCAACCCAAGTTAGATAAATAGTGGCTATCCTAAATAGCCTCTGCAAAAAACAGACAGCTACAGGAAGGAAACCCAAATCCTGGGGCCATAAAGATGATATAACAAAACTTGCTCAGTAAACTTACTCATTGAGGTCTTGAAAAAGACCCCCCACCAACCAGCAAGTAGTTATAAAGAGAAAACCAGCAATCAGAATAACAATGCTGTAATGGCAAGGAAGAGGTCCATCTTTAATGACTTCCAAAGGTGTGTCCAGAGGGAGTGTGTCACAGCCGGTGTCTCAGGTCCTGATTGGATAGATTGATAGCAGCGCAGCCATTGGCACTCGCTGCTGTCAATCAAAATCAATGACGCGGGGGGCGGGGCCGAGTATATATACTTTTAGTGGGAGTTCCTGGTGATCTGAAAACTTTTTCAAGGGTTCCTCCATTGTAAAAAGATTAGAAATTCTGAATTTCGTAAATTTGAAAATTCAAAGTTTCGTAAATTCAAAATTTCGTAAATTCGAAGTTAGGAAATGCGAAATTTCAGAAATATGTAGATTTGTAGCGCTTGATTTTATGAGGAATAAAGTATGTCATTACTCATTAGTCATACATTACCACTCCTGTGGGTTACTCAGTCCATATCTATATATTGTGTCTTCCTCGTATAGCGCAGAGCGGGGCTATCCGTATATTCTGGTGAAGTGGAATGTCACCCGGTGGATCGGCACTAATGTACCTTAGAGCTGCCGTTTCTCCATAAACAGGGGTTAGTACAGGTCTGCAAAAATTGGGCCTTGGATCCTTCCACTATGCCGGTCAAGTAAGAGGGCTCCCCATCTACTTCCTGGTAGACTCGCCTACTCAATGGGGGATACGATTGTGACGATCGTGGCGTCCAGGCAGAAGTGACGTAAACGCATTTCGCAATGCTATTGCGTAGCTTCGTCTGGACGTTAGAGGGACGTACAAGGGCTCCTTTTGACATCATCCACCCCTCGTATGTACCCACCCCTACTTCACAACATTTTTAAAGGAGACTCACATGTGGTCAAAGAGGAGAGTTCTAGATTTGTGTCTGTTGTTAAACTCGATCATTCATAGAAAGGTAGTTAGAGGGACGTACGAGGGCTCCTTTTGACATTGTCCACCCCTCGTATGTTCCCACCCCTACTTCACATCATTTTAACCACTTCCATACAGGGCTTTTTGTACCACTTCAATACCGGACCTATTCTAGCACTTCTCTCCTACATATACAAATCATCATTCTTTTGCTAGAAAATTACTCAGAACCCCCAAACATTATATATGTTTTTTTAGCAGACACCCTAGGGAATAGAATGACGGTCATTGCAACTTTTTTTCTTATTTGCGCAATAATTTAAAAAAAAAAATGGTTTCATGAATTAAAAAATAACAAAACAGTAAAGTTAGCCCAATTTTTGGGGAAAATATGAAAATATGAAAGATGATGTTACGCCGAGTAAATAGATACCTAACATGTCACGCTTTAAAATTGCGCGCACTCATGGAATGACGCCAAAGTTCGGTATTTAAAAATATCCATAGGCGACATTTTTTTTTTTACAGGTTACCAGGTTAGAATTACAGAGGAGGTCTAGTGCTAGAATTGTTGCACGCGCTCTAACGCACGCGGCGATATCTCACATATGTGGTTTGAACGGCGTTTACATATGTGGGCGACTTACGTGTGCATTCGCTTCTGATCGCAAGCTACCGGGGACAGGGGCGTTTTAATTTTATTTATTTTTTTACTTATTTATTTATTTTTTTCCAATTATTTTACTTTTTTTTTTTTTGGATCACTTTTATTCCTATTACAAGGAATGTAAACATCCCTTGTAATAGGAATGTGTGTGACAGGTCCTCTTTATTGAGAGATGCGGGGTCAATAAGACCCCGCATCTCTCCTCCAGGCTGGAAAGCATGAGATCAGTGAAAAAAATTTCACTGATCTCATACTTACAGCTGCAATGGCGGCTTTGTTTACATTTGAGGACCCGGGCGTGACGTCATCACATCGCGCCCGGGCCTCCGACGATCATAGAGATGACTGGTGACCATATGGTCACCAGTCATCTCTATGCTCGTCACGTGACCCCACCAACGGCGGGGGATGATTCGCTCCGGGTCCCCGATCGCACGGGAGAGCCCGGAGAAGCACTGGATGGTGGTAGGAGGGGGGGATGTCCCCTCCCGCCGCCTATAAGAACGATCAAGCGGTGGAACCGCCGCTATGATCATTCTTATGGTGCACAGAATCGCCGGCACTTTAAAAGGATATCTGAATGATGCCTCTAGCTGCAGGCATCATTCAGATATCCCCCTACAAAGCCAGGACATCATATGACGTCCACCCAGGATGGGAGATCCCATCTGTGGACGTCATTTGACTATGGCTGGGTAGGGAAGTGGTTAAAGGAGACTCACATGTGGTCAAAGAGGAGAGTTTTAGATTTGTGTCTGTTGTTGAACTCGATCATTCATAGAAAATCCATGTGCTGTCAGGGGAAAGGAGACAGATTGCGTGTTCCTACTAAGAAGGAACAACGATCTGTCTCCTCCCCTAGTCAGTCCTATCCCCATACAGTTAGAACACACTGATGGAACACGCATTTACCCCTTTATCGCCCCCTAGTGTTAGCCCCTTCCCTGCCAGTGACATTTACACAGTAATCAGTGCATATTTATAGCACTGATTAATGTATAAATGTCAATGTTCCCAAAAATGTGTCAAAAGTGTCCGATCGGTTCGCCACAATACCGATAAATACCGCAGATCATCGCCATTACTAGTCAATAGACGCAGCAGCAGGGGACGGGAGCGCGCCGCATGGGTGTCTCCAAAAGGGCACTCAAGAAGAGGAGAAGCCAGGAGCGCCGCTGAGGGACCCCAGAAAAAGAGGATCCGGGCCACTCTGTCCAAAACCAACTGCACAGAGGAGGTAAGTATGACATGTTTTTTTTTAAACAAATCTTTACATATACCTTAAGATTAGTTCTGTGCAGGCCACTTGAGTTCCTCCACATCAAACTCAAAAAAAGTGTAGCACACTGCTCCCAATGAGTGGGCGCTATATGTTGAAATTTAGTTGTCTGGGCATTAGTTTAGCCCAGAGAGATTGTTTATTCAAATTGTGGCACTGTTTCAGTTCGGTTGGTTGCATGATTTTTTTCCCCACCGGTGGGTGTTGCTGTCAACTAGGGATGAGCTTCGAGTTCGAGTCGAACTCATGTTCGACTCGAACATTGCTTGTTCGCCCGTTCGCCGAACAGCGAACAAATTGGGGTGTTCGCGGCAAATTCGAAAAATCTATGGGAGAAATCTAAAGTGCTAATTATAAAGGCTTATATGCAAGTTATTGTCCTAAAAAGTGTTTGGGGACCGGGGTCCTGCCCCAGGGGACATGTATCAATGCAAAAAGAAGTTTTAAAAACGGCCGTTTTTTCGGGAGCAGTGATTTTAATAATGCTTAAAGTGAAACAATAAAAGTGAAATATTCCTTTAAATTTCGTACCTGGGGGGTGTGTATGATATGCATGTAAAGTGGCGCATGTTTCCCGTGCTTAGAACTGTCCCTGCAAAAAATGTCATTTTTGAAAGAAAAAAAGTCTTTTAAAACTCACTCGCGGCTATTAATGAATTGTCGGTTCCCGGCAATACATACAAAAGTCATTGATAAAAATAAAAAAAAAGCGTGGGGGTTCCCCAGAATTCAATTACCAGGCCCTTCAGGTCTGGAATGGATATTAAGGGGAACCCCGCCGCAAATTTAAAAAAAAATTGACGTGGGGTTCCCCCAAATATCCATTCCAGGCCCTTCAGATCTGGCATGGATTTTAAGGGGAACTCCACCCCAAATTTAAAAAAAAATGGCGTGGAGTCCCCCTAAAAATCCATACCAGACCCCTTATCCGAGCACGCAACCTGGCCGGCCGCAGGGGAAAAGGGGGGGACGAGAGAGCGGCCCCCCCTCCCTCCTGAACCGTACCAAGCCACATGCCCTCAACATGGGGAGGATGTCCCCATGTTGATGGGGACAAGGGCCTCATCCCCACAACCCTTGCCCGGTGGTTGTGGGGGTCTGCGGGCAGGGGGCTTATCGGAATCTGGAAGACCCCTTTAACAAAGGGGACCCCCAGATCCCGGCCTCCCCCTATGTGAATTGGTAAGGGGTACATTGTACCCCTACCATTTCACGAAGAAAGCGTAAAAAAATGTTTAAAAAAACACACAAACACCTTGAAAAAGTCCTTTATTTAAAAAAAAAAAAAAAAAACAGCGGTGAAATCCAGTGTCCCGCGGCGATCCCGATGTCCAGCGCTGTCCTTCATTGGTTGTGCCTGAGCGGACCTGATGGGGAACTCCCTCTCAGTATTTTAAATGTATAGACCCGCCCCTTCTAAAGTTCCCCATCAGGTCCGCCAGCGGACCAGATGCGGAACATGAGAAGGGGCGGGTCTATACATGTATTACCACAGTGAGAGAAGTTCCCCATCAGGTCCGCCTCCTCGGTATGTCGGACCCGCCTACGTCATTGGCTTGAGCGGGGAACTTCCTTCACTATGTAAATTTAAATTACACAGTGAAGGAAGTTCCCCGCTCAAGCCAATGACGTAGGCGGGTCCGACATACCGAGGAGGCGGACCTGATGGGGAACTTCTCTCACTGTGGTAATACATGTATAGACCCGCCCCTTCTCATGTTCCGCATCTGGTCCGCTGGCGGGCCTGATGGGGAACTTTAGAAGGGGCGGGTCTATACATTTAAAATACTGAGAGGGAGTTCCCCATCAGGTCCACTCAGGCACAACCAATGAAGGACAGCGCTGGACATCGGGATCGCCGCGGGACACTGGATTTCACCGCTGTTTTTTTTTTTTTTTTTTTTTTTTTAAATAAAGGACTTTTTCAAGGTGTTTGTGTGTTTTTTTAAACATTTTTTTACGCTTTCTTCGTGAAATGGTAGGGGTACAATGTACCCCTTACCAATTCACATAGGGGGGGCGGGATCTGGGGGTCCCCTTTGTTAAAGGGGTCTTCCAGATTCCGATAAGCCCCCTGCCCGCAGACCCCCACAACCACCGGGCAAGGGTTGTGGGGATGAGGCCCTTGTCCCCATCAACATGGGGACATCCTCCCCATGTTGAGGGCATGTGGCTTGGTACGGTTCAGGAGGGAGGGGGGGCCGCTCTCTCGTCCCCCCCTTTTCCCCTGCGGCCGGCCAGGTTGCGTGGTCGGATAAGGGGTCTGGTATGGATTTTTAGGGGGACTCCACGCCATTTTTTTTTAAATTTGGGGTGGAGTTCCCCTTAAAATCCATGCCAGATCTGAAGGGCCTGGAATGGATATTTGGGGGAACCCCACGTCAATTTTTTTTAAAATTTGCGGCGGGGTTCCCCTTAATATCCATTCCAGACCTGAAGGGCCTGGTAATTGAATTCTGGGGAACCCCCACGCTTTTTTTTTATTTTTATCAATGACTTTTGTATGTATTGCCGGGAGCCGACAATTCATTAATAGCCGCGAGTCAGTTTAAAAAGACTTTTTTTCTTTCAAAAATGACATTTTTTGCAGGGACAGTTCTAAGCACGGGAAACATGCGCCACTTCACATGCATATCATACACACCCCCCAGGTACGAAATTTAAAGGAATATTTCACTTTTATTTTTTCATTTTAAGCATTATTAAAATCACTGCTCCCGAAAAAACGGCCGTTTTTAAAACTTCTTTTTGCATTAATACATGTCCCCTGGGGCAGGACCCGGGTCCCCAAACCCTTTTTAGGACAATAACTTGCATATAAGCCTTTATAATTAACACTTTAGATTTCGAACGTTCGAGTCCATTGTATTTAATAGGGTTCTAAAGTTTACACGAACATTTTGTCTGTTTGCAGGTTCTGGTGCGAACCGAACAGGGGGGTGTTCGGCTCATCCCTGCTGTCAACGCTGGTCAGGGTTGGAAAGGCAACAGGCTGGACATATTGGGTACCTCTTTCCCAGCAGCAGCCCAGGGGGCGTGGTGAACCCACTTTGCATGCTGGGAGAGGGTTAAGTGACAGACGCCATTAGGGTGGAGGAGAGTTGGGGGTCGTCTTTTTCGAACCTCACCTGAGGGCCCTCCTAGCCTCAGGGATGTGTTGGCAGTTCCCGCCTCGGGCCACGTTGGCCCGAGGCCTCGCAACTGAGATGTAGGCCCAGGAGTTGCTGGGACCTGCTGATCCAGGGATGATCCTGTGTCAGCTTGCCTGATGGAAGGGACCGAGCAACTGAGGACTCAATTGGAGGATGTATCCGGATCCCAAAATCTACCTCACAGTGCTGCTGGAGTGGCTGAAAGATCCTGGCACTGAGGGAGCTAACCCAGTAAGGGGTTATACAGGTCTGTGGCAGAGACTATTCTATTGAACAAATTCCAATACCAAGTCTGTGGCAGAGACTATTCTATTGATCGAGCTTCGGCTGCTAGGCCAGTGAGATTGGGCCTATCCGGTGGTGGCTGAGTTCAGCGTGGAGACAGTCGCTTCTTTGGACCTAGGAAGTTTCCGTGATTGACAAGTAAGATACCTGAGTCCTCCCCATTCCTCTACCCCCTCTGTTGGAACGTTTTATTCAAATAAAACTCACCAACTCTTGAAAGAGACTTTGTGTTGGTGCAGACATTTCTTATGGATAGACTCTTCAAGGAGAACCACCGAAGATTTGGAACAGTAAGGTAACGTGCAAAGACCCACAACTAAACCAGCAGCTCCTACGGGGGTACCGCTACACAAGTTATGTTGGAATATAAATGAGCCTCTCCCAAACTTTGACTTTGATTCTTTGTGAGTTGATGGTAATATATTCAAAGGATCACTGAAGGCAAGATTATGTTTTCAAATAAACATAAAAGTACATATATAAATACAAATAAGAGTGGGGACCATAAGATGTATCATGCAAAAGTTGTAAGTGGCAAGAATGAGGTACCAGGGGGAATAGAGGCAATGGTTACTAATATCACCTGCCCTTTGGGTACAGCCACTAGGGAAGCCCATCCATGGTGAGCTACATGGAAACAATGCCTAGGAATGGCTATGGCAACTTCCACTCTGACATTCCTGGAGGGGAAAAAAATGTGAATCCCATAGGGTCGTTACCAAGGAACCAGGAACGTGCAGTCAGGGGAGGTAGGTGAGGCTCATGAACATAGAAAAAAAAAAAAAACGATCGACTTTGAGGGTTTTAGCTCAGTGACATGGGATCCCAGAGACCCCAAATTAGGGGGGTAGGTAGCTGAAGTCATAACCCACCACTGGTAAGTTTGGGGCTCCTATCATCTATGGTTACGGAGATATGGGACTCCTTGCGCAGCCTGTCAGAAGCTACATACAGAGCGGCCAGTTTAAATACAAGCTGACACACTCTGTTTGCAGCAGACTGAGAGGAAGAGCTCACAGTGCCTCTCCTCACTTCTTTTTGTTTCAATTATTTTTATTGAAATTTTCATTGTACAAAGGATAGAGAGGTATACATCATACAAGAGATAAGGAAACATAAATAATATAACAAGTAATACAAAAATAAAATATAAAATAGAGCAGAATTAAAGAGGAACCCAGTCCCCTGATGTAATAGTTATTTCGACAGGTATATTTAGCAGATCTTTACATGGTAGGAGTGGGATTTTTATTAATTCCCTCACAGGGGAATATGCTATGTCAATCACTAGCAATCTCTCAATATGGTCACAGTGATCAACTCTCTATATACCCTAAAATCCCATCCGTTGTAAAACAGCACTATCAGAGGTTTATGCCATCTTTCCAATGTAATCCCTGTGCCTGGTAACCACATCATCAGGAACTGAGAAAGAAAATTAAAGTCAAATACACCTTTGCCCTAATTAGACAGCGTTACTTTATTTTATTCATTATACCAATTGTGCCAGGGTGCCCACAGTTTGGAAATTTTATCATATTGTCCTGTTGCTGAAGCATGGAGAATCTCATAGGTGCTATGTGTTTGCACTGTGGATATAACTTATGGGAGTTTTGGGGTTTCTATGTTCTTCCATTGTCTGAGTATAGTAAGGCGTGTAGCCATCAGTAAGTGTGCGACTACAGTTCTAAATGGAACAGGGACTAATTCCAAGTCCAAGGAGAGTATAGCCATTCCGGGATGTAACGGTGTGGTAATGGGAGAGATAATATGTATCAGATTCTCAATCTGAGCCCACAGTGGTTTGACTTTTGGACATGTCCATAGTACATGAGTTAATGTGCCCCTTTCTCCGCACATTCTCCAACACTCCGAGGGGGTGCCGGGGAAAATTTTTGACAGTCTGTGTGGGGTAAGGTACCAGCGAAGAAGCAGTTTCTGGTGCATTTCCCACAGGTTTGTGCTTTTAATAGTGGCAAGTTGCAATTTAATCGCCTTCTCCCAATGTGAAGTAGTGAGAGTCATTCCTATGTCCTTTTCCCAGTCTAAAATGTTCGGGGTTTTAACCAGAATATCCTTATTTTGTAATCCCCTATAAATGATCGATATACCTTTGGCCCCCTTAATATCCTGTTGGTAAAATTTAGCTATATTTTTCGGAAGTTGGTTAAGTAGGTGAGGGGTCTTTTTTATCACCTGAGTTAGTTGCATATGCCTGTATCACACCTTTGGTGGTAATCTAAACTCTTTTTGCAATGAATGAAATGGTTTAATTTGGGAATCTATGATTATGTCTTCTAATTGATGTATGCCATGTTCTTTCCACATATTAAGATTAATGTCTGGGACAATGTGATGTACTGCTGTAATGTTGAGATTCAGGAGAAACGTCTCTTCCTCCCATGTTTGTGCTGTGCAAAGATGAGCCCAGGCCCTCAGTGAAGCCAGTATGGGTGGTGACAGATTTCTATCTAGCGATCTATAGTGGCGAGCTGTCATTAAAAAGTTTCCCAAGTCACCTTTTGGAATTTGCGTACACTCTAGTTCTTTCCACAGTTGGTTGTAGGTGGGCCCCAGACATATTTTAATCTGAGCTTATATTGATGCAAAATAATAATCCTGCAATACAACATGGCCTATGCCCCCCACTGATCTACTTTTTACCAGTTTGCTAAATGCACATCTTGCTTTTTTCCCCTGCCACAGATAGCAATTAAGAATTGACTGAAGGGAAGCAAAGTATGCGTTAGGTAGAGGTATCGGGAGGGTTCTAAATATATACAAGAGTTGAGGTAAGATCATCATCTTAAAGGCCGCTAATCTACCAAGCCAGGACAGTTCAGAGTGAGTGAGTTTGTGTAATCTGCTTTGAAAAGATTTCAAAAATGGAGTGTAATTGGCATTTATCAGATCAGCTGTAGCTGGAGTTAATGTTATGCCTAAATAGCCGATGCCACCATCTGTCCACACATAAGGGAATTTGCTTCGTAATTCTGTCTTAATTTCTGGAGCTATACCCAAACCCATAAGGTAGGATTTTGTCTCGTTTACCTTATAATAGGAGATTGAGGAGAAGGTTTGTAATGCTTCGTGGACCTTGGGCAATGACTCGCCAGCTTGAGTTAGAAACAGAATTATGTCATCAGCAAATAGGCTTATGACATGTTTTCTGGTGCCCACTTGCAATCCAGCAATTTGTGGATGTTCCCTCATGTACATGGCTAGAGGTTCCATTAGTAAATTAAAGATGAGTGGGGATAGGGGGCACCCCTGGCGCGTACCATTCGTTATGTCAAAAGGTGTTGATAGTGCTCCTGCAATATAAACCTGGGCCGAAGGATGCGTGTATAACGCCAATATGGCAGAAAGGATGAGGCCACTAAAACCGAATCTGTTCAGCACTTCCTTAAGAAATCCCCAGTGTATCCTATCAAACGCTTTCTCTGCGTCCAGAAATAGGAGAAGAGAAGGCGTTCCTCTCCGTTTGGCAATGTGTATTAAGTTGACCAGTCGCCTGGTGGCATCAGCTGTTTGTCTCCCCTTAGTGAATCCAGATTGATCTAAATCCACAATATCAGGTAGTATGTCTACCAGTCTGGTAGCCAATAGTTTAGTGTATATCTTGACATCATTGTTCAGCAATGAAATAGGCCTGAAATTTTGCGGCACATCTGGTGATTTCCCCGGTTTAGGCAGGGCTATACTAGTTGCAGTGAGCATTTCAGGAGGGAAAGAGGAGGACGCAGCAGCATAATTAAACGTTTCAGTCAGGTGTGGACAGAGAATGTCCTGGAACATCTTATAATACTCCCCTGTCAATCCGTCTGGTCCAGAGGATTTGTTGGTGGGGAGAGACTTTTTCACCTCCAGAGCAGAGATAGGGGAATTAAGGTGCTGAAGTTGTTCATGTGTAAGTTTGGGGAAGTTAAGTTTATCTAGGAATGCATCAATAGTGTCTTTGGTAGGTTGTGTAGTAATGAGGTCATCTTTAAGATTGTATAGTGAACTGTAGTATTGGCTAAATGCGCCCGCTATTGCTTGGGGATGAGTTTGTTTAACCTGAGTGTTTGGATGGATGATATGCGATATTTGAGTTTTGGTTCTATGACCCCTTAACTTGTTAGCCAGTAGCTTCCCTGCCCTATTACCACTAGTGTAGTATGCCAGTTTCAGTCTTCTAGAGGTCCTTTCAAAGTCGTCTAGGAATTTTAACCGCAAGTCTGTGCGCAGTTGTGTTACTTGGTCAGACAGTATTTGGGATGGCCTAGCTTTGTTTTGTCTGTCTATGTCTTCTATTTTGGATATTAGTTGGACGGTCTGCTGGTGCATCTCTCTCTTTTATCTCACCCCCTGTTGCATCATGATACCCCTTATTACCGCCTTGTGGGCGTTCCAAATAACAAACGGATCTGCCACTGATCCTTGATTTTCATCAAAGTACTCAATTCGTTTCCCCTGAATGTATGACCTGATCGGACCTTCCTGAAGTAGACGATGGTTAGCTCTCCACATATATGTAGATTTTTGAAGGGAAGGATTCCCTACAGTTAGACAAACCGAGGCGTGGTCCGACCATGTGATACTATTGATTTTGACCGACTTACATTTCATCAGCAACCACCTGTCAACTAGAAATAAATCAATTCTACTATAAGACCTATGGCAGTTTGAAAAGAAAGTGTAGTCTTTTTCGTTAGCTCGTGATTCTGTATGGACGCCTTCAAAGATGGAGGCCGCCTTTTTGGGGAGGAGGTGGAATCCACACGTGGATCTGGCGTGACATTGAAGTCCCCACACATGACTAACAGTCCCTTTTGCACCTCTCTCACTTTTTTCACAATCCTGTGAAAAAATGTAATTTGTCTTACATTTGGTGCATATACATTCGCCACGGTATATGTGGTGGAGTTGATGTCACATACCAAAATAATAAAGCGTCCCTGTGAATCACATATAACATTATGAAGGTGAAAAGCGACTGAGTCTCTGACAGCTATCATCACTCCTTTTGTCTTTGAGGTAGCATTCGCTTGGTATACATGAGGAAATTGGGGGTGCGTGCGTTTGGGTGGTGAATCATGTAGAAAGTGGGTCTCCTGAACGCATAAAATGTCACATTTTTGATGCAGTGCCTCCTTCCACAGAGATCGCCATTTGGCAGGGTGGTTGAGGCCCTTAGTATTTAGTGTCAGAAAGTTTACAGCCATGTGTGGATATCAAAGTTACTTACATGCGGTGGAGACTGCTGAAGAACTTCTACAGGAGCATGGTGCCAAACAGACATATTGTGCTTGTTCTTGTTTGCGACTTCTTCATCCTGGTATGAATAGCGGTGTATCTGGCTAATAGGGCAAAAAGATATAGTCCAAAAAAAAAAAGGAAAAACATAACAGAGGCTAATCTCCATGTAACAGAGTGCAGAAGAGTGTGACTCATAGTCACTCAAGAGGTAGGTGGGGAAAGAAGGAAAAATTCGGAACAAAAGTCCATTCCTCCCCAGCAGGCACTCTTATGTAAAATTCAAGCGTTCAATCCAGGTTATTTATGAGAACGTGCGTTTCTGCTATCAACTATGCGCCATTCAGGTTCTGAGCTTTTTGATGTATTTCCCCTTTGGGGTTGCGGTTGAGGGTCAGGGACAATTCCCCAAGAGTGCAGCAATGCCATTCCTTTGGCTAGGGAGTCCATAACATACTCCTTGTCACCTTTTGTAACTATCAATTCAGTCGGGAAGCTCCATTTGTAGATCAATTTGTGGTTTCTGAGGGCCTTTGTTATAGTGTTGAGATTTCTGCGTTTTTGAAGCGTGTACTGCGATAAGTCCGCATATAATTGGATAATTGGAGGTTAGCATAAGGAGCAGGGATCTGCTCTTTTTGGCGTGATACTGCCATCAGTTGCTCCTTGGTATGGTAAAAATGTAGTCTGAGGATTACATCCCTGGGTATATTATCTGAGAGGTAAGCTGGTTTAGGGAGCCTATGAATCCTATCCACAGTGAAGTCCAGTGCAGTCAGATCTGGCATGATTGTAGTGAACAATTGGGCAGCATAGCTGCGCAGATCGTGATTTTTAACAGATTCGGGGTCCCCTAATCTTCACGTTGTTCCTTCTGGACCTGTCCTCCATTTCTGCCAACTTAGCTTTAACTGCCTCAATATCATCCTCCAATTTTTCACTAGCATCCACCAGATCATTAATAGTGGTAGCGTATTCCCCCATCTTGTTCTCTACATGAGAAACTCTGTCAGCCACATGTCTCAGTTCTGTGCCAAATTTGTGTACACATGATACCATGTCAGACTGTAGCGAGCTCCTAAGTGACACCAGCATCTCCTTTAGCACTGTGTCTAAAACTGGTTTATCATTAGAGGGAAATGAGTCAATGGAATCTGGCAAGTCCCTGGTGTCATCTCCTGAATCTATGGGAGAGCTCACCTCATGTCCAGCATCCTCGGCATCCATCCGGAATCTCGCCTTCCAGATGAAGGGGTAGCTAGTGGGAAGTGTGGGCTCTTCAGTGGACTGCTCCTTTTCAGTGCTGACCCCTTCTGTATTGTACGCTGGGAAGATCCGTGCAGTGGCATGGAGGATGAGCCAGCGCCATCTTGTTTGGGCTACATAGAGAAGAACGCTGTAAGTTTGGTCGGCCGGTTCCCCTCCTTCTTGCGCCTCGTCATGCTAACAAACGTTTCCCCAGCTTAGTGGGAGTCAGAATGCCGTGTTTGGGCAGGTTTTTAGTGCCTGGATTGCCCGCAATGAGCCGTGTAAGTGCCGCTGGATCCGGAGCTCGGCTACAGCATGTCCTGCTCGGTCTCCGGCTAGCTCCGCCCCCCTCTCCTCACTTCTTGTCAGGGGTACTGAGCTCAATGGACAGCTTGGAGTTTTGGACCAATAGTAAAGTACCATTGGCCCAAGTTGTCCAATAAAAATGCTGCAGTGGAGTCACGCCTCTCACTGCAGTGTCATAGAAAGGGGCGTGTGTCTAAAAGACAAATGCTCCCTTCCAGCCCAGCCCTCTTATCTACAAGGAAAATACATGGATTTATGTGTATAAGATTTTCCCATAATCCCATGTTTTTCTCACACAGTTAAAGGGGTTGTAAAGGTTCGTTTTTTAATTTTCTAAATAGGTTCCTTTAAGCTAGTGCATTGTTGGTTCACTTACCTTTTCTTTCGATTTCCCTTCTAAATGTTTTTTTTCTTTGTTTTCTTTGTCTGAATTTCTCACTTCCTGTTCCTCCTCAGTAAGCTGTTCAGTAAGCTGTTCTGGCTGACTTTCCACCGCTCGGATAATGGGGGCAAGCTTACTGAGGAGAAACAGGAAGTGAGAAATTCAGACAAAGCAAAAACACATTTAGAAGGGAAATCGAAGGAAAAGGTAAGTGAACCAACAATGCACTAGCTTAAAGGGACCTATTTGGAAAAAAAAAAAAAAAAAACCTTTACAACCCCTTTAAGATAGAGAATGAGAATCTGCTGCTGCTGAAAAGGTACAAGCTAAATCATATATTATTACGCTATATGTTATAAGATAATAATTTATTATTTATCTATTTACTGTGAAATTACTGGTTGGAAGTTATAACTCCAAACTTCAGTAATTTGTCCGTTAAGCCACCTGCTTGAGTACAGATTTTGAAAATATAGTAAATTACCTTAAAAATAATATGTAATAATTATTTGTATATTACTTACTTATGGTAATTAACCCCTTGCCACCCAGGCCAATCCTGACTAATTAAAAAAAAATCACACACATTTGGTAATTTGCTAATCAGAAAAGAATGATGTAGAGTTGCTGTGCTCAAATAAAAAAAAGCATTGTTGAAGTCCACAGTCAGCAGATGGTTTTCAAGTTGAATAATCCCAGCAAAATGACTGCTCTCCATAGGAGAAGATATTTTATCTGAGGGAGTAGGATAGAGGTGAGACTATCTGACTTGTAATGTGTCCACCATAGAGGAGAAAACTTGGTTTTATTAAAACATTTAGTGAATTTCTATATATAATACACCATTTTGCTTTTTTTGTTAGGTTCCAAATTCTCAGTGCTCAGAAAGTTGTCTCCCAGGATACCGGAAAGTTCCCGGCTTCTCTGTGTCTCCGTGTTGTCATAGTTGTGTCCCATGTTCATATGGAGAAATATCAAATATTACAGGTAATGGTTATGAAATATTACTGGGGGGTATGTCCTTTTAATGTATTGTTTCTAAAAAACATTAAAAGGCTGAATTGTAACTTGGAAATTAGCAACTTAGTTGATTAGATATTTGACAAATATTAATATACATCCATACATGTAAGCCAAACAAGATATCCTGTAAGTGATCACAGTGTTCATTGGTTTTTATTTTGTTTTCCAGATAGTGAAAACTGCATGAAATGCAACGATCATGAATGGCCAAATGAGAACAAAACTCGCTGTATTCCCAAGGAAGTAGAATTTCTTCCCTTAACTGATGACACGCTCTCCCTAGTATTTATAGTCTCCTCACTGTTGTGTTTTGGGAAGACTCTTCTAGTACTCGTCATTTTTATTTTACATCGGGACACACCTGTTGTGAAAGCCAATAACAAGAGCCTCAGCTTTGTCCTCCTGGTCTCCATCATGTTGGGTTTCCTCTGTGTGTTCCTCTTCCTGGGTCGTCCTGTGGATATAACCTGCTTGCTACGCCAAGTTTCTTTTGGAATTCTCTTTACAATAGCCGTATCTTCTGTATTGGCCAAGACTATTATGGTTTGCATTGCTTTCAAAGCCACCAAACCCAACAGTGTGTGGAGGAAATGGATTGGAGTAAAACTGCCCCTCTGTATAATCTTAGCTTGTTCCAATGTTCAGGTTATTATCTGTGTTAGTTGGTTGACCATCTCTCCTCCCTTCCATGAATTGGACACAAACTCATACCAGGAGAAGATCATCATTCAGTGTAATGAAGGGTCAGTTATCGGGTTCTACTCTGTCTTGGGTTATATGGGGATCCTGGCTGCTGTTAGTTTTATTATTGCTTTTTTTGCCAGGACATTACCGGACAGTTTTAATGAAGCCAAATACATCACCTTCAGCATTCTGGTGTTCTGCAGTGTCTGGATTGCCATGATCCCGGCCTATCTGAGCACCAAAGGGAAATACACGGTGGCTGTGGAGATATTCGCCATCCTGATTTCCAATAATGGTCTCTTATATTGTATATTTCTTACAAAATGCTTTATAATTCTCTGTAGACCAGAACTGAATACAAAAGGCTATCTGCACAGTAAAGGAAATATATAAACTTTCTTTTATTTAAAGACATCAAAAATGTGGACAGTTATGCAAATGTTATATTACTTTCTGATTTGGCAAAGTTGAAAAAATTAATATAACATTTTAAAATATAAACTTAAAGTGTAAGAGGACACGATTCAAAAACAAAAATTCAAATATGTATCAACTAAATTTCAAATACTTAATAAAGGATCCAGTCATCAAGATATGCATGTTTCCAAATCATAAAAAAAGCCAGAAAACATAGACATTTGTACTGGTACCATAAAACCTAAAGTGAGAACTCCAGACAGATATGAAAGGCACAAATGATTGCAGCTCTGTAATCCTGAATACATCATTAACCACTTGCCGCCCGCCCTATAGTGGATTGACGGCGGCAAAGTGGTTTCAAAATCCTGACTGGACGTCATATGACGGGGGCGCGCATCGTGGCGATCGTTGTTGCGGGATGTCAGTCTGACACCCCGCAACACCGATCTAGGTAAAGAGTCTCCGACGAAGACTCTTTACCACTTAATCAGCTGTGTCCAACCACGGCTGATCACGATGTAAATAAGAAAAGCCGATGATCGGCTTTTCCTCACTGGCGTCTGTCAGACGCGAGTAGAGGAGAGCCGATCGGCTGCTCCTCTGACAGGGGGGGTTTGTGCTGATCGATTATCAGCGCAGCCCCCCCGAGGATGCCCACACTGGACCACCAGGGATGCCACCAGACCACCAGGGATGCCCACCACTTAAGTAATTAAAGTATTGTTTTCCTACGTCTTTCGCGGCCACGTCATCAGGGTTAGAAATGTCTCCGTTTGACACAAATGCCTAATATTAACAATCTAAATGCCAGGGAAATGACCAGAGAACTGGCAATATTACCAGCACCCATTATGGACACATCTGGCGACCTTCTGTGGGAATGCGCAATGGCGCGAGCAGGATGTGACAGATAATGGCACCCACTGGCCTATAAATAACATGCTGCTAAGTCCTCTAGATTGCTGGATTATCGTCAGCTTCCCTGTGTTCCCTGTACTTCTGTGTTTTCTGATCCTTGGCCCTCCGGTTTACGACCTGGCTTGCCTTGACCCTGCTTCCTGATCTCCTGGTTTTACCTCCGGCTTGTACTTCTGACTCTGCTCTTGCTTGCTCCCTTGTGTTTGACCTCAGTTTGGCTCACCAACTCTGCTTCTACTGCTTCCTGTGTATGACCCCGGCTTATTCCAGTTCTGATGCCTGACTGATCCACCATGTATGACCTTTGGCCTGGCTCTTGGTTTACCCTAATAGTACCAAGTACATCAGCATACCTGCCCTACAGTGCATCCAGCCTGCTACAGCTGTCTCCTGGTGATCAGCTTTTCTGACTACAGCATCTAGAAAACCGTGCTTCTTTGGGCACTGAACTCCCTGTACCATTTCCAGGGGTGCTTTGCATTTAGCCACAAGGGGAGCCCTCTCAGTAGGGATGGGCCGAACGGAAACCTGTTAGGTTCGCACCAGAACTTTCGAACACCACAAAAGTTTGGACCCGAATAATAAACCCCATTAAAGTCAATGCGACCCGAACGTCAAAAGTGCCCCTTTTGAAGTCTTACATGCCAGTAATTGGGCATACAATGGTTATAGGGGTCCGGGTCCTGCCCTGGGGGACATGTATCAATAAAAAAAAAGTTTGTGAAAGACGTCATTTTTAAATGAGCAGTGATTTTTTGATTTTTAAAGTGAAAACCTAAAAATTTAAAAATCCTTCCGATATAGTGCCTTAGTCTACCTGTAAAGTGGCAGATCTGTTCCATGTTTAGAATCTTCTGCAGCAATAATTCCATTTATAAAGCCCAAAAAATTTAATTTTCCCTGCAAGCTGCCTTTATTTTGCTCAGCAACAGCTGGGGAGCCAGTGTGTATGATGAGGCCACAATGTAGTGCACTGGGAACAAGATTAGAGATTTTTTGGATACATTCTGGTGTCACTTTGACTTTGTATAGAAGTAACAGGCGCGTGAAAATTGGTCTTTGAGTGTCGGTGGCGCCTTCCTACTGTAACCCTATAGAGGTACTCTTGATGAAAGCAAGAATTGGCCTTGCTGTAAAAAATTGCAATGATATGCACCTGTCAAACAGGTGCAGAAAAATTACTCTTCGGGTGTCGGGGGTGCCTTCCCACCGTAACCCTATAAAGGTGCTCTTGATGAAGGCAAAAAAAATTGCAATGATATGCATATGGTTGGTGTTTTTGCTATGTTTGATGTGCCTGAGACACAGTTTGCAGATAGCAACGGTGCGATCTGCTGCAGATGTGCTAAAAAAGGCCCAGACAGCTGAGCTTTGGGGAGTGGGCGCCGGGAGATAACAGCTGCAGAATGTGATGGAATAGAGTGGCTGCTCTCTACTCTTCTTGATGTCGGCCTCCTTGGGGTTGTGCCGCCTCACCTTCAGTTTCCTCCTCTGCTCTATCTGGCAACCAAGTCGCATCAGGGACCTCATCATCATCATCATCATCTCTATCTCCATCTCCTCCATCTTCATCTTTACCACTGGAGGCAACTTGGCAATACGCTGAGGTTTGGGGAACATGAATGCCAATTTGTCTACCAGTGTTCCTCCCTCTCTCTAGGCTCATGTTCCTGTCATCCTCAACCTCAGAACCAACATCTGAATCCAGTAATGGCTGGGCATCATCAAGGAGCAAGGGGCTGATGCTGTGGTCAAATAACTAAGCTGACTACTTAATGGCTGATGTTGGGACTATGGCAGGCATAGATGTGGACAAGAAGGCAGGTTTATCCACTCTGTCAACTGCAGAGGACTGCACACTTGTCTCTGCTTGCATGACAGAGGATTAGGAGGATGAGGAAGGTTTAGTAAGCCAGTCCACCACCTCCTCTGCATGCTGTTGCTGGATAGTACGGGCAAACTCACTAAACAGAGGAAATGATGCCCTGCCTGAGGACTGACCACCACGTCCATCTTTGCCTGTGGACACATTTGTTGCTGGCCCCCTTACAGTGCCAAGGGAACGTCTGCCTCTCCTTGTTGTCCTCCCAGACATTATTGGGAGGGAGGGGGCGGTGCTTATAAGCAAATGTAAAGAAGAAGTTGAAATATGTATGTAGATGCACTTTAATCAATGTAAAGAGGTGTTTGATGCACTTTAATTTGAGTACTCACACTACACAGACACACTCCACGGATACACTATAATATACTGCAATATAATTGCGCCAAATGTACTGGCAGTAACGCACACAAAAAGATATGGTGTTAAACTGGCAGTAATGCACGCAGAAGTAAATGGCCTTAAACTGGCAGTAACGCACACAGAAGAAAATGGCATTAAACTGGCAGTATCGCACACAGAAGTAAATGGCCTTAAACTGGCAGTAACGCACACAAAAAGATATGGCGTTAAACTGGCAGTAACACACGCAGAAGTAAATGGTGTTAAACTGGCAGTAACGCACAGAGAAGTAAATGGCGTTAAACTGGCAATAATGCACAAAACTGTGTAGCGCCCCCCCCCCCAATATTTGGGGGCGCTATGTGGAAATTTAAGGGTAGTCTGAGCCGATAATTGGGCTCCGACCAATTATGATTCAATTGTTGCTCTACTCTGGGTGTGGTACTGCCCGGCAGTAGTGTTCTCCGTTGCCTGCAGGTGGTACTGTCACCGCCGGCATAGGTTAAACTACGGGGGGTATCACAGCACCTTGGGTGTCCTCTCTCGGCAGCCATGCAGTGGGCGTGGTCTACCTGCTGGGCATGCTGGGTGAGGGTACAAAAGGGGCAGACGCCATTTGGCGTGAATCGATTCCAGGGGGACCCCAATGCGGGGGGACCTCTGGTCCAGTGAGTTTGCCTCGTCACCCGCATGGCACGAGGTGCACGAGTGTGTTTAGGCCTCGGGCACCTTCAGCCCGAGGTCCTGTTGCTGCATTGTAGGCTCAGCTCTGCTGTCTAGGGCCTACGCTTCAGAGAAGGATCCCAGGCTGCCCGCTTGAAGGGGGCATATCTTTAGGAAAGGAGTCCAGGGGAGGATCAGTCCCGGCGGAGATTAGCGACGGTACTGCTATCTCGGGGAGAGGCCTGGAGACTTACCTAGAGGGGATTCATCGTCTCTGATGTCTGTGCTCCATCCCGGCTGCTAGGACCGCTCTCATAGGGACTATCTGGGTCAGCAATACCCACTCAGGCTTGAGTGGCGACGAGTGTAGATACTGAACTTAAGTGTTGCATGCCTGAACCTTCTCCTATTTCTTTCAACTTCTGCTCTTCCTCTGTTTGAGTTGACTCAAAAATAATAAAGCCTTGCTGATTAGGTTTTACTCAAGTGTGGACATTGGCCTTATTTCTGGAGATTATTGTTTGCCTAGACAACGGAGCTAAAGGATCCACTCGGGGGAGGTAATTTGCTGCAGACCCAAGAAAAAGGAAAAAAACAGTCCGGTCCCTTAAACCAAGGGAGCGGGACCCGGTGCTACACGTGGTCTGATGATATTAAAGAAAAAAGACTTAAAGTGGTTATAAACCCAGAATAAAAAAAATAAAAAAACCTGCAAGACAAAGCCATAATGAGCGAGTATGACTACACCTACAATGTTTCAAAGTAAAGTAGGCATCTGACACATTGTTACATCCAAAATAGCTCCTATACAAAGTGGTGCGATTTTCAAACACTTGATTTGCTTCTCAATGGCTTGTACACTTGATTCTGGTTTGTCGTATAACCACATTCTAACGCGTTTCGTCATCTATGACATCATCTGAGGGTGTGACTATACGACACGACTCACCCTTTTTATTTGCTCAGCATCTTACAATTGTCTTAACCCTTTATGTTCACTTTGCAATTAGTGACAATCCCTATGAAGGCTCCCTATGTTAATCCCGGGGATATGTGGATTATCACATCACCCATTAAGCAAGGAGACGAAACGAGAGCAGCTTATGTCCCCCACCCCCCAACGGTGCTGCACACTCGTGGATATTAAAATATCAGGAATGCCGTTTTTAATCCCTTATCACTGCTGGAGGATATGCTGGCTGGTTTCAGACAGAGTAGAGAGGTAGAGGATGTCCCTGGTACTGTATATGAAAAACAAATTTATGTTGAGGAGGAAGACAATGATGAGAAGGAAGGCTTTACATTATTTTTAGGACATTCCTTCAGGGCATTATGATGATATTTCAAATGGTGGGTGAGAGCTGAATTCCCTAAACATGTGACTATCACACCTTAGGCCCCTTTCACACTTGTACCACTTGTTCTGTATCTTGGGACTGCAAAGTCTCATGACAAGTCGTTCCCTGTGATTTCCATTTGTATTAGTACGACTTCAAGTCGTGCCGACTTCAAAGTAGTACCTGCACCAGTGGCGGCTGGTGCTCCAAATTTTTGGGGGGCGCAAACAAACTGAAAAAAAAATCATCAATTGCCGCCACTGTGCCCATTAAACACAGCCAATGTGCTCAAACGCCACCAGTTTGTCCTCAAATGCAGCCAGTTTGTCCTCAAATGCAGCCAGTTTCCCCCCAAATACAGCCAGTTTGTCCCCAGCCCGGCACTTACCTTCCTCGGGTCAGCGACGTCCTCCTCCACGCTCCCTCATGTCTTCTTCTGTCCTCGATGTCTTCTCCTGCCCTCGATGTTGCTTCAGCCAATCAGTTAACCGGTAACCAGACCCGCTGAACCTGATTGGCTGAGACGCGTGTCAGTGTTAACCAAGGAACGCACAGCTCAACTATTTGGAAGCCGATTACAGCCCACAGGCTGTAATCGGGAAGCCTATCAGAGCCGCTGGCTCTAATAGACACTTCCAAAAACCAACCAACTGCTGTTATTCAGATGGCCGGCGCTTGCCAGGGGGCCGGCCATCTGAATAGTGGGCGGCAGCGGTGTCGGCGACAATACATACATTCATTCAATGCATGAATGTATGTATTGTTGACGGTGCAGGGGAGAGAGGGGGCGGCACTCCTGCGCCCACTATGGACGCACCGCCACTGACCTGCACTACTTTGGTCCGACTTTGATGCGAGTTACACAGGCATTCCCTGAAATCGTGGAAAAAATCACATCAAAATCGTAGCCTTTGGAGTCGCGGTAGTGTGAACGAGGCCTTATGCCCTGTACACACGATCAGATTTTCCGATGGGATAAAGTCAGATGGAATTTTTCGTTGGAATTCCGTTCAAGTCTTCCACCAGTCTTGCCTACACACTGTCAGACAAAATTCTGACCGTCCAAAACGCGGTGACGTAAAACACTCCGACGTGCTGAGAAAAATGCACGTCGGAGTGTTTAACTATGTTATTAACAGAAAGGCTTAAATCTAAGAGCCCCCTGCAACATTGACAGAGCCATAAATTCAAGAACTTTTCTCGTTTTCTGCAGATCTAAAGTGTATTTCTTACCAAAGCTTTTTTTTTTTTTTTCTTTTTTTTTTTTTTAGGTTTGGGCACAGAAAAGTTTTATCTTGCTGTCTGTGTAAAATTGAGGAGGTATCAATTTACTTCCTGTCCTGCTAACATCATTGTCACTGGAACAGGAAGTGAAAGTTTCCTAAAGACTAGACATGTGCAATTTGTATTGTTAATAATCAAAATTCCGACAACATTTTCATTATTCGGAGATTCGGATGGATCTGAATTTCCGAATTAAATTACAAATTACAATAGTAACGAATTTCAATAAATCCAAAATAAATTATAACAAAACAAATTATTCAAATTCAAATTTGAATATTAGTTTGAATTCAAAAATGAATTTGAAAAGGAAACATAGTGCAATAAATACAATTAGGAATAAAAGATGATTATTCCTATTTAGGCTGCTTTTTAGAATAGAATAGAATAGAAACTAAAACAATACAATAAAATAAAACTGAATAAAATAGAATAGAAAATAATAGAATAGACTTTAAAAATTGAATAGAATAGAGTCTAAAATAATAGAATAAAATAGAAATTAATAGAATAAAAGAGAAAAGGAATAATATAGAATGGGAAATAAAATAATAGAAGGGAATACAATAGAATATAAAAGAAAGGAATAAAAAAAGAATAAAATAGAATAGAAAATAAAGTAATAGAATATAAAAGAATCGTATAGAATAGAAAAGAGAAGAATGTAATAGAAAATAATAAAACAGAATATAAAAAAAAAATAGAATTAGATTAGAATAGAATAAAATTTAAAAATTATAGACATCCTCCAAAATTCGATTTTCAAAACTTGAATTTAGAATAGAATAAAATAGAAAGAATGTGCCCATCTTCCGCAATGCGAATTTCAAATAGAAAAGAATACAATAAAAAGAATATGTCCATCTTCCCGAAATTAGAATTTTGAACAGAATAAAACTAGCTATTCTTCACAATGAATTTAAATTGATTCTTTATTTTTGATTCAAATTCGATTTGAATATTTCAAATTCATTGGAAAAATGATAATCCGGATGAAAACAAATAAATGAAACGCGATGAAACTAAATAAAACAAATTTCATTATGAATGAAACAAAACACTGCAAGGAACTTAACAAATTGATTTGAAACTAAACAAGACACATTTTTTCATTCTGCAGATGTCTATTAAAGAGAACCACAGAGAGCAAAAAAAAAAACTGTCAGGGAATATAATCATTCTATCTTCTGCCCATAAAATAAAAAATGGCTAGAAATACATTTAAACTTTTAACTTACTAATTAAATAAAAAATAGACATTTTACAATTGTTGGAAGGCACACATTTTTGAGCTGGTGGAAGCATTTTAAAGCATATAAAAAAAGCAACAATTTCATGGTGATATATAAATATTAATATTAACCACTTAAGCCCCAGACCATTTGGCTGGCCAAAGACCAGAGCACTTTTTGCGATTCGGCACTGAGTCGCTTTAACTGACAATTGCGCAGTCGTGCGACGTGGATCCCAAACAAAATTGATGTCCTTTTTCCCCACAAATAGAGATTTCTTTTGGTGGTATTCGATCACCTCTACGGTTTTTATTTTTTGCTCTATAAACCAAAAAAAAGCGTAAATTTTGAAAAAAAAAGCAATATTTTTTACTTTTTTCTATAATAAATATCCCCCAAAAAATATATATATAAAAAAAAAAAAAATCTTTCCTCAGTTTAGGCCGATACGTATTCTTCTACATATTTTTGCTAAAAAAATCGCAATAAGCGTTTATTGATTGGTTTGCGCAAAAGTTATAGCGTCTACAAAATAGGGGATAGTTTTATGGCACTTTTATTAATATTTTTTTATTACTAGTAATGGCGGCGATCTGCGATTTTTATCATGACTGCGACATTATGGCGGACACATCGGACACTTTTAGCGCTATTTTGGGACCATTCACATTTAAACAGCGATCAGTGCTATAAATATGCACTGATTACTGTGTAAATGACACTGGCAGTGAAGGGGTTAACCAGGGGGGCGCAGAAGGGGTTAAGTGTGTCCTAGGGAGTGCGTCTAACTTTAGGGGGGATGGGCTACGTGTGACATGACACTGATCACTGCTCCCGATTACAGGGAGCTGTGATCAGTGTCCTGTCACTAGAAAGAATGGGGAAATGCTTGTTTACATCAGCATTTGCCCGTTCTTCCTCTCTGTGAGACGATCGCAGGTATCCCAGCGGACATCGAATCCACGGGACCCGCGGTCGAACTCATGGAGCTTGCGGCGGCGCGCGCCCACAATGCCGCTTTTTAAAGGGGACGTACCTGTACGCCCATCTGCCTGTCCGTGACATTCTGCCGACGTATATCATCGTGCGCTGGTCGGCAAGAGGTTAACAAATTAAAATTATTATTATAATAATATATTAAGAATATATAAAACTAGTAAGAAAATGAAAACAGTCATCTGTGTCAATCAATACTACAAACAGCGCTAATTATAGCAGTGGTCAACACCACATAAAAGTCTTTAGACAGATGTCAGTTAGTTTCAGTGCTTCAAAATAGTGTCCATGGGTGATCCTAAAGAAATTAGTAGAGTGCACCTTACACCGACCCTCCAGATCCACCACGTGAAAACACACACCCCTTAGGAGTTAACACTCACCAGAGCAATATTGAACATAGGCCTTGAACAGATAATACTGCATCCGAACCAAACACTGAAATACTGCATCAGTCAGGGGGATATCAGAGTGTAGTGGGCTCCCAAAAAACAAACAGAGGAAAGCACATAGCGTAACCCAGTTTTAATATTGAAAAGTACCCTTCACAAACTTTGTCCCCTCAAACATTAAACGTACATCAACATATTATCAAATAAGCAAAATAGAGAGTGGTTGCACGTCACCGTATCCGCCGTCCGGCGTGTATCGATAGAACCGTAAGCTACAATGATAGCTTTCTCCTTCCTGGTTCTCTGAACGGTGGAGAGCAAACCAACACTTCCAGCGTGTCGTGTAGGTCACGTACTGACGCGTTTCGTCATTGGCTGACTTCAACAGAGGGCGTGCCTACACGACGCACACGCTGACTTATATTATGCCTCCATCCTCCGCCCTAGCCAATCAGCGCGCACCAAGCAAAGAAATAGGCGAACAATACAATGCAGGCTAACCACGCTGAAGGCTTCCTACAGGGAGGGGAGTGGAACAAACAAAGTCTGACTGCATATCTGGTACAGATCACCCGGATATAACTTCACAGGGATGTGTACAAAACAATGGGTATAATATTACATTTAAAAATGCATGAATTAAAATACATCAGAAAAAACTTTAAAACACAATAATACATTTCATAAACGTTACTAATAATGTAAACCTTAATCTTTATATTCAATTAACCAATTAACCCCTGTAAATGGTAAACATTCTACAGAGTGAAAAACTGGTATAGGCTAGACGTGTGCACACTGAAATATTTCGTTTTGGAATTTCGTTTTCGTCCGAAAAATTAATTTATTTAGTTACTCCCGAAATTTTCGTTTTCGTTAGAAATTGCATTCGTCCAAAAATCTGAATTAATTAAGGTCGAATCTGTCATTGAAGGCTTATGGTGTCTGTCGGATGTTCAAAGAAGATTCGACGGAGCAGTGAAACTGTACGACGCTGCAATCATACATTTCCGGTCGAATGTTCCGCCCACAAGCTATAGAAGAATTCTAATGTTGTATGACTAGTAATAATTATATTTATTCATTACTATTACTAGTCAACCAACATTAGAATTCTTCTATAGCCTATGGGCGGAGCATTTGACCGGAAATGTACGATTGCAGCGTCGTACAGTTTTGCTGCTCCGTCGAATCTTCTAACTTTCGATGCTTTGTCGAATCTTCGTCATTCTAGCTATCTTACTGCTCCTCCTCTTTGGTTACAATCAGCCAATAACATTCATCATCAACTTTATTTTTATTTTACTTCCCCCACCCAATTCCAGCAGTGATCTTTTCTCTCTATGTCGAATCTTTTCTCTCTATAATAACAAATCTTTTCTCTCCTATGTCGAATCTTTTCTCTCCTATGTCGAATCTTTTCTCTCTATAATGTCGAATCTTTTCTCTCCTATGTAGAATAATCTTGGACTAATAGAGTTAAGGTTAGGCACATTCGACCACAGATTCGATAGACACAGATTGTTATTGTCAGCGTCACGTCGAATTTCCTATCTATATCGAACTGTTGTAGCAACGAAAACGAAAATAAAGCATTTGTTTATGTCGGATCTTTCGGTTTTCGGATTCTGTGCTTTTGTTTTCGTTTGTTAAAACGATAACGAAAATAGCTGAAATTCGGACGAAAATGCATACGGACGAAAACGAATGCACATGTCTAGTATAGGCAAAACATCTGAAACATAGAATTATATAATAAAAAAATGCAAAAAATTACATATGCATGCCATGTCAGGAAACCCAGATCATATTTAAAAGGTTAAAACACTAATAAAATAGTATTTTAAAAATCACTAATAAAACAGTTGATATCCAACTCCACATTTAACCCTATGGGCGACAAAGTATCTACAGAGAAAATCCATTGGGTTTCTCTCTTGGAAAGGTCTCTGACCAAGTTAGAGCCCCTCCATGCCGGCTTCAAATGGTCAATACCCCAGAATTTGAGACCAGTAGGGTCCTGGTTATGAAAAGTTTTAAAATGAAGTGACACATTATGGTCTTTATATCCAATAATAATATTTGCAATGTGTTCTGCCACTCTAATTTTAAGTTGACGCTTAGTGCGGCCTATATACATAAGCCCGCACGGACCTTGGAGAGCATACACAACATAGGAGGTATTGCACGTGATAAATTCCCTAATGGTAAACTCCTTATTGTTTGAAGTTGATGTAAAAGTTTCAACGGCCCTCAATGGCCTATTGACCTCCTTACATGCACGGCATCTCCTACAGGCAAAAAAAACATCTCTGTCCCAAAAAGTAGAGGGTCTGGATGGAGGATCCAAGACCTTCCTTACTATTTTGTCAGCAAAGCTCAGGGCCCTTCTGTAGATAAAGCCAGGTTTTTGAGGCAATACTGTAGAGAGTACTTTATCCATACGTAAAACATGCCAGTGAGCATAGAAGATCTCTTCAACCTCCTTATATTGGGAATGGAAGCCCGAGATGAAATTCCATTCTCTTCCACTGTCTACATGAGCAGGAGATGAATCTCTAAGGAAATTATCCCTAGGTAGTTCCGCCAATTCACAGATAATGGAATTCAGTACCTCCTCTTCATAACCTTTTTCTAAAAATGTATCCTTTATTAGACTTGTGCACAACGGAAAAATTTGTTCCGTTTCGGTTCGTTTCTTTCCGGTCCTGTTGATTCGTAATCATTCGTAATTTTGCTAGACGGGATTTTTGGTGTTCGGACTAATTCGTATTTTCGCAAGCGACATTTTTCGTTGAATTTTTTGTTGCTTTATAATTCGTACTTTCGGTAGAGTACGTTGTTTTTCTTTGATTCTGGACACAACTCCTACTTTCGTAACTTTTTTTGGGTTCGTTGATTCGTAATTTTCTGTGTCTCTCTCACAACGACGCTGCCTATTATGCCTAATGTGCTTCGAATGGATTTGTACTTTTCTAAATACATAGCGGTTATTTGTAACGATTCGAAATCTCGTATTTTACTTTCGTTTTTTACATGCGGCTATAGGCTCCGCCCCTGTACACCATTTTGAGAGGGTTCAGCACGGTGAGGGAGAAGCAGAGAGCAGAGCAGAGTGAGTGTTATTGTGCTTCGAATGGATTCAAAATCTCGTATTTTACTTTCGTTTTTTCATGCGGCTATAGCCTCCGCCCCCTGTACACCATTTTGAGAGGGAGTTCAGCATGGTGAGGGAGAAGCAGAGAGCAGAGTGAGTGTTATTGTGCTTCGAATGGATTCGTACATTCGTAACTTTTTTCATAAAGAATTATGCCGAAGACATTCGGGCATTCGCTATTTTGCGGTATAATTTATTTCGGATTCGGTTTTATTCGTAATTGCTTTGTTCGGAAATTCAAATGCTTCCGAATGTCCAAAAGTTGCTAAATTCGGACGAATTTCGATTCGTTACGAAACGAATTGCACAAGCCTAACCTTTATAATTTGAGCTTGTAGTAGAAAATCCCTCCCCTCAGAGCAGTTCCTTTTTACTCTGGTAATTTGTCCTTTAGGTATGTTTTTCAACCATATAGGGTGGTGTCCACTGCTGACAGGCAAATAGCTGTTGGAATCTGTAGCTTTAAAAAATACTTTCGTTCCCAACCTGTTTTCTTGTCTATAGATATGAACATCCAAAAAATGAATATCACTGGAACTATATTCACTGGTCAATTTGATGTTATTCTTTTTGTTATTAAGTTCACTTAGAAATTCTTGTAACGTATCTATAGGCCCCTCCCAAATTAAAAATAAATCATCAATGTATCTTTTATACATCAAAAGGTGTGGGCGTGTTACAGAAAAAATAAACTTGTCCTCCCATTATATATATTTAAAAGGGATTACGCTATGGAGCTCTTTTGTTTGTTTCCTTTCCATGTGCACGAGCCTATCTAGCGGAAGTCCCACCTGTCAGCAGTTGATCCTTTGTGTGTTATCCCGAGGAGAGGTCAGCAAGTACGATCGAACCAACATTACATGCCGATTGTCCAGCTTGGTCTGGTAAGAAGTGAGTTTATAGTTAATCTTCACTATTGTATCGGAGGAATTAACGGGCTTTATCAATGCCATTATTCTAGTGACTGCTTTGCGCTGAGTGATTTTTTTCACGTTTTAACTATCATTGGGGACTGAATACACTATTGCATATTTAGAATGAACTGTAATCTTGATGATTAAAGTGGTTGTAAACCCTCTGGGGTTAGTTGCACCTACAGGTAAGCCTAGATTAAGGCTTACCTGTAGGTGTTTGCAATATCTCCTAAACCTACACGGTTTAGGAGATATTTGCCAAGAAAAGCACACCGATGTCTACAGCGCAGTAACCTTCCGGAGCGATGTCTGCGGCCGGAGGGGGAGACGAGGACGGCTTCTGGGGCTTTGATCTAAGGTAAGTAATGCATAATGAGCTAGTATGCTAGTCATACTAGCTCATTATGGCTTTGTCTTGCAGGTTTTTTTTTAATTCTGGGTTTATAACCACTTTAAGTCTTTTTTCTTTAATATCATCAGACCACATGTAGCACCGGGTCCCGCTCCCTTGGTTTAAGGAACCGGACAGTTTTTTTCCTTTTTCTTGGGTCTGCAGCAAACTACCTCCCCCGAGTGGATCCTTTAGCTCCGTTGTCTAGGCAAACAATAATCTCCAGGAATAAGGCCAATGTCCACACTTGAGTAAAACCTAATCAGCAAGGCTTTATTCTTTTTGAGTCAACTCGAACAGAGGAAGAGCAGAAGTTGAAAGAAATAGGGGAAGGTTCAGGCACGCAACACTTAAGTTCAGTATCTACACTCGTCGCCACTCAAGCCTGAGTGGGTATTGCTCACCCGGATAGTGCCTATGAGAGCGTTCCTAGCAGCCAGGATGGAGCACGGACATCAGAGACGATAAATCCCCTCTAGGTAAGTCTCCAGGCCTCTCCCCGAGATAGCAGTACCATTGCTAATCTCCGCCGGGACTGATCCTCCCCTGGACTCCTTTCCTAAAGATGGGCCCCCTTCAAGCGGGCAGCCTGGGATCCTTCTCTGAAGCGTAGGCCCTAGTCAGCAGAGCTGGGCCTACAATGCAGCAACAGGACCTCAGGCTGAAGGTGCCCGAGGCCTAAACACACTCGTGCACCTCGTGCCATGCGGGCCACGAGGCACACTCACTGGACCAGATGTCCCCCCCTGAACGCTTTGGGGTCCCCCTAAAATCGATTCACGCCAAATGGCGTCTGCCCCTTTTGTACCCTCTCCCAGCATGCCCAGCAGGTAGACCACGCCCACTGCATGGCTGCCGAGAGAGGACACCCAAGGTGCGGTGATACCCCCGTAGTTTAACCTATGCCGGCAGTGACAGTGCCACCTGCAGGCAACGGAGAACACTACTGCCGGGCAGTACCACACCCAGAGCAGAACAACAATTGAATCATAATTGGTCTGAGCCCAATTATCGGCTCAGACTACCCTTAAATTTCCACATAGCGCCCCCAAATATTGGGGGGTGGGGAGCGCTACATAGTTTTGTGCGTTATTGCCAGTTTAACGCCATTTACTTCTGTGTGCGTTACTGACAGTTTAACACCATTTACTTCTGCAAGCGTTACTGCCAGTTTAACGGCATATCTTTTTGTGTGCATTACTTCCAGTTTAATGCCATTTTCTTCTGTGTGCGATACTGCCAGTTTAATGCCATTTTCTTCTGTGTGCGTTACTGCCAGTTTAAGGCCATTTACTTCTGCGTGCATTACTGCCAGTTTAACATCATATCTTTTTGTGTGCGTTACTGCCAGTACGTTTGGCGCAATTATATTGCAGTATATTAGTGGATCCGTGGAGTGTGTCTGTGTAGTGTGAGTACTCAAATTAAAGTGCATCAAACACCTCTTTACATTGATTAAAGTGCATCTACATACATATTTCAACTTCTTCTTTACATTTGCTTATAAGCACCGCCCCCTCCCTCCCAATAATGTCTGGGAGGACAACAAGGAGAGGCAGACGTTCCCTTGGCACTTTAAGGGGGCCAGCAACAAATGTGTCCACAGGCAAAGATGGACGTGGTGGTCAGTCCTCAGGCAGAGCATCATTTCCTCTGTTTAGTGAGTTTACCCGCTATCCAGCTACAGCATGCAGAGGAGGTGGTGGACTGGCTTACTAAACCTTCCTCATCCTCCGTCCTCATCCTCTGTCATGCAAGCAGAGACAAGTGTGCAGTCCTCTGCAGTTGACAGAGTGGATAAACCTGCCTTCTTGTCCACATCTATGCCTGCCATAGTCCCAACATCAGCCATTAAGTAGTCAGCTTAGTTATTTGACCACAGCATCAGCCCCTTGCTCCTTGATGATGCCCAGCCATTACTGGATGTTGGTTCTGAGGTTGAGGATGACAGGAACATGAGCCTAGAGAGAGGGAGGAACACTGGTAGACAAATTGGCATTCATGTTCCCCAAACCGCAGCGTATTGCCAAGTTGTCTCCAGTGGTAATGATGAAGATGGAGGAGATGAAGATAGAGATGATGATGATGATGATGATGAGGTCACTGATGCGACTTGGGTGCCAGATAGAGCAGAGGAGGAAACTGAAGGTGAGGCGGCACAACCCCAAGGAGGCCGACATCAAGAAAGAGTAGAGAGCAGCCACTCTATTCCATCACATTCTGCAGCTGTTATCTCCCAGCGCCCACTCCCCAAAGCTCAGCTGTCTGGGCCTTTTTTAGCACATCTGCAGCAGATCGCACTGTTGCTATCTGCAAACTGTGTCTCAGGCACATCAAACATAGCAAAAACACCAACCATATGCATATCATTGCAATTTTTTTTGCCTTCATCAAGAGCACCTTTATAGGGTTACGGTGGGAAGGCGCCCCCGACACCCAAAGAGTAATTCTTCTGCACCTGTTTGACAGGTGCATATCATTGCAATTTTTTTACAGCAAGGCCAATTCTTGCTTTCATCAAGAGTACCTCTATAGGGTTACAGTGGGAAGGCGCCACCGACACTCAAAGACCAATTTTTACGCACCCGTTACTTCTATACAAAGTCAAAGTGACACCAGAATGTATCCAAAAAATCTCTAATCTTATTCCCAGTGCACTACATTGTGGCCTCATCATACACACTGGCTCCCCAGCTGTTGCTGAGCAAAATAAAGGCAGCTTGCAGGGAAAATGTTATGTTTTTGGCTTTATAAATGCAAATATTGCTGCAGAAGATTCTAAACATGGTACAGATCTGCCACTTTACAGGTAGACTAAGGGGGCCCCCAGGCACTATATCGGAAGGATTTTTTAATTTTTAGGCTTTCACTTTAAAAATCAAAAAAACACTGCTCATTTAAAAATGACGTCTTTCACAAACTTTTTTTTTATTGATACATGTCCCCCAGGGCAGGACCCGGACCCCTATAACCATTGTATGCCCAATTACTTGCATGTAAGACTTCAAAAGGGGCACTTTTGATGTTCGGGTCGCATTGACTTTAATGGGGTTTGTTATTCGGGTCCAAACTTTTGTGGTGTTCGAAAGTTCTGGTGCGAACCTAACAGGGGTCCGTTCCGCCCATCCCTACTGAGAGGGCTCCCCTTGTGGCTAAATGCAAAGCACCCCTGGAAATGGTACAGGGAGTTCAGTGCCCAAAGAAGCACGGTTTGCTAGATGCTGTAGTCAGCAAAGCTGATCACCAGGAGACAGCTGTAGCAGGCTGGATGCACTGTAGAGCAGGTATGCTGATGTACTTGGTACTAGTAGGGTAAACCAAGAGCCAGGCCAAAGGTCATACATGGTGGATCAGTCAGGCAGCAGAACTGGAATAAGTCAAACTGAGGTCAAACACAAGGGAGCAAGCAAGAGCAGAGTCAGAAGTACAAGCCGGAGGTAAATCCATGAGATCAGGAAGCAGGGTCAAGGCAAGCCGGGTCATAAACGGGAAGTCCAAGGATCAGAAGACACAGAAGTACAGGGAACACAGGGAAGCTGACGATCATCCAGCAATCTAGAGGACTTAGCAGCAAGTTATTTATAGGCCAGTGGGCGCCAGTATCTGTCACGTCCTGCGTGCGCCATTGCGCATTCCCACAGAAGTTCGCCAGATGTGTCCATAACGGGTGCTGGTAATATTGCCAGTTCTCTGGTCATTTTCCTGACATTTATATTGTTAATATTAGGCATTTGTGTCAAACGGAGACATTTCTAACCCTGATGACGTGGCCGCGAAAGGCGTAGGAAAACAATACTTTAATTACTTCTGACTATTGCCCTGATGATTTTACCGATGGTTGAGCAATGAAATTTTTTTTCCATGGATTGTAAAATTTTTAAATAGTTTTGTAATAAAATGATGGATATTTTATTATTATGTATGTTATTTATCTGAATTGGTATACTGAGAGACCATCCTTGCACAACAATAGCATTCCTATTTTCTCTCTTCTAAGTAATGTCTCTCCTTTATGGTATGTGAAGCCCTGATAAAGCGGGATAGGTGAAGCCACCAAAATACATTTGATACAATTTTTACTCCTATAATTAACCACTTCTCTACTGTGCACGAAAACCCCCTTCCTGCCCAAGCCATTTTTCAGCTTTCAGCGCTGTCACACTTTGAATGACAATTGCGCGGTCGTGCGACGTGGCTCCCAAACTAAATTTGTGTCCTTTTTTTCCCACAAATAGAGCTTTCTTTTGGTGGTATTTGATCACCTCTGCGGTTTTTATTTTTTGCGCTATAAACAAAAGAAGAGCGTCCAGTTTGGAAAAAAAACACTTTTTTAAATAACATTTTCCTCAGTTTAGGCCGATACGTATTCTTCTACATATTTTTGGTAAAAAAAAATAATTGATTGGTTTGCGCAAAAGTTATAGCGTCTACAAAATAGGGGATAGATTTATAGCATTTTTATTTTTTTATTTTTTTATTAGTAATGGCGGCGATCTGCGATTTTTTATTGTGACTGCGAAATTGCGGCGGACACATCGGACACTTTTGACACATTTTTGGGACCATTCACATTTATACAGCGATCCCTGCTATAAAAATGCATTGATTACTGTATAAATGTGATTGGCGGGGAAGGGGTTAACCACTAGGGGGCGGAAAGGGGTTAAATATGTTCCCTCAAAGTGTTCTTACTGTGGGGGGAGGGGACTGACTGGGGGAGGTGACCGATGGTTGTCCCTATGTACAAGGGACACACCATCGGTCCCCTCTCCCTCACAGGACATGGATCTCTGTGTTTACACACAGAGATCCACTTTCCTGCTCGTTTCCCAGGCAATCGCGGGTGCCCGGCGGCAATCGCGGCCGCCGGGCACGCGCACCGGGGCCTTGTGAACGCGGCGGGCGCGCGCCTCCTAGCTCATTTTAAAGGGAGGACGTCATATGACGTCCTCCCAGAACGAGAGTATCCTCCGCCCGCCGTCAATTGACAGTGGGCGGGGGACAAGTGGTTAATAAAAAATTTAACTAGACTGTCAACAATACATCTTGCACTTTCTTCAATATACCAAACATAATAGTCAATGGTCAAATATTTTTTTGATTTTAGGGCGCTCCTCACATGGCTGTGATGAAGCATATACAAATAGTTGTGTGGCCCAACAGCTGTGGTGATCAATGTCGTGGCATTTAACACAGCATTTTTTTTCCAGTATCATACTTACTTAAGTGAATGCTGCATTGGTCCGATGCTGCATCTGCCCCGACGCCTCTACACTGAGAACTGAGCGATCAAACACCACAGATCGCTCGGTTCTGACAGCTCCCCAAGAAGAAAGATGCTTGCTGTCAGTCACAGCCAGGGATGAGCCGAACACCCCCCTGTTCCGTTCGCACCAGAACCTGCGAACAGACAGAATGTTCGCGTGAACTTTAGAACCCTATTAAATACGATGGACTCGAACGTTCGAAATCTAAAGTGCTAATTATGAAGGCTAATATGCACGTTATTGTCCTAAAAAGTGTTTGGGGACGCGGATCCTGCCCCAGCGGACATGTATCAATGCAAAAAAAAGTTTTAAAAATTGACGTTTTTACAGGAGCAGTGATTTTAATAATGGTTAAAATGAAAAAATAAAAGTGAAATTTTCCTTTAAATTTCGTACCTGGGGGGTGTGTATGATATGCATGTGAAGTCGCGCATGTTTCCCGTTCTTAGAACTGTCCCTGCACAAAATGTCATTTTTTGAAGGAAAAAAATTCATTTAAAACCACTCGCGGCTATTAATGAATTGTCGGCTCCCGGCAATACATAGAAAAGTCATTGATAAAAAAATAAAAAAAAAGCATGGGGGTTCCCCCAAATTCAATGACCTGGCCCTTCAGGTCTGGTATAGATATTAAGGGGAACCCCGCCGCAATTAATAAAAAAAAAATGCGTGCGGTTCCCCCCAAATATCCATACCAGACCCTTCAGATCTGGCATGGATTTTCACGTTCCGCATCTGGTACGAGGGGTCGGACCTGATGGGGAACTTCCTTCACTGTGTAATACATGAATAGACCCGCCCCGTCTCGCGTTCCGCATCTGGTCCGCTTAGCCTTACACCTAGTCATTGCGTGATGGGGAACTTTAGAAAGGGCGGGTCTATACATTTAATAGACTGCGGAGGAAGTTCCCCATCAGGTCCGCTCAGGCTCAGCCAATGATGGACAGCGCTGGACATCGGATCGCCGCGGGACACTGGATTTCATTGATGGAATGTATTTTTTTTTTTTTTAATAAAGGACTTTTCCAAGGTGTTTGTTTGTTTGTTTGTTTTTACATTTTTTTACACTTTCTTCGTGAAATGGTAGGGCTACAATGTACCCCTTACCAATTCACATGGGGGGGGCGGGATCTGGGGGTCCCCTTTGTTAAAGGGGTCATCCAGATTCTGATAAGCCCCCTGCCCGCAGACCCCCACAACCACCGGGCAAGGGTTGTGGGGATGAGGCCCTTGTCCCCATCAACATGGGGACATCCTCCCCATGTTGTAGGGCATGTGGCCTGGTACGGTTCAGGAGGGGGGGGGCGCTCTCTCGTCCCCCCCTCTTCCCCTGCGGCCGGCCAGGTTGCGTGCTCGGATAAGGGTCTGGTATGGATTTTTGGGGGGACTCCACGCCATTTTTTTTTAATTTGGGGTGGAGTTCCCCTTAAAATCCATGCCAGATCTTAAGGGCCTGGTATGGATATTTGGGGGGAACCGCACGCATTTTTTTTTTTAATTTGCGGCGGGGTTCCCCTTAATATCTATACCAGACCTGAAGGGCCTGGTAATTGAATTTGGGGGGACCCCCACGCTTTTTTTTTTTTTTTACCAATGACTTTTCTATGTATTGCCGGGAGCCGACAATTCATTAATAGCCACGAGTGAGTTTTAAATGACTTTTTTTCCTTCAGAAATTACATTTTGTGCAGGGACAGTTCTAAGCACGGGAAACAAACGCGACTTTACATGCATATCATACACACCCCCCAGGTACGAAATTTAAAGGAATATTTCATTGTTTCACTTTAAGCATTATTAAAATCACTGCTCCCAAAAAAACTGCAGTTTTTAAAACTTTTTTTTGCATTGATACATGTCCCCTGGGGCAGGACCCGGGTCCCCAAACACTTTTTATGACAATAACTTGCATATAAGCCTTTATAAGTAGCACTTTAGATTTCTCCCATAGACTTTTCGAATTTGCCGCGAACACCCCAAATTGTTCGCTGTTCGGCGAACGGGCGAACAGGCAATGTTCGAGTCGAACATGAGTTCGACTCAAACTCAAAGCTCATCCCTAGTCACAGCTTTCTGCTCTGCCCCCTCCTCAGTCACTGGAGAGCTGAGCTGTGGAGGGGGCGGAGCTGTCGGCTCAGCCTCTTAGCGGCTCGCTGAGAGGCCGAGCAGGGTGTCGGTTCAGTCACCTGGCGGATCCAGACTTTATTGTCGGGATGACACAGTGCCTGGACTGACTTCTGTGACGTCAGCAGACAGCGGACTTCAGCCCGCTCTCTGCTGAAAATGGGTCACAGGAGTGCAAAACGAATTGTGATCCATAGGAGAAAAACAGCCAAACAAGCTTTCCACATACTTCTCCTTTAATGATGTATTCAGGATTACAGAGCTGCAATCATTTGTGTCTTTCATATCTGTCTGGACAAATGTCTATGTTTTCTGGCTTTTTTTATGATTTGGAAACATGCATATCTTGATGACTGGACCCTTTATTAAGTATTTGAAATTTAGTTGATACATATGTGATTTTTTGTTTTTGAATCGTGTCCTCTTACACTTTAAGTTTATATTTTAAAATGTTATATTACTTTTTTCAACTTTGCCAAATCAAAAAGTAATATAACATTTGCATAACTGTCCACATTTTTGATGTCTTTAAATAAAAAAAAAGTTTATATATTTCCTTTACTGTGCAGATAGCCTTTCGTATTCATTTCTGGCCTACAGAGAATTATAAAGCATTTTCTAAGAAATATACAATATAAGAGACCATTATTGGAAATCAGGATGGCGAATATCTCCACAGCCACCGTGTATTTCCCTCTGGTGCTCAGATAGGCCGGGATCATGGCAATCCAGACACTGCAGAACACCAGCATGCTGAAGGTGATGTATTTGGCTTCATTAAAACTGTCCGGTAATGTCCTGGCAAAAAAAGCAATAATAAAACTAACAGAAGCAAGGATCCCCATATATCCCAGGACAGAGTAGAATCCGATAACTGACCCTTCATTACACTGAATGATGATCTTCTCCTGGTATGAGTTTGTGTCCAATTCCTGGAAGGGAGGAGAGATGGACAACCAACTTACACAGATAATAACCTGAGCAGAGGAACAAGCTAAGACTATACAGAGGGGAAGTTTTACTCCAATACATTTCCTCCACACGCTGTTGGGTTTGGTGGCTTTGAAGGCAATGCAAACCATAATAGTCTTGGCCAATACAGAAGATACGGCTATTGTAAAGAGAATTCCAAAAGAAATTTGGCGTAGCAAGCAGGTTACATCCACAGGACGACCCAGGAAGAGGAACACACAGAGGAAACCCAACATGATGGAGAGCAGGAGGACAAAGCTGAGGCTCTTGTTATTGGCTTTCACAACTGGTGTGTCCCGATGTAAAATAAAAATGACAAGTACTAGAAGAGTCTTCCCAAAACACAACAGTGAGAAGACTATAAATACTAGGGAGAGCGTGTCATCAGTTAAGGGAAGAAATTCTACTTCCTTGGGAATACAGCGAGTTTTGTTCTCATTTGGCCATTCATGATCGTTGCATTTCATGCAGTTTTCACTATCTGGAAAACAAAATAAAAACCAATGAACACTGTGATCACTTACAGGATATCTTGTTTGGCTTACATGTATGGATGCATATTAATATTTGTCAAATATCTAATCAACTAAGTTGCTAATTTCCAAGTTACAATTCAGCCTTTTAATGTTTTTTAGAAACAATACATTAAAAGGACATACCCCCCAATAATATTTCATAACCATTACCTGTAATATTTGATATTTCTCCATATGAACACGGGACACAACTATGACAACACGGAGACACAGAGAAGCCGGGAACTTTCCGGTATCCTGGGAGACAACTTTCTGAGCACTGAGAATTTGGAACCTAACAGAAAGCAAAATGGTGTATTATATATGGAAGTTCACTAAATGTTTTAACCACTTGACAACTGGGCACATAACCCCCTTCCTGCCCAGGCGAAATTTCAGGTTTCAGCACTGTCACGCTTTGAATGACAATTGCGCGGTCGTGCGACGTGGCTCCCAAACAAAATTGACGTCCTTTTTTTCTCACAAATAGAGCTTTCTTTTGGTGGTATTTGATCATTTCTGCGGTTTTTATTTTTTGCGCTATAAACAAAATAGAGCGACAATTTTGAAAAAAACACAATATTTTTTACTTTTTGCTATAATAAATATCCCAATTGTTTTTAAAAAAAACTATTTTTTTTCTCAGTTTAGGCCGATACGTATTCTTCTACATATTTTAGATAAAAAAAATTGCAATAAGCGTATAGTGATTGGTTTGCGCAAAAGTTATAGCGCCTACAAAATAAGGAATAGATGGAATTTTCTTTTGCCAGAGCCAATTTATCCACAAACCGATTTAACAAAGCCTGGGAACTGTGGATCAATGACTCTAAAAGTTCACCATTGGATTAGTTGCCCTACTTTTTCCCTAGCAAGTCCGGTACCCTCCCCCAGCCCTACTCAGCTTATCTTCAAAATACATATTTGTGATACTTAAAACAGTTCTTTTTGCTTCGTTTTACAGCACCACTGTTGTTACTCTCTTAACATAGTTCTCTAAGTGTTCATTATACTGATATTTTATGCCTATTTGTATGATTATTCTATACCGTTTGACTACTCATAAATCTTCATCCTTTGATAACGAAATAGAAGCCACTCGTTACTATCCGTTATTCTTTGCTCCCATTTGTCTCTTATGTACGCAAATTTAACGCCAGGGTATGCCCAATTGGCGATGTTTTTGTATTACTCCTTATCTTTGAAAAATAATAAACATCTAAATTAAAAAAAAAAATAAGGAATAGAATTATGATTTTTTTTTTTTTTTGTTTACTAGTAATGGCGGCGATCTGCAAATTTTTTGTGACTTAGACATTATCACATCGGACACTTTTGACACATTTTTGGGACCATTCACATTTATACAGCGAACAGTGCTATAAATATGCATTGATTACTGTATAAATGTGACCGGCAGGGAAGGGATTAACACTAGGGGGCGATCAAGGGGTTAAATGTATTCCCTGCTAGGTGATTCTTCCTGTGGGGGGAGGGGACTGACTGTGACTGGGGGAGGTGACCGATCTGTGTCCCTATGTACAAGGGACACAAGGGACACAGATACAGATACAAGGGACACAGCATCGGTCTCCTCTCCCTGACAGGACGTGGATCTCTGTGTTTACACACAGAGATCCACGTCCCTGGCTCTGTGACAGCCGATCGTGGGTACCAGGCGGACATCTCGGCCGCCAGGCACGCGCATCGGCACCCGCGTGACACAGCGGGCACAGCTTTTCCCCCGATGTGCGCCCGAGGCGGCGCGCATCGCGGAAATAAACAGGAGGACGTCCATGGACGTCCTCTCGGCAATTGAGCGCCGCAATGCGGACGTCTTTTGCCAATGGCCCGGGCGCGAAGTGGTTAACAAAACCAAGTTTCCTCCTCTATGGTGGACACATTACAAGTGAGATAGTCTCACCTCTATCCTACTCCCTCAGATAAAATATCTTCTCCTATGGAAAGCAGTCATTTTGCTGGGATTATTCAACTTGAAAGCCATCTGCTGACTGTGGACTTCAACAATGCTTTTTTTTATTTGAGCACAAAAACTCTACATCATTCTTTTCTGATAAGCAAATTACCAAATGTGTTTGATTTATTTATTTTCTAATCCTAAATACTTTACTTCAGGTAGTCATCATCCAAAATGTTACGTAGGGACGTGCGGTGCGGTGAGTGGTTGATGAGGCACTGGCTAGTATCAGAGCCAGATACACACAGGTTACATACACCGTGATCGTTAGAGCGAGAGCAATAATTATAGCACTAGACCTCCTCTGTAACTCTAAACAGGTAATCTATAAAAAAAAATGTAAGCGTTTTCTATGGAGATTCTTAAGTACCGAAGTTTAGCGCCGTTCCAGAAGTGTGCGCAGTTTTAAAGTGTGACATGTTAGGTACATTTACTTGGCGTAACATCATCTTCAGTGTTTTTTTTTATTTTTTATTCATGAAACAGTTTCTTTAACCACTTAAGCCCCAGGACCATTTTGGCTAGTTAATGACCAGGCCCCTTTTTGCAATTCGGCACTGCGTCGCTTTAACTGACAATTGCGCGATCGTGCGACGTGGCTCCCAAACAAAATTGACGTCCTTTTTTTTCCCACAAGGAGAGATTTCTTTTGGTGGTATTTTATCACCTCTTCCGTTTTTATTTTTTGCGCTATAAACAAAAATAGAGCGACAATTTTGAAAAAAATGCAATATTTTTTACTTTTTGCTATAATAAATATCACCCAAAAATATATAAAAAAAACATATTTTTTCCTCAGTTTAGTCCGATACGTATTATTCTACATGTTTTTGGTAAAAAAAAATCGCAATCGGCGTTTATTGATTGGTTTGCGCCAAAGTTATAGCGTTTACAAAATAGGGGATAGTTTTAAGGCATTTTTATTATTTTATTTTTTTTACTAGTAATGGCGGCGAACAGTGTTTTTTTTCAGAACTGCGACATTATGGCGGACACATCGGACCCTTCTGACACATTTTTGGGGCCATTGTCATTTTTACAGCGATCAGTGCTATAAAAATGCACTGGTTACTGTAAAAATTACACTGGCAGTGAAGGGGGTTAACCACTAGGGGCGCTGAAGGGGTTAAGTGTGTCCTAGGGAGTGATTACTACTGTTAGGGGCGTGGCTAAGAGTGACACGTCACTGATCTCCGCTCTGATTACACAGAACAGAAATCAGTGACAGTGTCAGTAGGGGAGATCTTGTGTTTACACTAGCATCTCCCCGCTCCATCCCTCCGTGAGATGATCGCGGGGATCCCCGCGGCGATCGAGTCCATGGGACCTGCAGTCCGACTCACTGGGAAGGTAGCGGGGTCGCGAGCGCGCTGTCGGCGGCGCGCGTGCGACCCCCACATCGGGCAGTTAAAGGCGACGTACAGGTACGTTGATGTGCCTGTACGTGCCATTCTGACGATGTATATCTACTGGAGGGGGCCCTTAAGTGGTTAAAAAAACAAAAAACACATTTAAAAAAATTACTGCGCAAATACTGTGTAACATAAAAAGTTGCATTGACCACCATTTTATTCCCTAGGGTGTCTGCTAAAACAATAAATATAATGTTTGGGGGTTCTAAATAATTTTCTAGCAAAAAAAAAATATGATTTTTACATGTAGGAGAGAAGTGTCAGGATTGGCCTGGGTGGCAAGGGGTTAATTGCCATAAGTAAGTAATATACAAATAATTATTACATATTATTTTTAAGGTAATTTACTATATTTTCAAAATCTGTACTCAAGCAGGTGGCTTAACGGACAAATTACTGAAGTTTGGAGTTATAACTTCCAACCAGTAATTTCACAGTAAATAGATAAATAATAAATTATTATCTTATAACATATAGCGTAATAATATATGATTTAGCTTGTACCTTTTCAGCAGCAGCAGATTCTCATTTTCCATCTTAAAGGGGTTGTAAAGGTTTGTTTTTTTATTTTCTAAATAGGTCCCTTGAAGCTAGTGCATTGTTGGTTCACTTACCTTTTCCTTCGATTTCCCTTCTAAATGTGTTTTTTCTTTGTCTGAATTTCTCACTTCCTGTTTCTCCTCAGTAAGCTCGCCCCCCATCATCCGAGCGGTGGTAAGTCAGCCAGAACAGCTTACTGAACAGCTTACTGAGGAGGAACAGGAAGTGAGAAATTCAGACAAAGAAAACAAAGAAAAAAAACATTTAGAAGGGAAATCAAAGGAAAAGGTAAGTGAACCAACAATGCACTAGCTTAAAGGAACCTATTTAGAAAATAAAAAACAAACCTTTACAACCCCTTTAACTGTGTGAGAAAAACATGGGATTATGGGAAAATATTATACACATAAATCCATGTATTTTCCTTGTAGATAAGAGGGCTGGGCTGGAAGGGAGCATTTGTCTTTTAGACACACGCCCCCTTCTATGACACTGCAGTGAGAGGCGTGACTCCACTGCAGCATTTTTATTGGACAGCTTGGGCCAATGGTACTTTACTATTGGTCCAAGACTCCAAGCTGTCCATTGAGCTCAGTGCCTCTGACAAGAAGTGAGGAGAGGCACTGTGAGCTCATCCTCTCAGTCTGCTGCAGAGTGTGTCAGCTTGTATTTAAACTGGCCGCTCTGTATGTAGCTTCTGACAGGCTGCGCAAGGAGTCCCATATCTCCGGAGCCATAGATGATAGGAGCCCCATACTGACCAGTGGTGGGTTAGGACTTCAGCTTTATTATATGAAAAAACCCGCGCCAATTATTAATTGGTAAATTAGGCTGCTCCTCAAACAATCAGTGATTACTGAAAACAAAGTGAAAAATTAGAAAAAAATGAGGGCGCTGATTACGGGTCCCAAAACAATGGTATAAGGACCCCTATATATGTGGATGTGAAATAAAATAAAATAAAATAAAATAAATGACACCCACCTAACTCAATTGTGCTGGTGAAAGTGGCAAAAAATGTGAACAATTAATTAGTGAAGTAATAAACGCAGTCCTACCCAACAGATAGGAACATGAAATAAAATAACCACACTCGAAATGTGAATAGTGCAATGAACAATGTACAGAAAAAAGTCCAAAGATAAATAAACACAAAAATCCTCCCAGCAGTAGTGCACGATCTTAGTCAAAAGAAATCTCTGCATGTGTTAGGAATCTTCCAAGTGCTCAATGTTCAAAGTGATGATCAAATGAATCTCGTGACTTTATAATCCACCTTCACCGTAATCAATATCACCCGATAGTGCTATGATAAAGATGGCAGCTTACCCCAAAGAGTTGACCCTTTTAACTAAAAAAGAGGTCTAGTACGCTTTCTGCAAGTATCCACTTGCTGGGTAATATGGAAGATGGTATCAGCTATACAGGCGATATAAGGCTCTGAGATAACTCCGGTGGTATGCAAATGAAAGAAGAGAAGCCGAAAATAGTGTAATCCTATTTAATGAACAATAAAATTGTACAAAAGCCAAAAACGCGCTTACTTTGAAAGTGCCCCGAACCCGGCACTGAGGCTGTAATGGCGTGGATACAAATGAATGAAAAGTCCCGGTCCTGTGGAAGCTGGCGTGCGTTCCACCTCTAGAAACAGACAACCGAGCGAGACCGGAAGTGATCATCACTTTGAACATTGAGCACTTGGAAGATTCCTAACACATGCAGAGATTTCTTTTGACTAAGATCGTGCACTACTGCTGGGAGGATTTTTGTGTTTATTTATCTTTGGACTTTTTTCTGTACATTGTTCATTGCACTATTCACATTTCGAGTGTGGTTATTTTATTTCATGTTCCTATCTGTTGGGTAGGACTGCGTTTATTACTTCACTAATTAATTGTTCACATTTTTTGCCACTTTCACCAGCACAATTGAGTTAGGTGGGTGTCATTTATTTTATTTTATTTTATTTTATTTCACATCCACATATATAGGGGTCCTTATACCATTGTTTTGGGACCCGTAATCAGCGCCCTCATTTTTTTCTAATTTAGGACTTCAGCTACTTACCCCCCTAATTTGGGGTCTCTGTGATCCCAGGTCACTGAGCTACAACCCTCAAAGTTGATAGTTTTTTTTTTATGTCCATGAGCCTCACTTACCTCCCCCTGCACGTTCCTGGTTCCTTGGTAATGCCCCTATGGGATTCACATTTTTTCCCCTCCAGGAATGTCCAAGTGGAAGTTGCCAAAGCCATTCCTATAGGTTGTTTCCAAGTAGCTCACCATGGGGGGGCTTCCCTAGTGGCTGTACCCAAAGGGCAGGTGATATTAGTAACCATTGCCTCTATTCCCCCTGGTACATCATTCTTGCCACTTACAACTTTTGCATGATACATCTTATGGTCCCCACTCTTATTTGTATTTATATATTTACTTTTATGTTTTTTTGAAAACATAATCTTGCCTTCAGTGCTTATCAATGATCCTTTGAATATATTACCATCAACCCACAAAGAATAAAAGTCAAAGTTTGGGAGAGGTACATTTATATTCCAACATAACTTGATTTTATGAGTTTGATGTGGAGGAACTCAAGTGGCCTGCACAGAACTCTGATCTTAAAGTATATGTAAAGATTTGTTTAACAAAAAAAAAAAACATGTCATACTTACCTCCTCTGTGCAGTTGGTTTTTGACAGAGTGGCCCGTATCCTCCTTTTCTGGGGTCCCTCAGCGGCGCTCCTGGCTTCTCCTCTTCTTGAGTGCCCTTTTGGAGACACCCATGCGGGCGCACTTCCGTCCCCTGCTGCTGTGTCTATTGACTAGTACTGGCGATGATCTGCGGTATTTATCGGTATTGTGACAAACAGATCGGACACTTTTGACACATTTTTGGGACCATTGACATTTATACAGTAATCAGTGCTATAAATATGCACTGATTACTGTGTAAATATCACTGGCAGGGAAGGGGTTAACACTAGGGGGTGATCAAGGGGTTAAATGTGTGTTTCCTCAGTGTGTTCTAACTGTATGGGGATAGGACTGACTAGGGGAGGAGACAGATCGTTGTTCCTACTTAGTAGGAACACGCAATCTGTCTCCTTTCCCCTGAGAGCACATGGATTTTCTATGAATGATCGAGTTTAACAACAGACACAAATCTAAAACTCTCCTCTTTGACCACATGTGAGTCTCCTTTAAAAATGTTGTGAAGTAGGGGTGGGTACATACGAGGGGTGGATGATGTCAAAAGGAGCCCTTGTACGTCCCTCTAACGTCCAGACGAAGCTACGCAATAGCATTGCGAAATGCGTTTACGTCACTTCTGCCTGGACGCCACGATCGTCACAATCGTATCCCCCATTGAGTAGGCGAGTCTACCAGGAAGTAGATGGGGAGCCCTCTTACTTGACCGGCATAGTGGAAAGATCCAAGGCCCAATTTTTGCAGACCTGTACTAACCCCTGTTTATGGAGAAACGGCAGCTCTAAGGTACATTAGTGCCGATCCACCGGGTGACATTCCACTTCACCAGAATATACGGATAGCCCCGCTCTGCGCTATACGAGGAAGACACAATATATAGATATGGACTGAGAAAACCCACAGGAGTGGTAATGTATGACTAATGACATACTTTATTCCTCATATGCTTGAAATCAAGCGCTACAAATCTACATATTTCTGAAATTTCACATTTCCTAACTTCGAATTTACGAAATTTAGAATTTTCAAATTTCAGAATTTCCGAAAAATAGAATTGTCAAACTTCCGAAATTCCGAATTTCCAATCTTTTTACAATGGAGGAACCTGTGAAAACAATTTCAGATCACCAGGAACTCCCACTAAAAGTATATCTACTCGGCCCCGCCCCTGGCTCCCGTGTCATTGAATTTGATTGACAGCAGCGAGAGCCAATGGCTGCGCTGCTATCAATCTATCCAATCATGACCTGAGACACCGGCTGAAGCTGGTGTGCTTGTCCCCGTCGCTGGAAAGACCGGGTTCAGGTAAGTAAAAGGGGGGCTCTGGGGGGCTGCTGCACTACAGGAGGTTTTTCACCTTATGCATAGAGAGCAAAACGTGAGGGTTTACAACCCCTTTAATATTATTTATAAGTTGATCACATGGTTTTCCAGAAAGGAGGGAGATAGGGACCTAATGTTATGTCTACCTTACAGAGAAAAGCAGGAGAAAAGACTCTTACATAATTCTTACTATATTTTGGGGCGAGAAGAGTCCTTGATGGGAGGTAATAGTTCTGATTACAGCATATGAATGACCCACATTTTCAAGACTTTTTCTGTAGGTCCTTACAGAATCTCATACAACCTTACCTGATTTTCCTTATTTTTCCATTTAATTAAATTAGAATGAATTGCAAGTTTCCAATGACCAAACCCATCACTAAGGAAATTCCCCACAGATCTTGTAAACAAATTCCCATTAACAAACACATGGTTCTGAATAGTAAACGTTACAGAAAGGTTTTCATTTCCTTTATTTGTACCGACATTCACATTTGATATCATTTTTAAGCACAAGTTCAACTGCAAAGTAAAAGCACTGTATATTATATATCACGGTTACTGAACATGTAAGCAGATGTAAACCCAATTACTACAAAAATTATGGGGGGTCTAGGTACTGCCCTGGGGCACATGTATCAATATATATATATATTTTTTAATGAACGTTTTTTTTTTTTTTTTTTTCAGGAGCAGTGATTTAAATTATGCTTAAAGTGCAAAAAAAAAAAAAAAAAGAGAAGGAATACTTTTAATATAGTGCCTGGGTGGTCCTCTTAATGTGCCTGCAAAGTGGTGCATCTGACACCCCCCCACCCCAAAGCACCTTGTCACCATGTTGATGGATCCTGCCCCCCCCCTATGTGAATGGGTATCGGGTACATCGTACCCCTACCTATTGAACAAAAAAGTGTACAAAAGTAATAACCACAGGTGACGTCAGAAGGGGGCGGTGGCCCTGCCCATTGCCTATATAAGAAATGTCAAGGCACGGAGGGAGATCTTTCAGGAGACTAGAGCGTTTTTTATTTTAAAAAAATTCGCGTCTGCGGGTGGCGTGATTGATGATGGATTTACATTGAGGGACACTATTTTTTAAATTTTTAATAAAGGATTGGTCCAAAAAAAAATTGGTCTTGTGTGGTTATTACTTTTGTACACTTTTTTGGTAAATGGGAAGGGGTACGTTGTAACTGATACCCATTCACATAGGGGGGGCGTGATCTGCGGGCCCCCTTGTTAACGGGGGCTTCCAGATTCCAATAAGCTTCCTGCCTGGAGACGTCAACCACCACAGCCCAGGGTTGTCGGGATGTGGCCCTTGTCCCCATCAACATGGGGACAAGGTGCCCCTTCCCCATGATGAGGGTATGTGGCCTGGTATGGTTCAGGAGGCCAGGCTGCATGCTCAGATAAGGGCCTGGTATGGATTTTGGGTGACAAGGTGCTTTGGGGCGGGGGGGCAAAGCACCCACCTCCCCATGTTGAAGGCATGTGGCCTGGTATGGTTCAGGAGGGGGGGGTGCGTGCTCGTCCCCCCCCTCTTCCTGACCTGCCAGGCTGCATGCAAGGATAAGGGTCTGGTATTGATCATGGGGGGATCCCACACCGTTTTTTTATTTTTTTTATTTGCTTTGGGTTCCCTTCCGAATCAATACCAGACCATAAGGGCTAACACGCTGTGTTTTTCTTTATTTTTTTTACCAGCACTTTTTTTTTTCAGCTGTCAGCGGGGAAAACCACTCACAGCTGATGACTCATCAGTTTTTAAGGATGCGGCAGCTAGCTTCCCGGCCCCGCTCCTTAACATCCAGCTTGCACTGTACCCTGATTAGGCAAAGTTTTGGGCACAGAATGCACTGTGCAGCACTCAGTGCACTGCAGGGTGTTCATCGGGGCAAACACGTGGTGAACACCCTGCAAATTCAGGTGTTCAGCGAACTCATGCTCGGGTTGGACCGTTTACCCATCCCTAATTACAAACAGTAAGCTGCAAGTTGGTCACCTGTCACAAATCATGACTTGATGATGTCCACTGAAGGATTCTAATGAAAAAGTCTAATTTATTTTTGGCCACATTTGTGCTCACCTTGTGTCTATATTTTTCTTCATCACCTGTCTGACCTTTAAGAGAAGAATAATTCTGGGATGAGAATAGAACGTGTAGAGCATTGACCATGTTTTCTACCGCGCGATACACAGGATCTGTAGTCCTGTCAGATGAATAATCTCCGGAGTCCGGTAAATGCTCCTGACCCGTACAATTGTGAAGAGAAATACAATACAATTTTTCATACAAAGTATCTTTTTCTTTGTTTCCTGACGAGCAGAAAAGTGTTGTCATCCACAGATTTTCAAGTAACTTGTCTTTTGGACGGATCATTGGATGGAAACCATCAACAAAATTCTTAAAATTCTTATCAGCTTCAGACAAAAAGTTTAAGGATAAGCTACAATTCAAAATCTCAGAATACTTTTCTATAAGAGGAATATTTGAGGCCCAGTTGGGAGGGAGGATGAATGTTACATCCCTGAATAATCCTCTCTGTGAGAATTTAAATAGGACATCATGATATGTTCCACAGAGTATGATCACTTTTACCGATAATTTCTCAATGGTGTTATATGCACTTTCCAAAGCACGACTTTCAGGCGCTGATACATTGATACCAGTACTTACTATAAAGGCCACACAAATCCTAAGACTTAACAAAATCCTTAATAACCAAGACGATTCTCTCTCCCCACTTTCATCCGCAGAGGATATTATTCCAACCCAAGTCCATCCAAAATGTCTCAATAATTCTGATATATAATGATAAATCATAAAGTCTTGGACTGTCCGGTAAAAGGATGGGACAATAGCTCTGTCAGCCAAAGAATTATCCATTGACCCGTAACTGATCTAAAACACAGGGAGATGTTTCAGCATTGTGGCTATAAACTTACAATATATGACTAAACTTCAAAGGATTTAGGAAGACCCGTCTTTTCTAAAATGAGAATAAGCCTAGGTTCAGACTGACTGCGGGTTAGAAATTTGTGAGTTTAATTGAACTCGTACAATTCCAAACCTTAATGTCAGTCCGACTTCGGGACCGATTTCAGAGACATCTGTGCGGGTTCCTGCACAAATGTCTATTGAAATCGCCACCGAAGTCACCAAAAGTAGTGCATGAACTACTTTTAGGATTCGGTGCGGCGCCGCAAAGTCGGCGTTGCACCGATTCGGATGGTGCCCTTGCGGGCAATAGCTGCCAAATCATACCAATGTGTACCTAGGCTTCATGTATTTTTCTCAGTTTATTAGCCTTTTTTTGGTGTCTGGACAATGAAAGAAACAGACACTCTGAAAATTTTTTTTTATTTTGGCCAGCTGGAAAAAAATAATTTGAATGTGAACGTGGGCTTCACATTCTCCAAACATTTACATACAAATCCCTAACTGCGTTTATGAAATACATCTACATAAAGAATAACCTGCACATTCAGTGGGCCAAGAATCATTCGCCCTCATTCACCAAAATCTGCACTTCTGCGGGGAAAAGGGACATTCACTTAATAGTCACCAAAAAACATTTTTCTTGCAGATCCATAAAGCTGGATTGCCTCCCTTCGAGGGCCATTAGTGGAAACTTTGCATGACTGCTGCCTCTCAATCCCTTCTGTCACTGACAGCTGGAATACAACTAATGATCAGTATCCAACTATGACATAGTGATCACATGCAGGCTATGGTCCTCATTGAAAAAAAAAAGGCTTTCAGTCTACAGCTAGCCATTGCCACCTTCAGGCCAACTGATTTTTTGAGGGTAAAGGTTCCTTTACCTGTAGGAGGTTTTTACAGCTATGGTCCAACATTATGCTAGAGCCAGCAGTTGAGGGATATGAATGGCAATACACAGTGTGGAACACCATAGAAAAATACAACCAGACATAAGGAGTATTGGAGGTTTGTTTAATTATTTTTACTTATGCCAGATCCTCTGCTGGGATCAAAATGAATGGAGAAAAATTATGCTTACTATTTATGATTACTGATTATTAGTCACTGCTTATGTTTCTGTGCTCTCTGACCGAGCCCTGGATGGAGTGGATAGTACAGGTATATATATATATGTAGAAAAAGGAGAGCTGTGGGACTTTGAAAAGGTCAAAAATTGCAGATTTTAATGATAAAAATCAGCATTACATTAAAAGGGATCACAATGGCATAATAAGATAAAAGCAATATGGGGAGCGGTGTACCATCCCGACGCGTTTCGTCCGACTAGGACTTCTACTGGAGCATCAGATGCAATTTTTGACCTGCACCATTGGAGCACCGTTTTTCTTCTTTTTCCTTCCATGTTTTGGCGGATTACGTTTTTCAATTTCTCCATTGTGCCCTTCCACTCACCCTAAGGGGTTCATCGGTCTGAAGTTACTCTGAGAAGCGTGGACTCTTGGGAGCCTTGTGTCCTCCACACGCTCAGGATACCTTTACAGAGGACCTCCAACTGCAGGCTGCCGGATCCAGGAGCTACATCCCTAGTCGTTACCACCTTGAGTCTTCAGACAAGCCGAGTCCACCCGCTAATGCAATTATCCATGCCTGAATGATCTACTGTCAGGTAGATCCACTTATTCCGGTAAGCGTATCCAATTATATCTTATCTATCTGTAATGATCTGCACGGTTACACCTTCACCCTCACCGCCACCTGCCATTTTATTATTGATGGTCTATTTTCACATGCATTCTTAAGGTTGTTTTTCCATGTGGACTTATCATTACTATTTTGTATTCATTTTATTTTTTTGTCAATTAGTCACCTTCACAGTGACTATAGAGACATTTCTCTACACCTATTTTTGGGCAGTTTCTCCCGTTCTTCTTTGCCGGACCTCTTAAGCTCCATCAGGTTGGATGGGGAGCATCGGTGCACAGCCATTTCCAGATCTCTCCAGAGATGTTCAATCAGGTTCAAGTCTGGGCTCTGGCTGGGCCACTTAAGGACATTCACTGAGTTGTCCCGTAGCCACTCTTCTATTATCTTGGCTGTGTGCTTAGGTACAGCGTCCTGTTGGAAGATGAACCTTCGCCCCAGTCTGAGGACCAGAGCGCTTTGGAGCAGTTTTTCAGCAAGGATGTCTCTGTACATTGCTGAATTCATCTTTCCCTCAATCCTGACTAGTCTCTCAGTTCCTGACGCTGAAAAACATCCCCACAGCATGATGCTGCCACCACCATACTTCACTGTAGGGATGGTAGTGTCCAGGTGATGAGTGATGCCTGGTTTACTCCAGACATGACACTTGCCATTCAGGCCAAAGAGTTCAATCTTTGTTTCATCAAAATATATATATATATATATATATATATATATATATATATATATATGTATTTTTTTTTAGCTGTAGTACCTGTATGCTTATACATGTCATAGATATGCTGCACTTCTGTAATGTTAAAGAGTTTTATGAAAATCTATATGCAAAAAAAAAATATATAAATAAATGACAGATGAAACTGAGAAAAAAGCCCTTCAGACATAACTCATATTATTATACTCACTTGCAGGTGTTTATATACGGATGTCAGCTGGAATATAGGCAAGGTTGTGGTTGAACTCTGGTCTCCAATAAAACCAGCAAATTTCTGGTGGTCTCGGCAGGAATAATTTGGGATAGTCTTTCCCGGTCCGGATAAAATCTGTAAAACACTTTTTATGGCTTTTCTGGGATCAGAACAAGAGTCATAAAGATGATATCCTAGGGTCACATTAGGCAGGATTGTTGGATTTTTATTCGTTTGGTCAATGGCAAAAAGGAAGATTTGAATATTCTTGTAGTAATGTTGCAAAGGTCTGTTAATATAATGGATTAATAATATGGATATAAGAGGTCATCAGTTTCCTAACACTTTTTGGCTTAATACCAAAATGGAAAAGAAAAAAGCTTATACCAACCAATCAGTTTAGACGGATACAGAAATCAGTATTGTTTTTGTTAATATCTCATAAACTGGCTTACCAATATGGACAAGCTTCAGGTTCGGGTCAGTCATGAGTTCAACCTTAACCCAAATTTTTGCCATTTGCTGACTGGACAAACGTATTGGTCAGTTCACCCACAACCTGAATCATTGGCTACTGCAGAAGGAAGTCATTTAATGGTGGTATCAGTACCGCCACTGACTGATGACAGTCTTCTGCTCCCCACCATATTTGTTTTTAATTGTGACCAATCCAGCAGCTATCTTGGGTGATTTCCTTGATCACATACCATCTCTAGGCTGACGACACTCAAATCTATTTCTCTACCCCTCAACTCACTCCATCATTCTCTTCATGTATCACTAATTTACTATCAGATATATCAGTCTGGATGTCACACCACTTCCTCAAACTTAATTTTCTTCAAAACCAAACTTATAATTTTTCCTCCCCCACGTGCCTCCTCCCCCGATCTCTCTGTCAAAATCGGTGGCACAACTATCAGCTCATCCCCGCATGCCAAGGTTCTAGGTGTAGTTGTGGACTCTGAACTCTCCTTTAAGCCCCACGTCCAATCACTGTCCAAATCTTGCCGCCTCAACCTCCGCAACATCTCCAAAATTCACCCTTTTCTAACCAATGACACAACAAAGCTCTTAATTCATTCCCTAGTCATCTCTCTGCCTTGATTACTGCAACTCCCTCTTCATTGGCTTACCCCTACATACTCTATCCCCCCTTCAATCCATCATGAATGCTGCTGCCAGACTCATCCACCTTACTAATCGCTCTGTGTCTGCTACTCCTCTCTGTCAATCCCTCCGCTGGCTTCCGCTCACCCAACAAATTATATTCAAAATACTAACGACTACCTACAAAGCCATCCACAACTCCGCCCCCAGCTACATCACTGACCTAGTTTCTAAATACCAACCTAATCGGTCTCTTCGTTCTTCTCAAGACCTCCTGCTCTCTAGCTCTCTCATCACCTCCTCCCACGCTCGCCTCCAGGACTTTTCCAGAGCCTCTCCAAGCCTATGGAATGCCTTACCCCAATCTGTCTGTCTATCTCCTTCTCTATTAGCTTTTAGACAATCCCTGAAAACCCTTCTCTTCAGAGAAGCCTATCCTACCCACACCTAACAACTGTTTTTTCATCTTGTCCATCTGATGATCCCCCACAGATACTACTCTTTATTCCATTTGACCCTCCCTTCTAGATTGTAAGCTTTAACAAGCAGGGCCCTCTGATTCCTCCTGTATTGTATTGTAATTGTACTGTCTTCCCCGATGTTGTAAAGCGCTGCGCAAACTGTTGGCGCTAAATTAATCCTGTATAATAATCACATATGGTCAAAGCCTCCCCCTTTTCTTTTCTTATGGATTTTGAAAGGGGGCATCATACAAAAAACAAAAAAAGGAAGGAATGCAGTCCTCCTGGAATCAACTCCAGACCATTATGTGCAGCCTGGCTAGACAGGAAAGGGAAAAAGGCAGCAAACATGCGACCGCCATCCTGAACCATAACAGACCATCCACCCCCAACACCAGGAGGGAAGCTTGCCGGAGGAGTTAAATGTATCTCAGTTTGTTTTGCAGGAGGTTCAATGAACTGTGCTGAAGTTCTGAAACATTAAACTAAAACCGAGACTTACGGTTCCGGCGCTGCATGTGGAGGAGCTAGGTTGCTTCAGCTCCTGCCGCACTCCTTATTAACCTGCTTTTCAAGCCTACCAGCACCTGAGGTATACCCCCCTGCCACCACAACACTGCCTAGCGGAACCCCCTAGATTGATTTGCGGAGTGATCGTCCTCCTCCACATAGCCCTGGCTTCCTGAACAGCTGCAGGGGGCAAAGCTCCCAATACAGCCAATATGGCGCCCACTGCTCACACTGACTCTGGTGCCTCAGTGGCATGTCAGCAGGCTTTAGGTACATGGGACCGGTGGATCCTGCTTCTCCAGCTGGCATTGCCCAAGCAGTGGTACCACTCCTCACCCCCATGATCACTGAGGCTGTGGACCAAGTGGTTATTAAAGGCCTAGAGCAGAGACATCGGGATCTACAAATCCAAGCCTTGCGAATCACACAGACCGAGGTGCTGATCTCCCCTATTGAAGATGAAGCTGCAGCAGTATCTGCTTCGGTGGCCAGACTCTCCAACGTGCAAAGGGAGCTTCAAGATAAGGTTAATGACCTAAAATTTAAGATTTTTTGTTTTTTAATATATTTATTTTCTTTTGAGGATATACTATGTAACAAGGACTGTATGGTTCATATATACTCACTTGTCACTTTATTTCTGAACACTGATATTGGGATTGTTGTGATTTAATCACTTCATGTGAAATTACGTACCAGTACATCATTTTGAGGAAGTGGTTGTACCGGGGTGATATGCCCCTACAGGCTTCACCCTGGTACTGTTTTTATAGCTGGCAGTCGGCTTTCTGATGATAACAACCGATGCGGCTCAGCAGCCACTTGTTGACAAGTTAAAATCAGGTTTTTTGCTAGAAAATTACTTAGAACCCCCAAACATTATATATATATTTTTTCAGACACCCTAGAGAATAAAATGGCAGTCGTTGCAAAACTTTATGTCACACCGTATTTGCGCAGCCGTCTTACAAACGCAATTTTTTGGGGGAAAAATACACCTTTTTTTATCAAAAAATAAGAAAACAGTAAGGGTAGCCAAATTATTTTTTTTATATTGTGAAAGATGATGTAACGCAAAGGAAATTTATACCCAACATGTCATGCTTCAAAATTGCGCCCGCTCGTGGAATGGCGACAAACTTTGACACTTAAAAAAATATATTATTTATTTTACTTTTTATTTTTACACCGTGCCTTTAACCACTTGCCGACCGCCGCACGGCGATGTACGTTGGCAGAATGGCACGGGCAGGCAGATTGGCGAACAGGTACGTCCCTTTAAATCTGCCGCCCTGCGGGAGTGCGTGCGCGTCCGTCGCGTGCCTCGCGATGTTCCCGGGAGCCCTGCGATTGCGGTCGGCAAGGCATTCCCCTATTCTGCCTAGTGACACTGTCACTGATGACCGTTCCCCGTGATCGGGAACGGTCATCAGTGACGTGTCACGTGTAGCCACGCCCCCTCACAGTAAGAGTCACTCCCTAGGAAACACTTAACCCCTGCAACGCACCTAGTGGTTAACCCTTTCACTGCCAGTGTCATTTTTACAGTAATTAGTGCATTTTTATAGCACTGATCGCTGTAAAAATGACAATGGTCCCAAAATGGTGTCAAAAGTGTCCAATGTGTCCGCCATAATATCGCAGTCACGAAAAAATCGCTGATCGCCGCCATAACTAGTAAAAAAAAAATATTAATAAAAATTACATAAAACTATCCCCTATTTTGTAGAGGCTATAACTTTTACGCAAACCAATCAATAAAGGTTTGCCTATTGCGATTTTTTTAACCAAAAATATGTAGAAGAATATGTATCGGCCTAAACTGTGGAAAAAAAAAGTTTTTTTATATATTTTTTGGGGATATTTATTATAGCAAAATGTAAACAATATTGCATTTTTTTCAAAATTGTCGCTCTATTTTTGTTTATAGCGCAAAAAATAAAAACTGCAGAGGTGATCAAATACCACCAAAAGAAAGCTCTATTTATAGGAAAAAAAGGACGTCAATTTTGTTTGGGAGCCTGGGCTTCTCGGCTCATTCATTGGTTGTTTGAAAGCAGCGCAGCTATCGGCTCGCACTGCTGTCAATCACATTCAATGACGCAGCGCGCCCGCAAAAACTATCCACCATGCGAGAGAGCTTGCATGAAAGTGGATAGTTCTTGCGGGGAGGAGCCCAGACAGCTGCCGAGGGACCCCAGAAGACCAGATTCGGGGCCACTCTGTGCAAAACGAGCTGCACAGTGGAGGTAAGTATAACATGTTTGTTATTTAAAAAAAAAAAAAAAATTGCCTTTAGTGTTCCTTTAAAGTGACTGTGACCAGATGACCGGTCCCTGCAATAGAAGTGCAATCGATTGCTGAAATATATGTAATTTCTGCAACAGGCTGGAGGTAGGAGACATGGGTCTTCAGAGAGATCAATCAATGTACTCCTTCTTCTACAGCAAAGTACCGTATATACTCGAGTATAAGCCGAGTTTTTCAGCACATTTTTGTGTGCTGAAAATGCCCCCCTCGGCTTATACTCAAGTTACCTTTTTGCGCCTGATCTCCCAGACTTTGGGGATCCGGTACCGGCCTCTACCTCTACAAGTGTTGTCCGGGGGACCTACGGCCGGGAAGCACCGATTTTTCAAAGCCGGTCACCCCTTCCATAGACTCCTATGTTAAACGGTCATTTCTCCAGTGACTTTGGGGACCTGGTACCGGCCGGTTGTAGGTCCCCTAGACCCGGAACTTGGCACACATGTAGCCCCATTTCTCCTCTACAAGTGTGCAAAGTTTGTTGTCTGGGAGACCTACGGTCAGGGGGCACCGATTTTTTTAAACCCGGGCACCTCTTCTATAGACTCCCATGTTAAACGTCAGTCTAGTCATGGACACAGTGAGGCACGGGCACAGTGAAGCATGGACACAGTGAGGCATGGGCACAGTGAGGCATGGGCACAGTGAGACATGGACACAGTGAGGCATGGACACAGTGAGGCATGGACACAGTGAGGCATGGGCACAGTGAGGCATGGGCACAGTGAGGCATGGGCACAGTGAGACATGGACACAGTGAGGCATGGACACAGTGAGGCATGGGCACAGTGAGGCATGGACACAGTGAGGCATGCACATGGACACAGTGAGGCAAAGTGAGGCACAGTGAGGCATGCAGATGGACACCCTAGGCTTATTCTCGAGTCAATACGTTTTCCAATTTTTTTGTGGTAATATTAGGTGCCTCGGCTTATATTCAGGTCGGCTTACACTCGAGTATATACTGTACTTTGATTCGTTTTTATTATTTTGTCTTTTTTAACCTGATATGGTCACTTTTGGAGATTGTGTTATAGACAAATGCATAGACTTTTCTATCAACTTAGAGAGACTTTTATTGCATCAGTAAAAGCAACACAGTCAATTATTTTAAATAAACCGAGAAAATTATATGATAAACGCAGCAATACATAATGACTGATCAGTCCTCATCCAGTAATCTGGAATCATAAAATGTGTTTGTTAGAAGAGATTGCAATTGTTCAGTTCATCATTTTTTCATTACCTTACAGATATGAGTATCAAAAGGCCTTTTTGTTCAAGTTACGTACTTTACACAGAACATGCTGGTGAGATTGGGCTTCTCACGGCTCTTGTACCTGGCCATGAGGCAGTTGACGGTGAAGACTCCTCCGATGATGTTGTCTCCATCTTGAACATATTCATAATCCTCGTACGCTGGTACAATCTGCAGGTCACAAGCTGGTGATGGACTGTGGATATTGATCAGACATAATGTTAAACACAGACATAAAATAAGCCACATATTTTTATAAAAAGAAATGTTTCCTTAAATCTGAACGAATACAGAGGAAAGAATCTGGACACCACACTACATGGTGTGAGCTGCCGTGTCTGTCGGTGCAGCAGGTCTGAGCCCTCTGTGCTCGGTTTATAAAGACGTGTAGTGCAGAGATTTAGCACCTCCAGTTTATTTAGCTGTAGAAAAAGAAGAAAATAGGTCTTTGTAAAGCTTTTTTTCTGCCTACAATTTACCTGAAAAGATTTTCTATAAAAAAGATAAATAGAAAATAAAGCATTTGTAATAAAATATGTAATGTGATAAAAAAAAAAACATTTTTCTCTCTCTTTTCATGCTTCCGTGTCGGTTCTGTTTTCTTGTCCACCCGATGCTATAAAAATTCAATACATTGTGATAAGATAAAAAAAAATGAGAATGTTTTTGGAATTGTTTACAGTCAAGTCAGTCTTCAGGCCGCCTATGCCCAACATATAGCAGATTGTAAAGGCCAGGCTCCCACCCTAGTAAGTGGGATATGTTGGAATTCCAGCAGGATCATCTAATGCCTTGTACAGACGTTGGAAATTCCGATGGAGTTAGAAAGAGAATATGTTCTCTTTTTCTCGGATGGAAATTCCGTTCGTCTGCATGGAACTCCGACGGAGAAAAAAAACACGCATGCTCAGAATCAAGTCGACGCATGCCCAGAAGCATTGAACTTAATTTTTCTCGGCTCGTTGTATTGTTGTACATCACCGCGTTCTTGACAGTCGGAATTTGGTGTGACAGTGTGTATGCAAGACAGTTTGAACCGAATTCCGTTGGAAAAACCCATCAGAGTTTATTCCGACGGAAAATCCGACCGTGTGTACAAGGCATTAGCCTCAGATTCCTGGAAGGGCTTTCCAGAAAATTCAGATATAGTTGGTAACTCAGGTCATATCTCAGGTCATGTGGCTCATTGTTACTCAGTTCAATTTCAGAAGGGGAACTTCTTGACTGAAGAAGCCTCTTGATTCCCAGTAGCTTCAGGCACTACCAGCACTCCACCAGGCCAATGGGATTTTGCAGGCCTAAGCAGCCAGTCTGCTTCAAGTAATGGTAAACCCAAGAGCCATGGGCGTAGCATAAGGGGTTGCAGGGGTCACAATCGCAACCCTGCCCCTAGCTCCAGTGGACCCCAGCAGCCTCCCTGTCAGATGATCATATCCTCCACTAAGTCCAGCTCTGATCTGCCCTAGGGCCCCACAGCCATACTCCAGTACTGGGCTTCTACTTTGCCTTCTACAGTCCACACCCCTCCAATCTCATTGGCTGGAGAGAATCTTTGAGGCATTTCCTGAATGGAGAGGAGAACGAGGTGAGAACAGCCCAGGATGAGGAAGTGTCTGTGCTGTGTGCTGGCAACATGGAATGGTAACCGTGCTTACCGAGGCAAGAGGAGGAGAGTGCCGTCCTATAGCCAGGGTGGGACCGATGTCACTGGTGAGGTAAGACACCGCTCAGTGTCTTCTAGTCACCAGCTGGGATTCTCTGTACCCCCCCACTCAGGGATGTCCGCTTACCCCACTTGCCTGACAACTGGGGAAAAGACACACACCTCCGGGAGGTGACCTTCCCCCAACACCTGCCAACACTGACAGAGAAACCTTCAGAAATTGCTAAAACCAATCCCTTAACACCTCCTCAGGGGGCCCCTGAAGGGCTACAGGCTCCAGATTTTATGTCACATGGCTTTGCCCTCCCAGATCTAAGTTGCACCCCCCCAAGCCCCCTCACCACCCCCTCTGCCCTGTATACTATGCCCGGCTGCTGAGATCCTTTCCCATTACAGCACTCTATACTGTTCCTCCTCCGCAGGGCTGAAATAACATTCCTTTACAACACAGCCAGTTAGCCATGATCTACACAGTGTGTATCTGCCTGCTGCAACAACACTGCCCTTCTGACCAGAGAATTTCACAGGTCAGAAGGTCAACATGAAAGCCAGAAACAGCCTGTGAAGACTGAGAGACTGTGTGTAAAGGAATGTGATTTCAGCCCTGTGTAGTGTGAGTGGGGGGGGGGGGGTTATGAGCTGTATACAGTGCTGGGATGGGAGAGGAGCCTGCCAAGTGACCTGCCAGGGGTCCCTGTCCTCTGATTCTCCAGAGGTGATCCCTGTCATCTGATTCTCCAGAGGTGATCCCTGTCCTCTGATTCTCCAGAGGTGATCCCTGTCCTCTGATTCTCCAGCGGTGATCCCTGTCCTCTTATGTAAAGAGGAACTCTGGGAACTCAAAATCCTTAAGCCACTTTGAGTATCTTGGCATACGGTGGGTGTATCTGCATGCACGGTGGAAGTGGTGGGTGGAAATGAGGGGGGCCCAGGTCAACTTTTGCATCAGGGCCCACAAGCTTCAAGCTACGCCTCTGCCAAGAGCACTACTCCATCACAGGGCCATCCCTTGTACAGGCCAACTATTCCTTCCCCACAGAGCCCAATAGTGGTCTCACTCACTCTTCATCCCAGAACATTACAGACACAGAATGTCCAGTAGGTTTAGGGAGCATATGAACAACTTTAATGCAACACAACTATCTTCAAACAATCTTGTTGTCATAAGGATGGATTTCCAACATGGCGGCTTAAGGAAAGTCTCAACAGAATAAATATCTTCATATATTTTACTGCTCAGATGCCCGGCTCCCCGATGTCACAGGCAGCCTGGTATCTTCTACCCTGCTCTCTGACAGAATCTGCAGAGAACGCGAGCATGTGGGGCTTCCCCCGCCCAGCCGCGTCACTCATTCACAGAGTTCTGTGAATTGAAAACTACAAGATGGGGCCGCCTTTGCAGCTGTCAGCTTGTAGTTCTCAATGAAGTACCATGATGCTGTTGATGAGCACTGTGGTAGTTCATTGATGCTTCCTATTAATAGTCAAGTGCTGGGCCATACGATGTACGGCCAAACAGCTTATACACAGAGCCTGCAAGAGCCCTGCATCTGCTGATCTTAGGTGCAATGCTTTCCAGGCTCCCAATTAACCACTTATGCCGTGTACAGACGATCGGTTTTACCGATGAAAGCAGTCCGATGGACTTTTCTCATTGGACAAACTGATCGTGTATGGGCCCCATCGGTCTTTTTTCTATCAGTGAGAAAAAATAGAACATGTTTTAAATTTATCCGATGGGAAAAGAACCGATAGCAAATTCCGATCGTCTGTGTGGAACTCCATCGGACAAAAAACCCACGCATGCTCAGAATCAAGTCGACGCATGCTCAGAAGCATTGAAATTTAATTTTTCTCGGCTTGTCGGAGTGTTTTACGTCACGGCGTCACGGCGTTTGGGACTGATGGTGTGTAGGCAAGACTGATGGAAGTCAGCTTCATCGGATTTCCGATAGAAAAATCCATCGGATTAGAATCCATAGGAAATCCGATCGTGTGTACAGGGCTTTAGGGACCGGCCTATTTTTCAGACTCAGTGTTTACAAGTTAAAATCATTATTGTTTTGCTAGAAAATTACTTAGAACCCCCAAACATTACATATTTTTATTTTATATTGTGAAAGATAATGTTATGCCGAGTAAATTGATACCCAACATTTCACGCTTCAAAATTGCACCCGCTCGTGGAATGGCGACAAACTTTTACCCTTAAAAATCTCCATAGGCAACGTTTAAAAATGTCTACAGGTTACCAGTTTTGAGTTACAGGGGAGATCTAGGGCTAGAATTATTTCTCTTGCTCTAATGATTGCGGCGATACCTCACAGGTGTGGTTTGAACACTGTTTTTATATGCGTTCGCTTCTGTGCGCAAGCTCCTTGGGTTGGGGTGCTTTCATTTTTTTTTTTCTTATTTATTTTACTTTTTTTTTTTTTTTTTTGACACTGTCCTTTTACAAAAAAAAATTGGGTCACCTTTATTCCTATCACAAGAAATGGAAACATCCCTTGTAATAGAAAAAAAAGCATGACAAGACCTCTTAAGTATGAGATCTGGGGTCAAAAAGAACTCAGATCTCATATTTACACTAAAATGCATAAAAAAAAAAAAAAAAAAATGTAATTTGAAAAAAAAAAAGAATTCTCCTTTAACCACTTCAATACTGGGCTTTTTTTTTACCACCTCAATACTGGTCCTATTCTGGCACTTCTCTCCTACATGTACAAATCATCATTCTTTTGCTAGAAAATTACTCAGAACCCCCAAACATTATATATGTTTTTTTAGCAGACACCCTAGGGAATAAAATGACGGTCATTGCAACTTTTTTTCTTGCATGATATTTGCGCAATAATTTTTCAAACGCCTTTTCTAAAAAAAAAAAATGGTTTCATGAATTAAAAAATAACAAAACAGTAAAGTTAGCCCAATTTTTTTGAAAAATGTGAAAGATGATGTTACGCCGAGTAAATAGATACCTAACATGTCACACTTTAAAATTGCGCACACTCATGGAATGGCACCAAACTTCGGTACTTAAAAATCTCCATAGGCGACGCTTTAATTTTTTTTAAAGGTTACCAGGTTAGAATTACAGAGGAGGTCTAGTGCTAGAATTGTTGCACGCGCTCTAACGCACACGGCGATACCTCACATGTGTGGTTTGAACGGCGTTTACATATGTGGGCGACTTACGTGTGCATTCGCTTCTGATCGCGAGCTACCGGAGACAGGGGCGTTTTAATTTTTTTTTTTTTATTATTATTATTTTTTTTTAATTATTTATTTATTTTTTTACAATTATTTAAATTTATTTTTTGATCACTTTTATTCCTATTACAAGGAATGTAAACATCCCTTGTAATAGGAATGTGTGTGACAGGTCCTCTGTATTGAGAGATGCGGGGTCAATAAGACCTCCCCCCCCACATCTCTCCTCCAGGCTGGAAAGCATGAGATCAGTGAAAAAATTTTCACTGATCTCATACTTACAGCCGCAATGGCGTCCTTGTTTACATTTGAGGCCTGGGCGTGACGTCATCACATCGCGCCCGGGCCTCCGACGATCATAGAGATGACTGGTGACCATCTGGTCACCAGTCATCTCTATGCTCGTCACGTGACCCACCAACGACGCCGGAAGATTCGCTCCGGGTTCCCGATCGCATGGGAGAGTCGGGAGAAGCACCGGATGGCGGCGGGAGGGGGGGGATGTCCCCTCCCGCCGCCTATAAGAACGTTTAAGTGGCGGAACCGCCGCTATGATCGCTCTTATGGTGCACAGAATCGCCGGCCCAAGAAATGGATATCTGAATGATGCCTCTAGCTGCAGGCATCATTCAGATATCCCCCTACAAAGCCGAGGACGTCATATGACGTCCACCCAGGATGGGAGATCCCATCTGTGGACGTCATTTGACTATGGCTGGGTAGGGAAGTGGTTAACCGGTTCCTGACCGGCTCCTGTAGATTTACGTCGGCAGAATGGCACGGCTGGGCAAAGTAACATATATTTACGTCACTTTGAAAATTCCTGCTGTGCCGGGCACGTGCACCCCCCTGCCGTGAGCTCCGTGACCGTGCCCGCGGGACCCGCGGATTTCGATGTCCGCCGGTGTCCCGCGATCGGGTCACAGAGCTGCAGAACGGGGAGAGCCAAGTGTAAACATGCATCTCCCCGTTCTGCCTAGTGATACTGTCACTGATTGTCTGTTCCCTGTGATCGGGAACATCAATCAGTGACATGTCACATATAGCCAAGCCCCCTAACAGTAATAATCACTCCCTAGGGCACACTTAACCCCTTCAGCGCCACCTAGTGGTTAACCCCTTCACTGCCAGTGTAATTTTCACAGTAAACAGTGCATATTTAAAGCACTGATCGCTGTAAAAATTACAATGTTCCCAAAAATGTGTCAAAAGTGTCTGATGTGTCCGCCATAATGTTGCATTCACGAAAAAAAACGCTGATCGCCGCCATTACTAGTAAAAAAAAAAATTTTTATAGAAATGCCATAAAACTACCCCCTATTTTGTAGACGCTATAACTTTTGCGCAAACCAATCAATAAACGCTTATTACGTTTTTTTTTTACCAAAAATATGTAGAAGAATACGTATCAGCCTAAACTGAGGAAAACACTTTACACTAGGTCCCCCTCGGTGGGGTTCCCTCCATCACATTTTGATTTGGCAATTCATACACCTTGACCCCTCTTGAGGTTGGTCGTCTGCGTTGGCCGCTGCCGCCCTGCCCCCTCAGTTCCCGTCTGCGACTTTGTTGTTGGGTCGGACACTTTCGTGGCCGTACCGCCACCTGAATATGTAAGTCCTTGGGCTAAGTGCACACTCGGGGAAGTGACCACCCCTTGTCTGCACTTGTCCATCTTTTCCATTTTCTTCCCCACCTCTTCCTACTTTTAGATTATTGATATTCCCCTTTCTATTCCTAGATGGTTACCATGGTTTACTCCTGATGAGGGGCACAAAAGCCCTGAAACGCGTAGAGTTTACAACTGCCGCAAAGTGTACCTACCTATTCAGATGTTACGAACGTTCCTATTATCAATTTATACCTAGCAATATTTCTCTAATGTTTTTTATGGCTATATATCTATATATACATCATATGCATTGTATTTTAATATGGTTATTATCGCATGTATTTGTATATATGTATGGAGTCCTTGTTGGAACAAATAATCAATTTTCTACTATATGCTGTTAGGTTCTACCTCTCTGTCCAAAGTAATTTTGATTTATAGCAAAATGCATAATATTCAAAAATGCAACTATGACAATTTGAACCAATTAAAGTTTGTGTTTATCCAACATGTCTATCCTGCTTCCGTGTGCTTCATGCAAAGTCCCGCCCCATGCTTCTCTTTTTTAATTACTACTCAGGAATGGAGGAGGGGACTGAACGGCCCCGTCTATCCTCATTTAAAGTTCCAAAACTGCCAAATAATTTTTTTTGAGGAAAAAAAAATGTTTTGTATATATTTTTGGGGGATATTTATTATAGCAAAATGTAAAGAAATATTGCTTTTTTTTCAAAATTGTCGCTTTATTTTTGTTTATAGCACAAAAAATAAAAACCGCAGAGGTGATCAAATACCACCAAAAGAAAGCTCTATTTGTAGGAAAAAAGAGGACGTCAATTTTGTTTGGGAGCCACGTCGCATGACCGCGCAATTGTCAGTTAAAGCGACGCAGTGCCAAATCACAAAAAGGGGCCTGGTCTTTATGCTGCGTATTGGTCCGGGGCTTAAGTGGTTAAAGAGCAACATTAAAAATACACAGTTCTTTTCACCAGCATGTAGGCAGGTGCAGTCTGCTTTCTCCACTGCAGGTGGAACTCAACCGCAGCGGCATTGCAGAGGAAGAGGAATTTGAGAGGAACTTTGTTCCCTTTATGGTTTCCCAGGTCACAGGAGGGCAACTATCCAACTGGATGCTGGCTCCCCATGTGACTCTGGTGGCAATCTTGGGCTGGGCAGAGTCTATTTAAGACCCTGGCTTCCAGGTTTGGCACGCTTTTCATGTGTCGCTAGTGTAGGGACAGGTCACCCATATGACATGGACAGTGCCAGTATCAGGGGGAGGTTCCAGCCTATTAGGGAAAGTGAATGGACACGCCATCCTTCATGGAATTAGGGTTGCCACCTCATCCCTTTAAAACCAAAAACAAATAATTACACAGGTTCTGTGGCTGATCAAGGTGGCAATTAAACTCAGTTGGTGCTTTTTATGCATTAAATTAGCCTCAGAACCTGTGTAATTCATATATGTTTCGGGTTTAAAGGGATGAGGTGGCAACCCTACATGGAAGCCTCCCCACTTGGGTATTGACCAACCAGATTGCAATCAATCACTCGATACAGGTGCTGTGCTGTCAGTATGCCTGAGACCCACTGTTATTACACATCGGTGTTGCCTTCTGTGAGTGCTCCTGGTCAGGTTGCCTTCCCACCAGGCTTGTTGTATATTACTGAAGTTCAACTTCAATATAGTTATGATTCCTGCACCTGGACTCAGCAGTCATAAGGATATGTCCCTTCTAGCAGTGGGTGTGGAAGGGGGAACAGGAACCATCATGGCACTGTTAGGATAGGCTTTGGCCCTGGTGCCTAAGTTTAAGGGCTCTAACATTCCCCTGGCTGAGTGGAAGGAGAGACTGGAGAGTAGGGATGAGCTTCGTGTTCGAGTCGAACATACGTTCGACTCGAACATCGGCTGTTCGATCGTTCGACGAAGATCGAACGATTTGGGCCGTTCGCGCCAAATTCGAGTGACGCGAACGGCCCACAATGCACTACGCCATCGCAGTGTCATCCAGGCGCTGTGATTGGCCAAGCATGCACTGTGACCCCGCATGCTTGGCCAATCACAGCCCCGGCAGCGAGGAGAGCAATGATTGGCCACAGGCAGGATGCCTGTGGCCAATTATTGCTGAGGGTGTTTAGTACACGCCCCACACTATAAAAGGCCGCCAGCACAGCGGCCTAGTGTAGTGTGTTCCGGAGCAGGGATAGAGCAGCATAGGCAGGGACAGTGACTTTTATTTCTTTCTTGCTTAACCTGGATTCCTTTAGTTTAGGGAAAGAGAAGGATAGGTAGGGAGAGTGTCAGTGTGTTTTGTGCTTGTGCTATAGTGTGCTTAAAAAAAACATTTTTTCTAGGGACAGAAAACTGTAGGTAGGGAGAGTGTCAGTTTCTTTCACTGTGAAAGTCCTTGTTTCCAGGGACCTGGAAGGACAGTGAGTGAATTCTCCTTGTGCTATATTGTGCTTAAAAAAAACATTTTTTCTAGGGACAGAAAACTGTAGGTAGGGAGAGTGTCAGTTTCTTTCACTGTGAAAGTCCTTGTTTCCAGGGACCTGGAAGGACAGTGAGTGAATTCTCCTTGTGCTATATTGTGCTTAAAAAAAACATTTTTTCTAGGGACAGAAAACTGTAGGTAGGGAGAGTGTCAGTTTCTTTCACTGTGCAAGTCCTTGTTTCTAGGGACCTGGAAGGACAGTGAGTGAATTCTCCTTGTGCTATATTGTGCTTAAAAAAAACATTTTTTCTAGGGACAGAAAACTGTAGGTAGGGAGAGTGTCAGTTTCTTTCACTGTGCAAGTCCTTGTTTCCAGGGACCTGGAAGGACAGTGAGTGAATTCTCCTTGTGCTATATTGTGCTTAAAAAAAACATTTTTTCTAGGGACAGAAAACTGTAGGTAGGGAGAGTGTCAGTTTCTTTCACTGTGAAAGTCCTTGTTTCCAGGGACCTGGAAGGACAGTGAGTGAATTCTCCTTGTGCTATATTGTGCTTAAAAAAAACATTTTTTCTAGGGACAGAAAACTGTAGGTAGGGAGAGTGTCAGTTTCTTTCACTGTGAAAGTCCTTGTTTCCAGGGACCTGGAAGGACAGTGAGTGAATTCTCCTTGTGCTATATTGTGCTTAAAAAAAACATTTTTTCTAGGGACAGAAAACTGTAGGTAGAGAGAGTGTCAGTTTCTTTCACTGTGAAAGTCCTTGTTTCCAGGGACCTGGAAGGACAGTGAGTGAATTCTCCTTGTGCTATATTGTGCTTAAAAAAAACATTTTTTCTAGGGACAGAAAACTGTAGGTAGGGAGAGTGTCAGTTTCTTTCACTGTGAAAGTCCTTGTTTCCAGGGACCTGGAAGGACAGTGAGTGAATTCTCCTTGTGCTATATTGTGCTTAAAAAAAACATTTTTTCTAGGGACAGAAAACTGTAGGTAGGGAGAGTGTCAGTTTCTTTCACTGTGCAAGTCCTTGTTTCCAGGGACCTGGAAGGACAGTGAGTGAATTCTCCTTGTGCTATATTGTGCTTAAAAAAAACATTTTTTCTAGGGACAGAAAACTGTAGGTAGGGAGAGTGTCAGTTTCTTTCACTGTGCAAGTCCTTGTTTCTAGGGACCTGGAAGGACAGTGAGTGAATTCTCCTTGTGCTATATTGTGCTTAAAAAAAACATTTTTTCTAGGGACAGAAAACTGTAGGTAGGGAGAGTGTCAGTTTCTTTCACTGTGAAAGTCCTTGTTTCCAGGGACCTGGAAGGACAGTGAGTGAATTCTCCTTGTGCTATATTGTGCTTAAAAAAAACATTTTTTCTAGGGACAGAAAACTGTAGGTAGGGAGAGTGTCAGTTTCTTTCACTGTGCAAGTCCTTGTTTCCAGGGACCTGGAAGGACAGTGAGTGAATTCTCCTTGTGCTATATTGTGCTTAAAAAAAACATTTTTTCTAGGGACAGAAAACTGTAGGTAGGGAGAGTGTCAGTTTCTTTCACTGTGAAAGTCCTTGTTTCCAGGGACCTGGAAGGACAGTGAGTGAATTCTCCTTGTGCTATATTGTGCTTAAAAAAAACATTTTTTCTAGGGACAGAAAACTGTAGGTAGGGAGAGTGTCAGTTTCTTTCACTGTGAAAGTCCTTGTTTCCAGGGACCTGGAAGGACAGTGAGTGAATTCTCCTTGTGCTATATTGTGCTTAAAAAAAACATTTTTTCTAGGGACAGAAAACTGTAGGTAGGGAGAGTGTCAGTTTCTTTCACTGTGAAAGTCCTTGTTTCCAGGGACCTGGAAGGACAGTGAGTGAATTCTCCTTGTGCTATATTGTGCTTAAAAAAAACATTTTTTCTAGGGACAGAAAACTGTAGGTAGGGAGAGTGTCAGTTTCTTTCACTGTGCAAGTCCTTGTTTCAAGGGACAGAGAAGGACACCTGAAGGTAGCCCTTATTGCTTTTTTCCCATCTCCCTGCAGGCCATCTATTAGAATGTCTGGAAGGCAAACAAGGAGAGGCAGACAGTCAGGAGGCAATAAAAGAGGGCAAGCAGGCTCTGTGTCTGGGGGCAACAGTGCTGGTCGTGGACGCGGTGCATTGTCATCAGCACATGGCCATGGGACACGCTTGTCCTTCTTTTCGGCAGCTGGACATGTTGAGCCACATCATGCCGAAGACTTGGTAGAGTGGATGACCAAGCCCTCCTCCTCCTCCTCATCCTCTCTCACCCAGGCTCAGGGTACTGGAAAAGCAGCTGCCAAAGCGTCCTCTTCCCTGGTATCAATGTCAGACTCATCATCAGTCACTCCTTCCCTAGACCCACCATGTCCTCCTCCTGAGGAGTCCCCCGAACTGTTTCAGCACAGTGTTGGGTACATGCTCCAGGAGGATGCCCAGCGTTTCGAAGGGTCTGATGATGAAACCCAGCTACAGGAAGGCAGTAGCGTGAGAGCAGACAGAGGGGATGCTCAAGAAGGACACCAATCTGGCAGTCATGTTCCAGCAGCTGTAGCATACTGCCAGATTGGCTCCAGTGATGAGGAGGGAGGGGATGATGAGGTCACTGACTCCACGTGGGTGCCTAATAGGAGAGAGGAGGAGGAGGATGAGGAGGAGGCACATCTCCAACGAGACAGGATGCCCTTTGGTGGCCAGCGTAAGGGCAGTACACCGACGGAATCACACCGCAGAGCTCCGCCTGTGCAGGGCGCTGCCTCTGCCCGTCATTCAAAAAGTTCCTTGGTGTGGGCCTTTTTTGAGGCTAGTGCATCAGATCGCACAGCTGCTGTTTGCAACATATGTCTCAAGCGTATATCGCGTGGCCAAAACATCAGCCGCTTGGGTACCACATGCCTGACCAGACATATGTTGACCTGCCATGCAGCTCGTTGGCAAGCCTACCTCAAAGACCCACACCAAAGAACAAAGCGGACCTCTCCTTGCACCGCATCAGCTGGGATCTCCAACCCCACTATAACTTCAGTCCTCTCTGAAACCTGCACTGAGAGGAATGAAGGTGTAGAATTAGGTGTGTCACAGCCAAGTACTTGCGGCCACTCTGCTAGCAGTACACCGACGTCCGATTCTAGCAGGCAAATTTCCCTGCCCCAGCTGCTGGACCGTCGAAAGAAGTTCACTCCCAGCCATCCACATGCCCAGCGGTTGAATGCTAGCTTGGCTAAATTGCTAGCGCTTCAACTGCTGCCTTTTCAGTTGGTAGACTCGGCCCCCTTCCGTGAGTTTGTGCAATGTGCGGTTCCTCAGTGGCAGGTTCCCAAACGCCACTTTTTCTCACGGAAGGCTATTCCGGCTCTCTACCGGCATGTGGAAGGCAATGTCTTGGCCTCGCTGGACAGGGCGGTCAGCGGTAAGGTGCATATTACCGCTGACTCATGGTCCAGCAGGCATGGACAGGGACGTTACCTTTCTTTCACGGCCCATTGGGTCACTCTTTTGGCAGCTGGGAAGGATGCAGGACAAGGTGCAGTAGTGTTGGAGGTTGTCCCACCGCCACGCCTCCAAAATGCTACTACTGGTTGTGACACACCTCTCTCCTCCACCCCCTCCTCTTCTTCTTCCTCCATGGCCTCTTCCTGTGGTTTGTCCTATGAACCAGCGGTGCTCCGTAGCCGTTCACGGGGCTACACAAGTACGCAGGCAAAAAGATGCCATGCCGTGCTTGCGCTGGTGTGTTTGGGGGACAGAAGCCACACTGGGGCAGAGGTCCTGTCTGCTCTGCAGGGCCAGGCCGAGAGGTGGTTGACGCCACGCCAGCTTAAGCCAGGAATGGTGGTTTGCGACAATGGCACCAACCTCCTCTCCGCCCTCCGACAGGGACAACTGACCCATGTGCCCTGTGTGGCTCACGTCCTTAACCTGGTGGTGCAGCGGTTCTTGGGCAGGTACCCGGGCTTACAGGATGTCCTGAGGCAGGCCAGGAAAGTCTGTGTGCATTTCCGCAGATCTTATAATGCCAGTGCTCGCCTGGCTGAGCTGCAAAAGGAGTTGAACCTGCCCAAGAACCGCCTTATATGTGACATGCCCACCAGGTGGAACTCAACGTTGGCCATGCTGCAGCGGCTGCACACGCAGCAGAGGGCCATCAATGAGTACCTGTGCGACTACGGCACCAGGACAGGATCAGGGGAGCTTGGTTTTTTTTCTCCACGCCAGTGGGGCATGATCAGGGATGCATGCACTGTCCTGGCACCATTTGAGGAGGCCACGAGGATGGTGAGCAGTGACAGTGCATGCATCAGTGACACTGTACCTCTTGTCCACCTGTTGGAGCACACGCTGCGTGGAATAATGGACAGGGCACTTGAGGCAGAACAGAGGCAGGAAGAGGAGGACTTCCTTGCCTCTCAAGGCCCCCTTTACCCAGACAGTGTTCCTTCTGTCCCACCCATCGCACAGGAAGAGGAAGAGGAGGAGGAGGAGGAGGAGGAGGAGGATTGTGTCAGCATGGAGGTGGAGGCTGGCACTCAGCATCATCAGCAGCAGTCTTTTAGGGATGATTTACAGTCCCAAGAAACCAGTGGACTTGTACGTGGCTGGGAGGAGGTGACTGCGGATCATGTCGTCCTTAGTGACCCAGAGGACTCCGTAGCGAATGCCTCAGCAAACCTACGCTGCATGGCCTCCCTGATCCTGCAAAGTCTGCGGAAGGATCCTCGTATTCTTCGGATCAAGGAGAGGGACCATTACTGGCTGGCCACTCTCCTTGATCCACGGTACAAGGGTAAGGTTGCGGACCTTATGTTACCGTCGCAGAGGGAGCAGAGGATGAGACAACTCCAGGAGGCCTTGCAGAAAGGTCTGTGCAACGCGTTCCCAGAGACTGGGAGGTTACAAACTCCTGGTCCAGGACAACGAGTTGCTGAGGCTTCGGCCAGTCAAAGAAGGAGCGGTGGGGAAGGTGGCCGTCTGACCGATGCGTTCAGACAATTCTTTAGTCCGCAGCCCCAAAGTATGATTGGTTCCAGCAACCATCGCCAGCGTCTGATAAACATGGTGCAGGAATATCTAGGGGCAAGGTCAGACTTGGACACCTTCCCCACCGAAAATCCTCTGGCTTACTGGGTCTTGAGGATGGATCACTGGCCAGAGCTTGCACAGTATGCAATTGAGCTACTGGCCTGTCCTGCATCCAGCGTTCTTTCGGAACGCACATTCAGTGCTGCTGGAGGATTTGTCACGGATCACAGGGTGCGCCTGTCCACCGACTCGGTTGATCGACTGACTTTCATCAAGATGAACCAGTCTTGGATCACCACCAGCTACCACACACCTGATGCTGATATAACAGACTAATTGATTTTAACATGTCACGTCCCTTCAAGACTGATGCTGATGCTGAGTGCCTGTGCTGTTATGTTGACTGGCTATCCTCCTCCTCCGAGTCCTCAATGATACGATTGATGATGATAGCTTGGAAGATCATTTTTGTTTATGGGTGCCGCCACCAGTGGCTAAGGCCCAATTTTTCAGCCCCTGTTTTACAGGGGCGTGTACTTACAATTTTTTTAGCAATAATTTGCCATAGGGCTCATTGCTGTGCTCCAAGTACAGTATCTGTGAGGGGTTGTAGTGTTGTGCCACCAGTGCCTAAGGCCCAATTTTTCAGCCCCTGTTTAACAGGGGCGTGTCATTACAATTTTTGAAGCAATACTTTGCAACAGGGCTCATTGCTGTGCTCCAAGTACAGTATCTGTGAGGGGTTGTAGTGTTGTGCCACCAGTGCCTAAGGCCCAATTTTTCAGCCCCTGTTCAACAGGGGCATGCAATTACAATTCTTGATGTAATAATTCACAGCAGGGCCCATTCCTGCACCCACCAAGAGTAAGTCTGAGGGCTTACAGTGTTGTGGCAACGCCACCACCACCACCACCACGAAAGGCCCAATTTTTCAGCCCCTGTTCAAAAGGGGCATGTAATTACAATTCTTGATCTAATAATTCACAGCAGGGCCCATTCCTGCACCCACCAAGAGTAACTCTGAGGGCTTACAGTGTTGTGGCAACACCACCACCACCACCACCACCACGAAAAGCCCAATTTTTCAGCCCCTGTTCAACAGGGGCATGCAATTACAATTCTTGATCTAATAATTCACAGCAGGGCCCATTGCTGCACCCACCAAGAGTAACTTTCAGGGCTTACAGTGTTGTGGCACCAGCACCACCATCAAAGCCCCAATTTTTACTACCACTGTTCAACAATTATATGTAATTAAAATTCCTGATATAATAGTTGACAGCAGGGCGTTCCAGCACCAACCAAGAGTAACTGTGAGTGCTTACAGTGTTGTGCCAACACCAACAACTAAGGGGCCTATTTCTGCAGAGTATATACGGCAGGTCCCTACTTTCAAACATCCAACTTACAAACGACTCCTACTTGCAAACGAAAGAAGACAACAGGAAGTGAGAGGAAATCTACCCCTAGAAAGGAAAATTCTCTCCTGTAAGAATAAATATGGGAGAAAGGTGTCTCATCTGTACTGATGCTTTATCAGCAATCCTTGTTTCAAGAAAAACACCACATTTCAAAAACAGTTGTCATTGGGACGGAAAGTGAGGTGAAATGTTCTGAACAGGGGCACAGACAGCAAAACAAATGTTACAGGGGTGATAACCCTTACCTATGTTTCCCAAAAAGTTTAAAAATAGATTTTTGGGCTGGAGCTACACTTCAACAATGTACCTGTTCAAAATTACAAACACATTCTACATAAGAACAAACCTACAGTCCCTGTCTTGTATGCACCGCCTGTATACGGCTGTTCAGAGTATATAGGGCCTTTTTTATTTTATGTGCGGGGTTCCCCTTAATATCCATACAAGACCCAAAGGGGCTGGTAATGGGCTGGGGTGGGGGGGGGGGGGGGGTCATGAGGTAGCTATGCCATTTTTCTTAAAGATTTTCATCCATATTACCGGGACCAGACATTACATTAAAGCCGCAAGCAGTTTTAAATGGCTTTTTTTTCCTTTAGAAGTGTCATTTTGTGCAGGGACAGTTCTAAACACGGGAAACACGTGGCACTTCACAGGCATACTTTAGACACCCCCCAGGTACGATATTTAAAGGAATATTTGACTTTTTTTTTCACTTTATGCATCATTAAAATGACTGCTCCCGAAAAACGACCGTTTTTAAAACTTCTTTTTGCATTGATACATGTCCCCTGGTGCACAACCCGGGTTCCCAAACCCTTTTTAGGACAATAACATGCATAATAGTTGTTATAATTAGCACTTTAGAATTCGAACGTTCGCATCCATTGTATTTAATAGGGTTCTAATGTTCGTACGAACTTTCGGTCCGTTCGCGGGTTCTGGTGCGAACCGAACCCGGGGGTGTTCGGCTCATCACTACTGGAGAGTGCTGCGTTCCTGTATCAGGTTCCCGCCTGGCTGATCACGGAGCTCGCTATTAACTCCTGGGAGGGTGATTCCCACCAAGTGGTGATGACCCTACTGGAAGAGGACCAGGCCAGGCTGGAACAGATTGTAGCATGCCTGGAGGGCTTGTTTGGAGAGAATGTGCCGGTTTCAAATTTGAGGTGGAGGTTCTTTGTCCAGAGGCGACAGGAGGATGAGAGCCTCACTTACTTTGTGGTAGCACTCCAAAAACTCTGGAAATGACTGGAAAAGAGGGATATGTGTGGCTGTGCCAATATAGGCGCCTCAGACCACCTACTAAGGACCCAGCTTGTTTTAGGACTGAAGGCTGGGCCAGTCTGGAGAGCCCTACAGGAGCAGATTAAAGCACAACCCACCATCTCCTTCCATGATACTGTGATGGACATGGTTGTGTGGGAAAAGGAAGATGCAAAGCAATTGCAGCGGTGACACAGAGGTATGAACCGTTACACCTTCCCCTCTGTCGGCCAAACATGCAGCTTTAAGGGAACTAATCCAAGGGTGAGAATCCATTGTGGAGGGGCCCAGAGGAGGACTGGAAGTGCTGGAGGTGTTGCCGCTTTGGACATGTAGCTAAGAACTGTGGCTGGTCAGAATCCAAAAGTACTGCCATTAAACTGGTGGCTTCTGGGGTAGAAGGATGACTCCCAGGACAAAATCCCAATACACCCAAGTCCATGGTCAAGCCAAGTCCAGTAATGAATGTCCTCGTTAATGGAAAAGAGGTCCCATGCCTGATCAACGCTGAGATTTGAGGTCACTGCCATGACTTCAACACTCAACAGTTCAAGACGTGAGATCAGCTGCACCCCTCTTGGTTGTCCCTCAAAGCAGCCAATAACTCGCTCATCCTGGTTGTAGGTGTCATCTGGGTGAAGATTTGGACCAGGGAGGGGATCGTGGTGACTTGCAGCCCAGTAAGTTCATCAGTACCTATTGTTCTGTGGATGAAATTACTGAAAGACTTGGACTTACTCCTCCTACTGGCCAAATCTGAGCAATCAGGCCAGCATGAGCAGGGCTGCAGTCTGCGAGCTGTAAGGCTCAACATGATTCAGGCCTATGAGGCTAACCAGAGGGCTGCGAGTGAACAGATTGAACAAGTGGGAGTTGTCTGTACGCCCCCAAGAAAAAATTATGCCTGGCACCCAGCTCACACCATCATGGTAGTTAGGCTGCAAAGCAGATGAACAACTGGTATGTCACCATATATATAGTAGTAAAATTACAGCTCAAAAGAGCATGCCAGAAGGTCCACTATTCTTCCCCCGGGAGCTGTAAAGGGGTGGGGAGATGTCAAAAAGTAATATGCTCACAAACAGTAACTCCGGCGATGGATGTGGAATCCAGCAAAGGAAAGGAGTAGGCCACCCACCCTAGGGGGAGAGTCAGACAAAAATTACCAGAGAACTGTTCACATGGCAGGCATTGCTAGAATAGTGGACTATATATATGGTGTTGTTCATCTGCTTTGCAGCCTAACCACCATGATGGTGTGAGCTGGCCAGCACTTTGCAACAAACTATACTCTCCTGTGCCTCTCCTTAAGAAGCAAGATCTGTCTCGCGAAACACGTTGAGATCAGTAGCACTGTTGTTTTAGATTGATGGTGGTATCTCAATGGCATATATAGGTTCTATGGAAAGGTTTTTTTTTCTATGTGATTTCATTGAAACATTATTTATGTATTGATGATCTACCATTTTTTGCATTGCATATTGTTTTTAAATGTATGTCAATAAGTTTTTCATATCTTTTACATTTTTTGTTTGAGGTGTGACTCTTCAAAAAGTCCCTTGGGCTACATATTTTTTGTTTTGGACAGGAGGTACTTATTTTGCCCACAGCTGGCAGACTGGGTCCAGAAGGCATGCCAGGAGTGTGAAACCTGTTCTGTGCATAAGGCCCCTCCTGAAAAGACAATGACCATGGTTATTACCCCTTTTGGAGCCCTTTGAACTGGTCACTATGGACTTCTTGACAATATCCAGCTCCCCCTCAGGGTATCGCTATGCCCTGTTTTTTTGTTGACCATTACACCAAGTTTGCTGTAGTAGTCCTCACCACGGACCAGACAGCCCTGACCAAAGCGAAACTGTTTCGGGAAAACGTGGTCCAGCCATATGGCTGTCCCAACTGTATACTCTCGGACCAAGGCTGAAACTTTGAGTCACTGATTTTGTCCAAGCTGTGCCATCTCAGTGGTAACCGGAAGTTGCATACTACTCCTTAAAACCAACAGGGTAATGGAGCAGGGTAATGGAGCTTGTGAACTGTTCAACAGCAACCTGCTGGGCATGCTGCGGACTCTCAAAAAAGGACACTGAGATAGATGGCACAAACATGTAGGGGCCGTGGTGTTGGCCTAGAACAACATGATACATCAGGCCACGGGTCACATGCCCTTCTTCTCGATGTTTGGCGCTATGGCCAGTTACCAGTGGACCTCCTACTAGGCTTCACAGAGAGCTCAATACCCCATACGCCTAGCACCTGGGTGCAGGAACACTGGAATCTGATACAGAAAATCAAGCAGGTAGTGCTGGATAGAAACGGGGACTTGGCTGAGGGCTCTGTCCTAGAAGAACTGCTGCTGCAAACGGGTGTTAGTAAAGCATACCAAGAGTGAAAGAGTCAGTAAACTGGATCCCAAGTGGAAACGCATCCCCTATCAGGTTGGGAGGCAACCTTTTCCTCTCCAACTCCAGTTTATAACGTGATCTCAGAGGTTCTCAACGATATCAAGAGTCGGCTCCATCACAGCCTGTTGAGATCCTGTGTGTCGAGTGGTGATTGCTCTTTCAAACCTGCCATAGATAGAGAAGACTCAAAGTTCATGCATGTCCTACCAGTACAAGAAGTTCTTGATGAATGATACGTGCTTCCTCTTGTGCTAGAGCCTCCTGTTACTACAGACTCAGAAGAGGAGAGCACCAGCACAGTGTCTACAGATGGTCCAGAATCCCCTACGGGCACCGTTGACTGTGTTGCCCTGCTGAGGAGTCAGCCTCAAGCTCGGGTGAAGGGGATGTGGTTGACCCTGCCAACTCCTGGGCATTTGAGGCTTTGGAGCTATAAGCTGAAAATGACTGCTTGAACAGGGATACCAGCGAGGACACTGAGGGCCGACGCCCCACATGGTCCACATGTGGGCCGCTCTCTTTACAATAATCTGACTATGTTGTTTGAACTTCTTCCTGTTGTACCTTTTTGCTAATTGCTGTTCTCATGTTGTTCTTTACTGTGTTTCGATGCCGAGGACAGCCTCTGTCAAAGAAGAAGGAGTGTAGGCAGGTGGAGTCTGTTTTTTCACTGCAGGTGGCGCTCAACCACAGCGGCATTGCAGAAGGAGAGGAAGCCGAAAGGAACTTCATTACTCTGTGGATTACTGGGTCACAGGAGGGCAGCTATACAATTGAATGCTGGCACCCCATGTGACTCTGGCATCCATCTTGGGTCAGGCAGAGGCCATTTAAGCCCATGGCTCTTGGGTTTGGTGCTCTTTTTGCATGTGTCTAATGTAGGGACAGGTCACCCATCTGGCAGGGACAGTGCTAAGGAGAGGTTCCAGTTGAGTAGGGAAAGTGCAGGGACATGCCATCCTTCATGGAAGCTTCCCCACTTGGGTATGGGCCAGACCTCGAGACAGATGCTATTGGCACACCTGAGACCTACTGCTACCACATATCTCTGTTGCCTTCTGTGAGTGTTGCCGGTCAGGTTGCCTTTCTGCTGGGCTTGTTGTATATTACTATACTACCGAACTTTAACTTGAATACAGTTCTGGTACAGTTCTGCACCCATCCACAAGCATACTTGGGGGATGCCTTAAATCTACACATGTGGTGCGCCAGTACAATGTACTCCAACAAGCCTATTGCAATTATCCATACCAGACTTTCTATCTGCAACCCTGGGCTGGTGGGCTTCATCCCTGCAACCCTGTGCTGGTGATTGTGAGAGTCTGCAGGGGACTTTTTTTAGAAAAAGTGGGCCCTCATTCAAACAAATAAAAAAATGTTTAAAAATTGAATTAAAAATTATTTACCTTTTTTTTATATATTATCACCAGTCAGTATCCCTAATCACTGCCACACCAGTCATATGATGATGCTGTACAGCACATGTGATAGCATATATATATATATTGTTTTATTTTTTTTGTTTGTTTTTTAAATGTTAAAATTTTTTGAATTGTGACAAAAAAATTACAACTTTAAAACACATGCCATGCCTACTAAATGCCTTGGACTGTCTACTTTCCAAAAATAGGTCATTTGGGGGTTATTTGTATTGTCCTGGCATATTCAGGCCTCAAGAAATGAAATAGGCCAGCAGTACATCAGGATTGATCAATTTTCAGATATATCCCATAGTTTGTGGACTTTCCTGCAGACTGAATAATATACACTGATATGTGATATGTTTACCAAAGAAATGTAGCAGAATACATGTTGTCCTAAATTTATGAAGAAAGAATATTTATTTGGAAACATTTATAACAGAAACTAAGAAAAAAGTGTTTTTTTCTTTCTAAAATTTTCAAAGTTTTTTCATTTATATAGCAAAAATAATAAAAAAAAACAGAGGTGATCAAATATCACCAAAAAAAAACGTTATTTGCGTGAAAAAATTGATATAAATTTAATTTGGGTACAATGTAAGATAAGTAGTGTTGAGCGAACCCGAACTGTAAAGTTCGGGTCCGTACCGAACTTTAGCTTTTTCCGGAACCCGAACCCGGACTTTGCGCAAAAGTCCGGGTTCGGGTTCGGCAATCTAATTACGCAGTTAGAAATGCTTCAGGGGCCAGCCAATCACCTTTTGATTAGCTGGTGTGCCCTTAGAAGCCATCATAGCCATGCCTACTAATGGCATGGCTGTGATTGGTCAGTGCAACATGTGACCCAGCTTCTATATAAGCTAGAGGCACACAGCACACACGTCACTCTGCTTCAGAATAGATAGGGAGAGGATCTTGTCTGCTGCTGCTGCTTTTAGGGAGAGATAGAAAAATACATGAGTTAGTCCTGATTCTGGAATCTGAGGGAAAAGATAGAGACAGTGTAGTGTAGGGCCAGGTTCCTGTTTTTTGCTTTTAGGGAGAGAGATATATTATATAGGAATAGGAGTCCAGATTCAGAGATATAACTCAGCGATCTGCATAGGTTTACCTGTTTGTGTTGCAGTGCAGTCTTTTTACACTGCTATGAGCCCAGTGTCAGAGAAAATCTACCTTTTATCTGCAAGCTCAGTGCACCAGCACTGCATATATTACGTTGAGAGATACACCATTTCCATACTGTGGGTGTATTCTGCTCTTGGAAAAAGATCCATTTAGGACAAAAAAAAAGGCACTTTATTGTGCTCTTTTCCAAAAGACCCATTAAGGGCAAAAAAAAATAAAAAATTCCATTTTATTTTGCTCGTGCAAAAAAAGACCCGTTTAGGGCAAAAAAAAAAAAAAAATTTGCACTTTAATGTACGCTTGCAAAAAGACCCATTTAGGGCCACAAAAAATATTTTGCAGTGTGTTATACATATGTGGAGGCGTGTGAAATAAACCATTTCTATATATTTGTCTTCTACTGTGCTATACTAAAAAAACAACATTTTTTTTGAATAGCATTTTCTGCAGTTCTGTAGCTGTGCGATTCAGCGGTTACATACTGTGGGTGTGTTGTGGTCTTCCAAAAAACGCCATTTAGGGCCACAAAAAATATTTTGCAGTGTGTTATACATATGTGGAGGTGTGTGAAATAAACAATTTCTATATAGTTTTCTTCTACTGTGCTATACTAAAAAAAAACATTTTTTTTGAATAGCATTTTCTGCAGTTCTGTAGCTGTGCGATTCAGCGGTTACGTACTGTGGGTGTGTTCTGCTCTTCCAAAAACACCCATTTAGGGCAACATCCTAAATTTGGAAAATATGAGGAGAAGGTCAAAGGGACGTGGTGGCCCCGGTCTTGGTGCTGCTGGTGGAGCTCCTGTTGCAGGGAGAGGACGTGGTGGATCTGTGCCAGATACACGCACAAGTGAAACACCTTCCTCAGGTGCGAGTAGGCGACCGAGCCTGTGGCGGTATTTTGTCGCGCCTAATGAGGCTGTACGAATGTTTAGGCTAGGACAAGTACAGGCGATAGTAGATTGGGTTGCTGACAGTGCCTCGGGTTCCTTCACATTGTCTCCCACCCACTCTTCTGATGAAAGATCAGAGTTGGCACCTGAAACCCATGTCCATCAGTCTTTCACCTCACCCCCTTGCAAATCAGCCAAGCAGTCTGAGCCCCAAATCATGCAGCAGTCTGGAACATGGTCCCCTACACGAGGCGGCACCCTAAGACTCCTCGACCCTTAGCAGACTCCAGACGAAGGCTCTGGACTCCAGGCTTTACTCCCGCACCTAGGCCTCCATACCCAGGGCAGCAGGAACTCCAGGATAGTACCTCACCCCAGGCTAAAGGTACCCGAGATGGAACAGGAACACATGCACCCAGGCCGAAGGCACCTGGGCGTGGACCCCACTGGACATCAGCCCCCAGGCCAAAGGTCTGCCCCTTTTATATGCTCTCCCGGCATGCACAGCAGGTTCCCCGCCCCGCTGTACTACTGCCAAGAGGGGACACAAAAGGCACAGCACTGTATTGGTGGTTCAACCCTAGCCTACCATGGCAGCGCCACCTGTAGGCCGCAGGGAACTGCACACCAATACTGTCCCCCGAGGACAAAATGGTCCATGAATCCTACAGAATTAGGGTGTTTGAGCCTATTTACCACTCAAACACTTCCCTTAAATTTAGCACCCCGCTACATTTTTATTTCAAAGTATTTTATTTTCCCACTAGCTTATCCATTAAATTGAATAATTTATTCCAGAAAGGGCGTATTCTGGGGCATTCCCACCATATGTGTGGCATCGTGCCGTTGAGTTTCTGAGGTTCTTAATGACTTCCCGTACCTCTTCTGCTGAAAAGGGGGCCTCTAGCATATTTTTTTATTTTTTTATTTTTTTATGTTATTTTAAGTTATTTCCCTATCCACATTTGTTTGCAGAGCACTTGCCATGCTCTTAACAACATTTTTCTGCCATTTGCAGCCCTCTAGCCCTTTCCATAACTTTTTAGAGCCTTTTTAGTCCTTAGAAGTCCGGGTCCCCATTGACTTCAATGGGGTTCGGGTTCGGGTTAAAGTTCGGTCCCGAACCCGAACTTTTTTCCGAAGTTCAGCCGAACCCGTCGAACCCGAACATCCAGGTGTCCGCTCAACTCTAAAGATAAGATAAGATAAGATAAGAAAATACTTTATTGTCATTGTATGCATACAACAAAATTTTTTAACATACTCTCAATTTGCACAACCGAGCAATTTCCAGTTAAAGTAGCGCAGTGCTGAATAGTAAAAAATACCCTGGTCATGAATAGAGATGGGCTGAACACCCTCCTGTTCGGTTTGCAGCAGAACTCCTGAACAGGGGAAAAGCTTAGCCCTGAACCACAAACCCCATTGAAATCTATGGGAGCCGAACATGAGCAATCAAAAGTTCCTATTTTGAAGGCTTATATGCAAGTTATTGGCCATAAAAGGGGCCATGGGGGTACTGCCCCGGGGGACACGTATCAATGCAAAAATGTTTTTTAAATAATAATAATCTTTAAAGGAGCATTGATTTTAATGATGCTTAAAGTGAAATAATAAAAATGAAAAAATGATTTTAACCAATTAAGGACCGAGCCTGTTTTTCAGACTCGGTGTTTACACGTTAAAAACTATTTTTTTTGCTAGAGAATTACTTAGAACCCCCAAACGTTATAAAAACACCCTAGAGAATAAAATGGCGGTCATTGCAATACTTTTTGTCGCACACTATTTGCGCAGTGGTCTTACAAGCGCACTTTTTTTGGAAAAAAAACACTTTTTTTAAATAAGACAACAGTAAAGTTAGCCCAATTTTTTTTTTATATTGTGAAAGATAATGTTACTATTTAAGAAAGGGGAGGGGTGTATCCGCGCTAACTCTGATCTCCTGTGAATACTCTAAAACCATATAAGGTAAAAAGAGTAAGTGGAAAAAAATGTGAAGGGTATCATGTATATGATTAGATACACATGGAAAACATATATATATAAATATAAATATATACATATATTTTCTATTTGGCTTTAGGTGCTGCAAATGAATAACTGGAATATGCAATTACAAATATATAAGAAATAAAAAATAAATGCGCAACCTCTAAGTGACAAATACTATACTAAAAATTTGCAGCTGACATGGTGCTGCAATATGGTGTATGTAAAACAACAAACAAACTTTTCATAAAAAGCACAACAAAGTTCATAGAAGGGATGGCCACTCGGAATATTATCCTATATTCCCCACATTGAAGATGGGTGCAGGTAAAAATTCAACACTTCCCAACTTGCTCAGGTAGAAAATGGATGTACAAACTGCTTACCAGATCAGACGGATCCCCATTACAGGGATCTTTTGAGGCTCAATGTCCTTCACGGATCACTCAGATGGTAGGAACCCAGCAGCACATCCAGCGGGAACTCCAAGGAACACGTCTGCTGAGGCAGGGAAAAACCGAACCACCTTTCTGTTGCTCAGCTTGTCAATTCCCCCTCCAGGCGTGTTAGATTGTATAGTGGGATTAAAAGGAAAAAAGACGCTTCATGGTGCAATATTCTTAAAAATAAGATACCCTTTATTTGCAATCCTGGGTATTATACATGAAAGCGCCAAACTTTTCAAACGAAAAAAAGGATTCTCAGCTGCGGTGTGATCCGAACAGCTGATGCGTGGTGACGTCAGGATCTTTCAGCTCCGCCCGACGCTGCGTTTCTCCGTATGAGGCTTTGTCTGGGAGAGGAGGCTGGATACGGACGTCACACACCACAAGTTATATATCCGCAGGTAAGGTTGACACCGGAAATTCCAAAGCAACCTACATCCGGGTATCACGATTCATTCCTCTTACTGAAAAATGCAAACGTGATCCCACAGCAGTCAGATAACTAACCATTGGTGGGACATGCAGTGACATTACACATATCACCCGCACATCCCAGCAACGGAACTACTGAGAACTAAAACAAAACATCTCTCACATTTAAAAAAATGTTGTTACTACCCAGTTTTTAATGTACACTGCTACCCTAAAAAAGACTTTTACTAGTACCTGCTGCAAAAGTTTCATAAACCCTTATCCATTTATAAAAATCAATTTATACAAAAAAACAATTTTATAAAAAAACAATTCATAAAAATGAACTTTCTTTAAAATATATTTAAAATGCGATTCAATTTCCTCTCCTTACACGACCATTTATTGGTATGCAAAAAAGAAATTAAATCAATAAAACCCATACATATGAACATAAACACAAATTTATGTATACATATATATGTGCACAACCCTCCAATACCCTGTATCTCACCCCTCCAGTGTCAGTAAAACAAACGGGCACATAAAGGATAGATGGGTATTTATATACACATATATATACATATATACATATATATATATGTAACACAACCTTTTATGGATATCATTACAATTGTTTATCATACATTTCAGAAACACATTAAACATATCAAACATGTCTTAAAATAATGACCTCTAGTGGTATATGTATAAACTGACCAAAAGAAAACTCTAGGGTAATAGATGGCCTAGTATGTTCCCAAGAGACTCTACCACACATTGGCAATTTCAGGCATATTTCCAAAAAGTGGCAGTGACCCCTATTGGTATATGTGGGAACCACCCAAAACATTCCCAAAGAAATTTTAAACAAATGGGTGGCCTAATGTGATCCTATAACTAAAAAGGATATAACTGTAAATAAAAACAACTGAAGTGTATAAAAAATGTCCTTCCTAACCATTATTAATATAACAGTTTATATCCCACTCAATGTTAAGGCCATATGGCCGATAACATTGGAGGTCAAAAATCCACCGCGTTTCTCTGCGGGATATTTGCCGCTTCAGATCGCTACCTCTCCAATGTGGGGTATAAGCTTCAATGCCTATCACTTCTAAGAGGGATGGATCTCTATTATGGCACAAATGAAAGCGCCAGGAGACACTATGATCTTTGAACCCCCTCCGAATATTGGAGAGGTGTTCTCCTATTCTGATCTTTAGGGCACGGGTGGTCCTTCCCACATACTGAAACCCACATGGACAACGCAGCAGGTATATCACCCCCACTGTTGTACATGTAATAAATCCAGATATTTTAAATTACCAAACATGGTCACTTGTGGAGGAGGATCTACCATACTCGGGGCTATAAGGTCTTTCAAGTTTTGGGGCCTACACTTCCAGAAAAGCCTCAGGTCCTGTTTAGAAGGAATCAAAACTTGAAAGACCTTATAGCCCCGAGTATGGTAGATCCTCCTCCACAAGTGACCATGTTTGGTAATTTAAAGGGCTTCTTTCCTTGCAGAAGATGCAAGGTATGTAAGTCCTCAAAAACCTTAAAGACCTCCTCTTTTTCTTCCAATACCACCTCTAAAGAATTTAAAATATCTGGATTTATTACATGTACAACAGTGGGGGTGATATACCTGCTGCGTTGTCCATGTGGGTTTCAGTATGTGGGAAGGACCACCCGTGCCCTAAAGATCAGAATAGGAGAACACCTCTCCAATATTCGGAGGGGGTTCAAAGATCATAGTGTCTCCTGGCACTTTCATTTGTGCCATAATAGAGATCCATCCCTCTTAGAAGTGATAGGCATTGAAGCTTATACCCCACATTGGAGAGGTAGCGATCTGAAGCGGCAAATATCCCGCAGAGAAACGCGGTGGATTTTTGACCTCCAATGTTATCGGCCATATGGCCTTAACATTGAGTGGGATATAAACTGTTATATTAATAATGGTTAGGAAGGACATTTTTTATACACTTCAGTTGTTTTTATTTACAGTTATATCCTTTTTAGTTATAGGATCACATTAGGCCACCCATTTGTTTAAAATTTCTTTGGGAATGTTTTGGGTGGTTCCCACATATACCAATAGGGGTCACTGCCACTTTTTGGAAATATGCCTGAAATTGCCAATGTGTGGTAGAGTCTCTTGGGAACATACTAGGCCATCTATTACCCTAGAGTTTTCTTTTGGTCAGTTTATACATATACCACTAGAGGTCATTATTTTAAGACATGTTTGATATGTTTAATGTGTTTCTGAAATGTATGATAAACAATTGTAATGATATCCATAAAAGGTTGTGTTACATATATATATATGTATATATGTATATATATGTGTATATAAATACCCATCTATCCTTTATGTGCCCGTTTGTTTTACTGACACTGGAGGGGTGAGATACAGGGTATTGGAGGGTTGTGCACATATATATGTATACATAAATTTGTGTTTATGTTCATATGTATGGGTTTTATTGATTTAATTTCTTTTTTGCATACCAATAAATGGTCGTGTAAGGAGAGGAAATTGAATCGCATTTTAAATATATTTTAAAGAAAGTTCATTTTTATGAATTGTTTTTTTATAAAATTGTTTTTTTGTATAAATTGATTTTTATAAATGGATAAGGGTTTATGAAACTTTTGCAGCAGGTACTAGTAAAAGTCTTTTTTAGGGTAGCAGTGTACATTAAAAACTGGGTAGTAACAACATTTTTTTAAATGTGAGAGATGTTTTGTTTTAGTTCTCAGTAGTTCCGTTGCTGGGATGTGCGGGTGATATGTGTAATGTCACTGCATGTCCCACCAATGGTTAGTTATCTGACTGCTGTGGGATCACGTTTGCATTTTTCAGTAAGAGGAATGAATCGTGATACCCGGATGTAGGTTGCTTTGGAATTTCCGGTGTCAACCTTACCTGCGGATATATAACTTGTGGTGTGTGACGTCCGTATCCAGCCTCCTCTCCCAGACAAAGCCTCATACGGAGAAACGCAGCGTCGGGCGGAGCTGAAAGATCCTGACGTCACCACGCATCAGCTGTTCGGATCACACCGCAGCTGAGAATCCTTTTTTTCGTTTGAAAAGTTTGGCGCTTTCATGTATAATACCCAGGATTGCAAATAAAGGGTATCTTATTTTTAAGAATATTGCACCATGAAGCGTCTTTTTTCCTTTTAATCCCACTATACAATCTAACACGCCTGGAGGGGGAATTGACCAGCTGAGCAACAGAAAGGTGGTTCGGTTTTTCCCTGCCTCAGCAGACGTGTTCCTTGGAGTTCCCGCTGGATGTGCTGCTGGGTTCCTACCATCTGAGTGATCTGTGAAGGACATTGAGCCTCAAAAGATCCCTGTAATGGGGATCCGTCTGATCTGGTAAGCAGTTTGTACATCCATTTTCTACCTGAGCAAGTTGGGAAGTGTTGAATTTTTACCTGCACCCATCTTCAATGTGGGGAATATAGGATAATATTCCGAGTGGCCATCCCTTCTATGAACTTTGTTGTGCTTTTTATGAAAAGTTTGTTTGTTGTTTTACATACACCATATTGCAGCACCATGTCAGCTGCAAATTTTTAGTATAGTATTTGTCACTTAGAGGTTGCGCATTTATTTTTTATTTCAAAGATAATGTTACGCCAAGTAAATTGGTACCCAACATGTCATTCTTCAAAATTGCGCCCGCTCGTGGAATAGCGTCAAACTTTTACCATTAAAAATCTCCATAGGCGGCGTTTAAAAAATTCTACAGGTTGCATGTTTTGAATAACAGAGGAGGTCTAGGGCTAGAATTATTGATCTCGCTCTACCGATCGCGGCGATACCTCACCTGTGTGGTTTGAACACCGTTTTCATATGCGGGCGCTACTCACATATGCGTTCGCTTCTGCGCGCTCGTTGGGCCGGGGCACTTTAAAAAAAAAAAAAGACCTCAGATCTCATATTTAGACTAAAATGCAATAAAAAAAATGACAAAAATTAAATGGCCCTTTAAGAGGTATGGGCGGAAGTGATGTATTGACGTTGCTTCCGCCCTGCCATGGTATGGAGACAGGTGGGGGCCATCTTGCCCTCACTCGTATCCATACCCAGCCACGGATAGGATGCAATCGCCTCCACCGCTACCGATGGCTCCGGTAAGCGGCAGAGGGCGTGGGAGAGCGACGGGCCCTCTCCCGCCACTAATAACGGTGATCTTGCAGTGAATCTGCCGCAGAGACCACTATTATCGTTTACCGAACCGCCGCCTGAAGAGATGGATACCTCGGTTGTGGCAGCAGCTGCTGCTATTCACGAGATATCCCTCTTCAAAGTCAGGACGTATATAGTCGTGCGGCGGTCGGTAAGTGGTTAAATATAGTTTCTGGGGGGTACCCTTAGTCTGCCTGTAAAGTGGCGCAAACAATAATTGTTTGTCTCTGTAGTTTATCTCACCCAGCTTAGAGGTGAGATGGGGGGTCTTATTGATGCCATATCTCACTATAAAGAGGACCTGTCATGCCAAATTCCTATTACAAGGTAATTTACGTTTGTTTACCCTGTCCCCGTGTGCTCACACGGAGAAGCGAATGCATATGTAAGTCTCGCCCACATATGAAAACGCTGTTCAAACCACACATGTCAGCTGTCGCAGCGAACATTAGAGCAAGAGCAATAATTCTAGCCCTAGACATCCTCTGTAACTCAAAACATGTAACCAATAAAAAAATTAAAGCGTTGCTTATGGGGAGTTTTCAGTACCCAAGTTTGGCGCCATTCCACGAGCGTGTGCAATTTTGAAGCGTGACATGTTAGGTATCTATTTACTCAACGTAACTTCATCCTTCACATCACAAAAATTGGGCTAACTTTACTGTTTTTTGCTTTTTTTAAAGCACGAAATGTTTGAAAAACTGCTGCGCAAATACCGTATTCTCTAGGGTCCCTGCTAAAAAAAAAATACATAATGTTTGGGGGTTCTCTGTAATTTTCTAGCAAAAAAAATATGATTTTTACATGTAGGAGAGAAATGTCAGAATTGGCCTGGGTGGCAAGTGGTTAAAGGGATTGTAAATCCTATTTTTTTTGTTTTAAATAACAAACATGTCATACTTACCTCCACTGTGCGTCCGTCTTGCATAGAGTGGCCTCGGTCCTCCTCTTCTTGGGTCCCCCAGGCGGCGCTGGTGGCGCCTCCCCGCATCGAGAGTCCACGTTGGAGAAGGCTCTTCTAAGGTGGACATCCGTGCGGGCGCGCTCCCGAGTCCTGCTTCTGTGTACTTTCACACAGAATGCAGGTCTTGGCCCCGCCCCCAGCGCCTGTGTTATTGGATTTGATTGACAGTAGCGGGAGCCAATGGCTGTGCTGCAATCAATCTATCCAATCAAGAGCTGAGACAACAGGCAGAGAGGTAGAGCGCGTCTCCACTGAGGGCACGAACGGGCTCAGGTGAGTAAAATGGGGGGGGCTGGTCAGTAAGAGTCGTTTTTTCACCTTAATGCATCCTAAAACACGAGGGTTTACAACCCCTTTAAGAGGGCAGTAGTTTTAGATACTAGCCTGTAGGTGGCACTAAAGTAGCAGGCCTCCTCCTCCTAGTGGAACATGATACTTTGTTATTCTAAATAATGGATATAATGTCTCTACAGTATGTTACTTTAACCCCACGCAAATATACTGTGGCAGGGCGGTCCTCCTACGTGAAATCGCATACAGGTACGTGATGTCGTGCAGTGGGTCTGGAGCGTGCGCGATGGCCGCCGGGAGCCGCCGATCATTCACAGGAGAGTTGTAAACAAGGCAGACTGCCGTTCTGTGAGGGAGGAAGATGGAGATCTTGTGTTTCTGCTAAGCAGGAACACAGATCTCTGTCTTCCTCCAGTCACAGCATTCCTCCACACACTTAACCCTGTGATTGCCCCTGATGTTAACCTCCTTCCCTGCCAGTGTCATTTATACAGTGTCAGTGCATATTTTTTAGCACTGCTCACTAGACAGCGCACTGCCGAAAACTTTGTTCGTTTTCGTTTTAGTTACATTTGTTTTCAGGTCATTCGTTATGATCACAATTCGTAAATTCGAAAATTAGTAAATTCAAAAAAAAAATTGAACTCGTAAAATCGAAAATTGAAAATCTAAAATAACTAACAAAAAAAAACTTAACTATTACTAACTATTAAATTATAGGTGTTGGAATTTCCTTTCTAATTTGGCTGTTAGTGAACATAACGAATTCAAATTTATCCAAAGTTATGAATTATCCAAAATAACGAATGCCGTATCTCGACAAATGGAATGGAACAAATTAATAATAATAAATAACAATAATTATAATAATTTTTATATTATTATTATAATTATTTATTATTCAGTTGAAAGGAACTTCTAATACCTATAATTTAATCGTTACCAATAATTACGTTTTTATTAGTTAGCTATTTCAGATTTTTGAATTTTTGGAGTTTTCGGATTTTAGAATTTCGAATTTCCGAATAAAAAATTTTTTGGAGAATTTACGAATTCACAATTTTTGGAGAATTGACAAATTTTTTCGAATTAACAAATTTTAGAATATTCAAATTTACGAATATTCGAAAAAAAATTGTTAAACACGTTTTCGTTAATTTGGATATTTCCGAATTAACGAATTTGTTAAAATTTGTTAAAAAACTAATTCGGAACTAAACAAATTGCACATGTCTCCTGATCACTGTTTTAGTGGAAAAAGCGTCAAAAGTATCAGTTAGGTGTCCGATTTGTCCGCTGAAATGTCGCAGTCCCGCTAAAAATTGCTTTTTGCCGCCATTACTAGTAAAAAAAAAAAAATTCCATAAAAATATTCCATAGTTTGTTGACACTATAACTTTTGCACCAATCAATATACACTTCTTGTAACATTTGATTTTTACATTTTTTTATTGGGTATGTTTTATAGCAGAAAGTAAAAAATATTGTTTGTTTTTTTTCAAAATTGTCAGCTTTTATTTGTTTATAGCGCAAAAAATAAAAACTGCAGACGTGATCAAATCCCACCAAAAGAAAGCTCTATTTGTGGGGGGAAAAATAACATCAATTGTATTTGGGTACAGCGTCACACGGCCGCGCAATTGTCAGTTAAAGTAATGCAGTGCCGTATCACAAAAAATTGCCTGGTCATGAAGGGGGGGGGGGGGGAGGGGGGTAAAACCTTCCAGGGCTGAAGTTGAAGGAGAAGATTCCACATTAAAATGATTTCTAGTTTTTTGTTAAAATCTGTTAAAGGTATATTAGGAGAAATAGGCTGCTGTCATCCTGGATACCTCATCTCTAATTTGGATAATCAGAACACATCATGCAAAAGCAGACTTTAAAAAAGCCAACAACAAGTGATATATTACAATTACAATAAATCTTTATTATAAATACAGCTTAAAATTAATTTTTCATCCAAGTGATACAAAAATAATAATAAAAAATATACATATTCGCAATTGTAGTTCAGTTTACAATAATCTCCCTTAGAGAGTTTCGGCGCACTCCCAGCTGCTGAAATATATATATATATATTTTTTTGTTTCATTCCTCATTTGAGCTCATCAATGTCATGTCATAGAAATTGTGTTGATCACAGTAATTACAGCACCAGCTGGGAGTGAAAAATATGACTCTCCCTCGACGCGTTTCTCAAAAATAAATTCAGTTTCCTCAGGAGTCTAAAGGAGTCTAAAGGAGATAGTATTGAAAGATAGAGAAATACATAAGAATACATACCAATCCAAAAATCATATATACAATGCTGTGAAAAAGTATTTGCCCATTCCTGATTTTTGCATTTTTTTGCATATTTGTCACACTTAAATGATTCAGATCATCAAACTAATTTTAATATTACGCAAAGATACATAAATAAAAAATTCAGGCATTAAATGATAATTTCCTTTATTAAGGGAAAAATCTGTCCAAACCTGCCTGGCCCTATGTGCAAAAGTGAAGCCTCGTACACACGGCCGAGATTCTCGTCAGGAAAAAACCTGCCGTTTTTCCTGACGAGATTCTTGACAAGAATCTTGTCCCGGCCGAGTGTACACACGCTCCATTCAAAAGAACCGCCGTTCTTTTGAATAGCACGAACGCGGTGACGTCATCGACTACGACGAGCGTGCGTTCGTCACATTCGATGCCGTCGCCGCCATCTTGCTTCACCCTACCTATGCCTTGGAAGCTACTGCGCATGCGTCAAAGTAATTTCGAGCATGTGGGCAGGTAAGTATACGCACGCTCGGGTTTCTCGTCGGGAAACAGGCCGACAAGAATCCCGGCGAGAAAATAAAGAGCTGGATCTCTATTTTTCTCGTTGAGATTCTGGGCAGATTTCCCGACGAGAAACCTGAAAGCCTCGTACACACGCACGGTTTCTTGCCGAGAAAACCGGTCTTGTGTACGAGGCCTGATTTCCCCCCCCCTTGAATCATGAATAAACTGTGAGTAACCACTTTTTTGGAAAGATGAGTTAAATTTCACTTGCTACACTCAGGCCTGATTACTGTCAGACCTGTTGAATCAAGAAATCAGAAAGAAGCTGTCTGGCAAAGTGAAGCACGCTAAAAGATCTCCAAAAAAATAGTTTTATGTATCGCTGGCAGATCTAACCTTTCTAAAAATGATTTGTATGTAGTTTACAATAAGCATTTTTATTGCTTTTGAACAAAAAAGATTTATATACTCTCTCTCTCTATATATATATTTAAAAAAAATATATATATATATATATATATATATATATATATATCTAGATATATATCTAGATCTAGATATATATCTAGATATATCTTTATATTTATATATACATATTTTTTTTATTACATTTTTTTTTATTTACATATTTTTTTTAATATACAGTAAATTTTACATATATATATATACTGTATATCTGACTATAGTGCTTAAAACAATATACACATGACCATCAAATAACTATCAAACAGCATAAATAAATATCAACTGCTTTGATAGACCCCACCAGTAAAAAGAGGTCAATAGCGCTTTGCAGTAATAAACTAGCACTGATTCCACTCGCTAGATACTCATAGTCCACAGCTCCCAGTGAGATGTCAATCATATAAAACATGAGAGGAAAGACCCATAGTGTAGATCATTCATATAATAATTTATTCCAAAGTAAATTACACTCACATTTTAGAGGTCAGAAAACAGCATATCCAAGAGAACTCCTGGTGTACACAAGCCCCGCCCGACTCCTCCCAGCGTGATTGCGTCACCGCCTACCTCACGCGTTGCACCCAATGGGCTTTCTCAAGAGTATGGGCTGGTCTTTTGAGAAAGATTATCAGGGGTGCTTTAAGCGCAGGATTAATGAAAAAATATTTTACATTTTGGGGTGTATTTCTCTCTATTTTTTGACCAGAAGAATAGAATAGGTTTGGTGTAACATGTTTAAAATCATGTAATGTTGTGCGTTTTAACTTTATGTAGGTTTTTTTGTTTTATAAAAAAAAAAGTAAATTTACCAAAAATTCTGCAGTTCTAATACCTCAGATATCTATTTTATGATACAGTTGTGTTATTACAGGTATTCTTAATATATTATTATAATAATCATTTTATTTTATTAACCCCTTGCTGACCAGCGCACGACCATATACGTCGGCAGAATGGCATGGACAGGCAGATGGGCGTACAGGTACGTCCCCTTTAAAAAGCGGCATTGTGGGCGCGCGCTCGCGCCGCCGCGAGCTCTGTGACTTCGACCGCGGGTCCCGCGGATTCGATGTCCGCGGGGATACCTGCGATCGTCTCACAGAGAGGAAGAACGGGGAAATGCTGATGTAAACAATCATTTCCGCTTTTTTTCTAGTGACAGGACACTGATCACTGCTTCCTGTAATCGGGAGCGGTGATCAGTATCGTGTCACACGTAGCCCATCCCCCCTACAGTTAGAAGCACTCCCTAGGACACACTTAACACCTTCTGCGCCCCCTCCTGGTTAACCCCTTCACTGCCAGTCACATTTACACAGTAATCAGTGCATATTTATAGCACTGATCGGTGTGTAAATGTGAATGGTCCCAAAATAGCGCCAAAAGTGTCCGATGTGTCCGCCATAATGTCGCAGTCATGATAAAAATCGCCGCCATTACTAGTAAAAAAAAAATATATTAATAAAAATGACATAAAACTGTCCCCTATTTTGTAGATGCTATAACTTTTGTGCAAACCAATAAAAAAAAAACGCTTATTGCGTTTTTTTTTACCAAAAATATGTAGAAGAATACGTTTCGGCCTAAAGTAAGGAAAAAAAATGTTATATATTTTTGGGGGGATATTTATTATAGCAAAAAGTAAAAAATATTGCTTTTTTTTTTTCAAAATTGTCGCTTTTTTTGGTTTATAGCGCAAAAAATAAAAACCGCAGAGGTGATCAAATACCACCAAAAGAAAGCTCAATTTGTGGGGAAAAAAGGACGTCCATTTTGTTTGGGAGCCACGTCGCACGACCGCGCAATTGTCAGTTAAACTGACGCAGTGCCGAATCGCAAAAATGGTCCGGGGCTTAAGTGGTTAATATTATTATTTATATATCACCATGAAATTGTTGCTTTTTTTATATGCTTTAAAATGCTTCCACCAGCTCAAAAATGTGTCCCTGCCAACAATTGTAAAATGTCTATTTTTTATTTATGTAGTAAGTTAAAAGTTTAAATGTATTTCTAGCAATTTTTTATTTTATGGGCAGAAGATAGAATGATTATATTCCCTGACAGTTTTATTTTTTGCTCTCTGTGGTTTTCTTTAATAGACATCTGCAGAATGAAAAAATGTGTCTTGTTTAGTTTCAGATTCAATTTGTTAAGTTCCTTGCAGTGTTTGGTTTCATTCATAATAAAATTTGTTTCATTGAGTTTCATTGCGTTTCATTTATTTGTTTTCAACCGGATTATCATTTTTCCAATGAATTTGAAATATTCAGATCGAATGTGAATCAAAAATAAAGAATCAATCTAAATTCATTGTGAAGAATAGCTAGTTTTATTCTGTTCAAAATTCTAATTTCGGGAAGATGGACATATTATTTTTATTGTATTCTTTTCTATTTGAAATTCGCATTGCGGAAGATGGGCACATTCTTTTTATTTTATTCTATTCTAAATTCAAGTTTTAAAAATCGAATTTTGGAGGCTGTCTACAATTTTTAAATTTTATTCTATTCTATTCTAATCTATTCTATTTTTTTTACAATTCTGTTTTATTATTTTCTATTACAATCTTCTCTTTTCTATTCTAAACTATTATTTTATATTCTATTTCATTCTTTTTTTTATTACTTTCTTTTATATTCTATTGTATTTCCTTCTATTATTTTATTTCCCATTCTATATTATTCTTTTTCTCTTTTATTCTATTAATTTCTATTTTATTCTATTATTTTAGATTCTATTCATTTTTTTATAGTCTATTCTATTATTTTCTATTCTATCTATTCAGTTTTATTTTATTGTATTGTTTTAGTTTCTATTCTATTCTATTCTAAAAAGCAGCCTAAATAGGAATAATCATATTTTATTCCTAATTGTATGTATTGCACTATGTTTCCATTTCAAATTCATTTTTGAATTCAAACTAATATTCAAATTTGAATTTGGATAATTTGTTTTGTTATCATTTATTTTGGATTCATTGAAATTTGTTACTATTGTAATTAGGGTTGTCCCGATACTGATACTAGTATCGGTATCAGTACCGATACAGAGCATTTGCCCAAGTACTTGTACTCGGGCAAATGCTCCCGATGCTTCACCCGATACCTGGACAGTCAGCGGTGATCAGTGTGTGGGAGATCACCGCTGTATAGATTTAAATGTCTCTCCGCCTCTCCCCCCCCCCCCCCTTTAAGCTGCTGTAGTGAAATCAGCGTGATCGGTGCTTGTAACTCACACACGATCACCGCTGACTGTCCCCGCATCCTCCTCCAGCCCCCTCCGTTCTGCGGTCTCGTGTCCCCTCCATTCTGATGTCTCCCTCCGTCCGTGACCCCCTCCAATCTGATGTCTCCCTCCGTCCGTGACCCCCTCCACTCTGGTGTCTCCCTCCGTGCTGCCATCCCCTTCCGTTCTCCTCCTCCACCCCCTCTTACTGTCAGGATGGAGAGCGGAGGTAGGAGCCGGTAAACCTGGCTCCTTACTGTTCCGAATAAACAGAGTCAGTGATCACTGACTCTGTTCATTCACAAAACTGAAACATCGTAAACTGTGTTTACAATGTTTCAGTTTATGAATGGAGAGGAGCCGCTTGTCTTCTCTCCATTCATTTTCAGCGCAGCTGAGGCTGCTGAGAAAGGGACTGGGGAATCTGTCCCTAGTCCCATTCCCTGTCTCAAAGGTGAGATGTCAGAGGTCTGTTAGGACCCCTGATATCTCACCAAAGCCCCCCAACAGGGCTGATAAAAAAATAAAAAATTGAATAAAAAAATAAATAATAAAGAAATGAATTGTAAAAAATAAATAAAATAAAATAGAAGAAAAAACACACTGACACTGTCCACCCCCCACCCCCTTAAAAAAAGAAAACATTGTAAAAAATCAATAAATAAATAAATAAAATAAATTGTAAAAAAAAAAAATTGTAAAAATAAAAATTTTTTTTTTTTTAAAAGAGATAAAAAAAAAGGATCGTATTCAGTATCGGCGAGTACTTGGAAAAAAGTATCGGTACTTGTACTTGGTCTTAAAAAAGTGGTATCGGGACAACCCTAATTGTAATCTGTAATGTAATTCGGAAATTATTAACAATACAAATTGCACATGTCTAGTCTTTAGGAAACTTTCACTTCCTGTTCCAGTGACAATGTTGTTAGCAGGACAGGAAGTAAATTTATACCTCCTCAATTTTACACAGACAGCAAGATAAAACTTTTCTGTGCCCAAACCTAAAAAAAATTAAAAAAAAGCTTTGGTAAGAAATACACTTTAGATCTGCAGAAAACGAGAAAAGTTCTTGAATTTATGGCTCTGTCAATGTTGCAGGGGGCTCTTAGATTTAAGTCTTTTTGATAATAACATAGAATGTGTGGCATTGGCAAACAAAGACTTATGCCCTGTACACATGATCGGATTTTCAGATGAACTTTTTTCATCGGAAATTCCGATCGTGTGTGGGCCCCATCGGATTTTTTTCCGTCGGTGTTTAGAAATAGAACATGTTTTATTTTTTTCCGATGGAAAAAAAACGATAGGAAATTCCTATCGTCTGTGTGGAACTCCGACGGAGAAAAAACCCACGCATGCTCAGAATCAAGTCGACGCATGCTCGGAAGCATTGAACTTAATTTTTCTCGGCTCGTCGTAGTGTTTTACGTCACCGCGTTTTGGACGGTCTGAATTTTGTCTGACAGTGTGTAGGCAAGACTGATGGAAGACAGCTTGAACGGAATTCCGATGAAAAATTCCATTGGATTTAATCCCATCGGAAAATCAGATCGTGTGTACAGGGCATAAGGTCTCTTTCACACTACCGCGACTCCAAAGGCTACGATTTTGACGCAAGTTTTTCCACGATTTCAGGGAATGGCAAAGTCGGACCAAAGTAGTGCAGGTCAGTGGCGGTGCGTCCATAGTGGGCGCAGGAGCGCCGCCCCCTCTCTCCCCTGCACCGTCAACAATACATACATTCATGAATTGCATGAATGTATGTATTGTCGCCGACACCGCTGCCGCCCACTATTCAGTTGGCCGGACCCCTGGCGAGCGCCGGCCATCTGAATAACAGCAGCTGGTTGGTTTTTGGAAGTGTCTATTAGAGCCAGCAGCTCTGATAGGCTTCCTGATTACAGCCTGTGGGCTGTAATCGGCTTCCAAATAGTTAACCAAGGGACGCACGGGCTGTGCGTTCCCTGGTTAACACTGACACGCGTCTCAGCCAATCAGGTTCACCGGGTCTGGTTACCGGTAACCTGATTGGCTGAAGCAACATCGAGGGCGGGAGAAGAAATTGAGGACGGAAGAAGACATGAGGGAGCGTGGAGGAGGACGTCGCTGACCCGAGGAAGGTAAGCGCCGGGCTGGGGACAAACTGGCTGCATCTGGGGACAAACTGGCTGCATTTGGGGACAAACTGGCTGTATTTGGGGACAAACTGGCTGCACTTGGGGACAAACTGGCTGCACTTGGGGACAAACTGGCTGCATTGGGGACAAACTGGTTGTATTTGGGGACAAACTGGTTGCATTTGGGAGGAAACTGGCTGCATTGGGGACAAACTGGCTGTATTTGGGGACAAACTGGCTGTATTTGGGGACAAACTGGCTGCATTTGGGGACAAACTGGCTGTATTTGGGGACAAACTGGCTGCATTTGGGGACAAACTGGTTGTATTTGGGGACAAACTGGCTGCATTTGGGAGGAAACTGGCTGCATTGGGGACAAACTGGCTGCATTTGGGGGGAAACTGGCTGCATTTGGGGACAAACTGGCTGCATTTGGGGACAAACTGGCTGTATTCGGGGGGAAACTGGCTGCATTTGAGGACAAACTGGCTGTATTTGGGGACAAACTGGCTGCATTTGGGGGGAAACTGGTTGCATTTGGAGGGAAACTGGCTGCATTTGGGGACAAACTTGCTGCATTTGAGGACAAACTGGCTGCATTTAATTGGGCAAACTGGTGGCGTTTGGGCACAGTGGCTGCGTTTAATGGGCACAGTGGCGGCAATTGATGATTTATTTTTTTCAAGTTTGTTTGCGCCCCCCAAAAATTTTGAGCAACAGCCGCCACTGGTGCAGGTACTACTTTGAAGTCGGCATGACTTGAAGTCATACTAATACGAATGTAGTGTGCAGCACCGTTGGGGGGTGGGGGACATGAGCTGCTCTTGTTTTGTCTCCTCGCTTAATGGGTAATGTGATAATCCACATATCCCCGGGATTAACATAGGGAGCCTTCATAGGGACAGTCACTAATTGCAAAGTGAACATAAAGGGTTAAGATAATTGTAAGATGCTGAGCAAATAAAAAGGGTGAGTCGTGTCGTATAGTCACACCCTCAGATGATGTCATAGATGACGAAACGCGTTAGGTTTGGTTATACGACAAACCAGAATCAAGTGTACAAGCCATTGAAGAAGCAAATCAAGTGTTTGAAAATCGCGCCACTTTGTATAGGAGCTATTGCTACTCGATCTCTTTTGGATGTAACACTGTGTCAGATGCCTACTTTACTTTGAAACATTGTAGGTGTATTTCTTACAGGGGGGATTTGTATCCAAATAAAATATATTTGTAAATGGGATTACGCTATGGAGCTCTTTTGTTTGTTTCGTCTCTATGTGAACGAGCCTATCTAGCGGAAGTCCAGACCCACCTGTCAGCAGTTGATCCTTTGTGTGTTATCCCGAGGAGAGGTCAGCAAGTACGATCGAACCAACATTACATGCCGATTGTCCAGCTTGGTCTGGTAAGAAGTGAGTTTATAGTTAATCTTCACTATTGTATCGGAGGAATTAACGGGCTTTATCAATGCCATTATTCTAGTGACTGCTTTGCGCTGAGTGATTTTTTTCACGTTTTAACTATCATTGGGGACTGAATACACTATTGCATATTCAGAATGAACTCTAATCTTGATGATTAAAGTGGTTGTAAACCCTCTGGGGTTAGTTGCACCTACAGGTAAGCCTAGATTAAGGCTTACCTGTAGGTTTTTGCAATATCTCCTAAACCTACACGGTTTAGGAGATATTTGCCAAGAATAGTACATCGATGTCTATGGCGCAGGCGCACTGTAAATGCCGGTTTTATGAATCGATTATGCCGGCATTTACGGCTCCCGCGCGCATGCGCGGAGTGACGTTTTTGCCGCTCCGGCCAATCACAGCATGGGAGCGGCGATAACTGGAAGTAACGTTCCCGGAGCGATGTCTGCGGCCGGAGGGGGAGACGAGGACAGCTTCGAGGGCTTCGATCTAAGGTAAGTAATGCATAATGAGCTAGTATGCTAGTCATACTAGCTCATTATGGCTTTGTCTTCCAGGTTTTTTTTTTTTATTATGGGTTTACACCCACTTTAAGTCTCTTTTCTTTAATATCATCAGCATTATATTTAAACGGGATTTGTTAGCATACCGTGGGATATTGCTGGTTTATGTAGCACCGCCTACACAGGATCTAGGTTTAGTGATAAGAAATGGATGATGGAAAATCAGCGGATAAACATTACAATGACATGCCTGCTGCAATTCCATTATTCCTTCTCCTCCTTTTTCTCCTCTTGCCTCCTATCATCATCAGCCGTTGGGTGTGCAAATAGTAGGGAGGAGTCCAAGGTTTGGTCTAAGTACAAGTTCATACTGAGCTTTGGCTGTTCAGGTGTTTGGACCAAAGACTGAACATTTACCTGTTCGGTGGGGGCAGATTGTCAAGCATAATAGTTGTATCACTTCCACTATTACACAAGACATCTTTCCGCTGTCAAGGGAGGTTAAGGAAACCAAACCGTCAACTCTGGTGATATGTGCAGTTCGTTTTGTTCTGAATGGAAATTTGCACAAATCTTTCATTATTCGGAAATTTAGATGTATCCAAATTTCCGAATGACAATAGTAACGAATTTAAACAAATCCGAAATAATAGAACAACATAGTTATCAAAATGTATTTGAATTGTCAAATAGAATAAAACAAAATAAAAAATAAAGTAATAGAATAGAAAATAATATAATATAAAAGAGAAAAACAGAACAGAATAGAAAATAAAAGAATAGAAAAAATAGAATAGAATCAAAAAGAAGAGAATAAAAAAAAAAGAATAGGGTGAAACAATACACAATTTGAATAGAAAAAAAGAACAGAATACAATAACATAGAAAATAAAGGAATAGAATAGAATAGAATAAAAAAAAAGAATGGAGAAAAACAGAAAGAATATAACCATCTTCTGAAATTCTAATTTCAAATTGAATAAATTAAATGTCCAATAGAATAGAAAAAAATGGAAAAGAACAGAATATAAAAGAATAGAATAGAACAAAATAGAAAATAGGAAATAGAAACAATATAACCAAAATTCGAATTTCGAATAGAATAAATTTGGATTTGAATAGATTCAAAAAGAATAGAATAGAAAAGAATAGAATAGAAAATAAAAGAAGAATATAAAAAGAAATAGAATAGAATACATATAACCTATTCCCAAAATTAAAATATAATACATTTAAATTAGAATAGAATAGATTAGAATAGAATAGATAATAAAAGAATAGAATAAAATTGAATATAACCATATTCTGAAATTCAAATTTTTAATAGCATATGTTCGAATAGAGTAGAATATAATAGAATAGAATAAAAATAATAGAATAGAGAATAAAATAATGGAATAGAAAATAATAGAATAGAAAAAAAACAATAGAATAAAATAGAAAAAATATAACAATAGAAAAGAAAAAATATAACAATATAACCATCCTCTTAAATTCAAATTTTGAATAGAGTAAATTTGATATTACTAGCCTCCAAAAATTCAAATAGAATACATTGGATTTCGAATAGAATTCAATTCTAACTTTAATGGAATTAAAATTTGAATCAATTCGAATTTTCGGAATTTGGTCGAATTGAGTTCAGTTCGACCGAATTAGGAAAATTTGAATTTAAAAAAATGAAACAAATTCCAAAAAATTTAGCAAATTTAACTAAACACATTTATGTAAATAACGGATTAAAACAAAACACAATTTTCATTCTGCACATATCTAACCGGTGACATCACTTACATGGTCGGAATTCCCATGTCATGTAGGGAAAGGGTTGAAGATAATTTTCTTGAATATGTTGTGCGGTTCCTCCCCATACATTCCAGACCCATTAGGTCTGGAATACATTTTAAGTGGGACCCTATGCAAAAATAACAAAAAAAATGTCATGAAGTCCCTCCAAACTCTATACAAGACTCTTCAGGTCTAGAATAGATTTTAGGACGGAATCCACACAAAAAAAAAAAAAACTCACTTTCCCCCAGACATGTGCACTGCCAAAACATTTGCTTGTTTTCGCTTCATTCGTTTTTTGCTTTTTTTTCCGGTTCATTCGTTATGATCACAATTTGTAAATTTGTAAATTCAAAAATTGCATTTTTACAACATTTTTTTTTGCATTGGTTCACAACACCGAGGGCAGTGCCCACCTCCATCATCATGCTATTTTTTTTTATAACTGTTTGTGTATTAACCTAGAAAATGGGAATTTCTTGTTCATACATCACGGGACACAGAGCAGCATAGTCATTACTATGTGGGTTATATAGAATTACCTTCAGGTGCTGGCACTGGCAACTTCCAAAACAGGAAGTACCCTCCCCTATATAAGCCCCTCCCATCCGGGAGTACCTCAGTTTTTTGCCAGTGTCTAAGGTGTTGGCCAAGGTTAACATGTATTCATCTGGGCTTGTGTACAGGTTCTCTGGGCCTTAGCAAGCTATTCCGGATCCGACCAAAAAAGCTTCATAGCTAAACGGTCAGTACCCGGGCCTTGCAGAGAAGAGCAGGGTTTTGCCTGTAATGCTTCTCTTAGGAGGGCTGGACCCTGGGATCCAGAGCTCTGGTCATACCCAAAACCAAGAGGCTATCTGTGCAGGGTGCTATACAGGTCCAGGGGAGTAGAATCCTTGGGAACCCGGTCCCTGAAGGTCTAGTACAATGCCTGCCGTGAGAGGTGAAGTTTGGGCTTCTGTGGACCAAACAAAGTCCTGCGGCGGGGAAAAGGTAAGTGGGGGCCCCTCAGGAACTTGGTTCTATTGAGGGGACCCCCAAGCCTAATATGTCTTTCTGCCTAAACCTGGAAATGTTTTTCATAAAGGAGGTTTTAAAAAAAAAAAAAAAAAGACAAAAGTGCGGTACCTGTGTTTGTCCGCTAGAGGCCGCTGTGGAACGTCTTTTTTCTTGGGACTATTCCTTCCATGGTGAAAGTCCAGGCAGATGAGTGAGCTCTCTATCAGGGAAGCTGCATTCCTCTGTCATGCTGCCAAGTAGTTTCCTTCCATCCCCGAGTCCTGGTGAAACAGGGATCCTGGCTCCTCTCCCTACATGGCGCCAAGAGCGCACACGTGCACGCGCGCGCGCGCGCACACATGCTTTCTTTTTATAAGGTTTAGCTTCAAAAAAGGGGGCGGAGCCTGGCGGATGACGCGCCCTGTGCGCCCAGCGCTTCTGCGCATGTGCGGGCGTCCCAGCAAGATAAAAGGACTCAGTCCACGCTGCTTGCTATGGACACAGAGCATGAAAAGGAGCTGGTAGCATGGTATAGGGGCTTACAGCGGGCGGTTGATACAGGCATCCCCAGAAAGACGCATTAGTAGACACCCACTGATGTACATAGCAGCAAATTGCATTAGACTATTTCAGTAAAGGGGTGTATTGCGGCTGGAATACCTCAGCTTTGAACTAAGGAATATGCCGCCTAAAAAACTCCGAGATATACCTCTCAGGAAGTGTAGGGGGTCTCCATCGGGCTCTGAGGATCTGGAGCAGTCATCTGCACCCTCCTCCCCTGAGAAATCAGAGGTTAATACCCATAAGGAACCCCCGGGAGTGCCAGGTACTGCGGCTGTCCTCAGTCCACCTGCTCCTGCATATATAACAGAGGAGGTTTTTTCCTCAACTCTGGAGGGATTGGAGCCGAGATTGGCTGCATTGATCGCTTCTTCTCTACAGGAAAGAAAGCGCGCCAGATCTCCATCACCTCCATTAGAGTGCCTGTTGGCAGAGCAACAGTCCCAGGAAGGGACCGACCTACCTGAAGGGGATCAGGAGGAGGTTAGCTCTGTTTTTGAGGAATCGACAGTAGATGAACCATTTTCAGCATCACAGACTGAAAGATTGTGGGTCCAGACCCTAACTGACATGGTTCGATCTGCATTTAAAATGCCTCTTGTTGAACCATCAACTACTGCTGTCTCCTCATTGGGGTCGCTAAAAGCTCCCCAGGTTAATTGTTCCTTTCCAATACATCCATTATTGGAAGGACTTATATACCAGGACTGGGAACATCCTGATAAACTATTTGTTCCGCCTAAAAGGTTTCCGGTGATCTATCCCATGGAGGAAAAGTTCACCCAGAGATGGAATGTTCCTACGGTGGATGCAGCCATCTCTTCTGTGAACAAATCACTGACATGTCCAGTAGATAATGTTCAAATGTTCAAAGATCCAGTGGATAAAAAATTGGAATCTTTATTAAAATCTGCTTTTTCCACAGCAGGGGCTGTTACACAGCCAGCAGTGGCAGCTATTGGGGTCTGCCAAGCTTTAAAGGATCAAATGAAAATGGTCCTGAGGGATTTGCCAGACCAACAGGCCCAGGCTCTGGCTGATCTGCCTAGAGCATTATGCTTTGCGGTTGACGCCATCAAGGATTCTATCCATCAGGCCTCCCGCCTCACGCTGTCTTTGGTACATATGCGTAGGCTTCTGTGGCTCAAAAACTGGTCTGCTGAAGCTCCCTGTAAGAAGCTCTTAGTTAGCTTCCCATTTCATGGGGAACGCCTTTTTGGCGAAGACCTGGATAAGTATATCCAGAAGATTTCCAGTGGTAAAAGTACTCTCTTACCGAGTAAGAAGAGGTCTAGGGGTCCATCTTTTAAGAGGACTACCTCTCCTATCCCTGCGATGTCTGCTTCTAAGCAGTTCCGACGGCCTCCTCGGTCAAACTCAGGAGGTAAATATCAGGGACAGCCACAGGGTAATAAAAAGCCCTGGATCCGAAGAGGTACTAAACCAGCCTCCAAGTCAAGCCTATGAAGGGCTGCCCCTACTCAAACGGGTGGGGGGAAGACTTCAGTTGTTCGCAGAGACCTGGCGGGAGACGATCAAAGACAGATGGGTGCTCTCCGCAGTAACTCTGGGATACAAGTTGGAGTTAAAAGAGTCTCCTCCGTCCCATTTTATGTGGTCAGGCATGCCAAAAGACCCTCTGAAAAGAGGGTCTCTCCTATTGGCGTTAGAACAACTATTGCTCCAAGGAGTAATTATGGAGGTTCCTATGGAAGAGTGGGGGTTGGGTTTCTACTCAAACCTTTTCACAGTCCCGAAGCCAAACGGGGACATAAGACCCATATTGGACCTAAAGAGTCTAAACAAATTTCTAAACGTCCGGTCTTTCCGGATGGAGTCGATCCGATCGGTCACCGCTGCCCTACAAGGGGAGGAATGGTTAGCCTCGATCGACATCAAAGATGCTTACTTGCATGTTCCCATCTTTCCAGGTCATCAAAAATTCCTACGCTTTGCAGTAGAAGGGCGCCATTTTCAGTTCAGAGCCTTACCATTCGGTCTGGCCACAGCACCACGAGTGTTCACAAAAATTCTGGCCCCACTGTTGGCCGATCTAAGAACATGGGGTGTAACGATAATGGCATACCTAGACTACCTGTTGTTGATGGACCACTCAGTTGCCAAGCTAGAAGTGGTAATTGTCGATACAATCAAGTATCTAGAATCTCACGGTTGGGTCATCAACCTGGACAAGTCAGCCCTACAGCCAGTGAAAAACCTGGTATATCTAGGGCTACGGCTGGATTCAGACCAGAGGAAGATTTTCTTACCTCTAGACAAGGTATCCTCTTTGAGGGGCTTGGTCCGTCTGCTTTGTGCAAAAAGACAGCCGTCCATACGCCTGTGCATGAGGCTGCTAGGAAAGATGGTAGCATCATTCGAAGCTGTGCCATACGCCCAATTCCACTCAAGGAATTTACAAAGGGCCATATTGTCAGCCTGGAACGGAAAAGTTCAGGCTCTAGACTTCCCGATGGCTTTGTCCCCTTCCGTTCGGAAGAGTCTCTGCTGGTGGTTGATCCCCCAGAATCTCCAGAAGGGAAAACCCTTCAGCCCGATATCTTGGAAGGTGGTCACTACAGATGCCAGCCTTACAGGCTGGGGGGCAGTACTGGAGCAATGGTCTCTCCAGGGCAGATGGTCAAATGTAGTAAAAACCCTGCCCATCAATCTCTTAGAGATACGAGCAGCCCGGTACGCCCTAGTAGCCTGGACATCCAGACTCCAAGGGTCCCCTGTCAGAATTCAATCAGACAATGCCACAGCAGTGGCATATATCAATCATCAGGGAGGCACCAGGAGTCGTGCAGCCCAGAGGGAAGTAAGTCACATCCTGGAATGGGCAGAAAAGCATGTCCCATGTATATCAGCTGTCTTCATTCCAGGGGTGGAGAATTGGAAGGCGGACTTTCTGAGTCGCCAACAGTTATGCCCAGGGGAATGGTCCCTTCATCCCGAGGTCTTCCGAGCAATATGTCAGCGGTGGGGAACACCGGATGTAGATCTGCTAGCATCCAGATTCAACGCAAAGGTGGACAGATTTGTCTCCCGGACAAGGGATCCCCTCGCTTGCGGCTCGGATGCTCTGGTGTTCCCTTGGGATCAGTTCAGACTGATATATGCATTCCCTCCGCTACAATTGTTGCCTCGACTCCTTCGCAGAGTCAGGTTGGAGAAGAAGCCGGTGATCCTGGTGGCTCCAGCGTGGCCCCGAAGGGCCTGGTACGCGGAGATCATCAAAATGTCTGTGGGGAGTCCTTGGACCCTTCCACGTCGTCCGGACCTGCTTTCGCAAGGACCGATATACCACCCTTCCTTACTAACTCTAAGTTTAACGGCCTGGCTATTGAGTCCCACATCCTAAAGAAGAGAGGTCTCTCTAACTCTGTGGTATCAACTATAATCAATGCCAGGAAGCCTGTATCCAGGCAGATCTACTATAGAGTTTGGAAGGCGTACATCACTTGGTGTGAGGCCAGAAAATGGCATCCACGTAAGTACGTTATAGGCAGAATTCTGGACTTCCTGCAGTGGGCTGTAGACAGGAAGTTTGTCTTAAGTACTATCAAGGGCCAGGTTTCGGCCTTGTCAATACTATTTCAAAGGCCCCTGGCTATGCATTCACTTGTCAAATCCTTTATGCAAGGTGTGACTCGTATTATTCCACCGATTAAGGCTCCCATATGCCCATGGGATCTAAATTTGGTTCTGTCGGTTCTGCAGAAGCAGCCGTTTGAACCTTTGCGGCACATTTCCTTGGTTCTACTCACTAGGAAATTGATATTTTTAGTAGCCATATGCTCGGCTAGAAGAGTGTCGGAATTAGCCGCCATGTCCTGTAAAGAGCCATATCTGGTTATCCATAAGGACAGAGTAGTATTACGTCCTCACCCAGCCTTTCTTCCTAAGGTGGTATCGAGGTTTCACTTGAACCAGGATGTGGTTCTTCCTTCTTTTTTCCCCAAACCAAGCTCGGTAGAGGAAAAGTTATTGCATTCTTTGGATGTAGTAAGAGCAGTTAAAGCTTATCTAAAAGCCACTGCTCAGATTCGTAGAACGGATTCTCTGTTTGTTCTGCCGGAAGGCCCCAGAAAGGGTCAGGCAGCATCAAAATCTACTTTAGCCAAGTGGATTCGACAGGTCATAATACAAGCCTATGGCTTGAAAAGTAGACCGCCTCCGTTCAAAGTTAGGGCGCACTCCACGAGAGCAGTTGGAACTTCATGGGCAGTGCATCACCAGGCCTCCCTGGCGCAAATTTGTAAGGCCGCAACATGGTCTTCAGTACACACGTTTACTAGGTTCTACCAGGTGGACGTGAGAAGTCAGGAGGATGTCGCCTTTGGGCGCAGTGTGTTGCAGGCCGCAAAAGATCCTCATGCCTGATGGCGCCCAGCTTATGTATGGTGTATCCCCCCCCCTCATGTGGCATTGCTTTGGGACGTCCCACATAGTAATGACTATGCTGCTCTGTGTCCCGTGATGTATGAACAAGAAAGTAGGATTTTTAAAACAGCTTACCTGTAAAATCCTTTTCTTGGAGTACATCACGGGACACAGAGCTCCCACCCCTCTTTTGGGGACACGTATTGCTTTGCTACAAAACTGAGGTACTCCCGGATGGGAGGGGTTTATATAGGGGAGGGTACTTCCTGTTTTGGAAGTTGCCAGTGCCAGCACCTGAAGGTAATTCTATATAACCCACATAGTAATGACTATGCTGCTCTGTGTCCCGTGATGTACTCCAAGAAAAGGATTTTACAGGTAAGCTGTTTTAAAAATCCTACTTTTTTATTTGACAGAATCAGCTCTCTGTTTTTTCTTCCACACCGCACTACACTGTATTATATACTCTGCACTGCACTATATACTGTACACTGAATGCACTGTATTATATACTGTACACCACATGAAGTGTATTATATACTGTACACCACATGAAGTGTATTAAATACTGTACACCGACTGCACTGTAACATACAGTGCCTTGCAAAAGTATTCACCCCCTTGGCATTTTTTCGTGTTTTGTTGCCTCACAACCTGGAATTAACTTGGATTGTTTGAGGACACACAACTTTGAAGATGTTTTTTTTTTTTTTATTGTGAAGCAAACAACAAATAGGACAAAATGACAGAAAAAGTCAATGTGCATAACTATTCACCCCCCTGAAGTCTATACTTTGTAGAGCCACCTTTTGCGGCTATCACAGCTCCAAATCACTTTGGATAAGTCTCTATGAGCTTCCCACATCTTACCACTGGGATTTTTGCCCATTCCTCTTTGCAAAACTGCTCCAGCTCCTTCAAGTTGGATGGTTGGCCCTTGTGAACAGCAAACTTTAAGTCTGACCACAGATTTTCGATTAGATTGAGGTCTGGGCTTTGACTAGGCCATTCCAACACATTTACATGTTTCCCACTCAAGTGTTGCTTTAGCAGGGTGTTTGGGGTCATTGTCCTGCTGGAAGGTGAACCTCCGTCCTCGCCTCAAATCACACACAGAGTGGTACAGATTTTGCTGAAGAATATCCCTGTATTTAGCACCATCCATCTTTCCCTCAACTCTGACCAGTTTCCTAGTCCCAACTGCTGAAAAACATCCTCACAGCATGATGCTGCCACCACCATGTTTCACGGTGGGGATGGTGTTCTTCAGGTGATGTGTTGGGTTTGCGCCAGACATAGCGTTTTCTTTAATGGCCAAAAAGTTCAATTTTAGTCTCATCAGACCAGAGCACCTTCCTCCATACATTTTGGGAGTCTCCCACATGCCTTTTCACAAACTCAAAACGTTCCATTTTGTTTTTTGCTGAAAGTAATGGCTTTCTTCTGGCTACTCTATCATAAAGCCCAACTCTATGGAGCGTACAGCTTATTGTCGTCCTATGTACAGATACCCCAGTCTCTGCTGTGGAACTCTGCAGCTCCTCCAGGGTGACCTTAGGTCTCTGTGCTGCCTCTCTGATTAATGCCCTCCTTGCCCGGCCCGTGAGTTTTGGTGTGCGGCCGTCTCTTGGCAGGTTTGCTGTTGTGCCGTGTTCTTTCCATTTGGTTATGATAGATTTGATGGTGCTCCTAGGGATCATCAAAGATTTGGATATTTTTTTATAAACTAACCCTGACTTGTACTTCTCAACAACATTGTCCCTTACTTGTTTGGAGAGTTCCTTGGTCTTCATGACAGTGTTTGGTTAGTGGTGCCTCTTGCTTAGGTGTTACAGCCTCTGGGGCATTTCAAAAAGGTGTGTCTATGTAATGACAGATCATGTGACACTTATGCCGTGTACACACGATCGGTTTTACCCATGAAAACAGTCCGATGAGAAAAAATAGAACATGTTTTAAATTTATCCTATGGGAAAAAAAAACGATAGCAAATTCCGATCGCATGTGTGGGACTCCATCGGACAAAAAAAACACGCATGCTCAGAATCAAGTCGACGCATGCTCAGAAGAATTGAACTTCATTTTTCTCAGCTTGTCGGATTGTTTTTTTTATGTCACGGCGTTTGGGATGGTCGGATTTTTGACTGATGGTGTGTAGGCAAGACTGATGGAAGTCAGCTTCATCGGATTTCCGATGGAAAAATCTATCGGATTAGAAGCCATAGGAAATCCGATCGTGTGTACAGGGCTTTAGATTGCACACAGGTGGACATAATTTCACTAATTATGTGACTTCTGAAGGTAATTGGTCGCACCAGAGCTTTCTATGGGCTTCATAACAAAGGGGGTTAACAGCCAGAGCTACAATGGAATGGTTTAGATCAAAGCATATTCATGTGTTAGAATGATCCAGTCAAAGTTCAGACCTAAATCCAATTGAAAATCTGTTGCAAGACTTGAAAATTGCTGTTCACAGACACTCTCCATCCAATCTGACAGAGCTTGAGCTATTTTGCAAAGAAGAATGGGCAAACATGTCACTCTCTAGATTTGCAAAGCTGGTAGAGACATCCCTAAAAAGACTTGCAGCTGTAATTGCAGCGAAAGGGGGTTCTACAAAGTATTGACTCAGGGGGGCGCCATACAAATGCCCCCCACACTTTTCACATATTTATTTGTAAAAACAATTGAAAACCATTTATCATTTCCCTTCCACTTCACAATAATGGGCCACTTTGTGTTGGTCTATCACATAAAAATCCCAATAAAATACATTTATGTTTTTGGTTGTAACATGACAAAATGTGGACAATTTCAAGGGTATGAATACTTTTTCAAGGTGCTGTGTAGACTTGTGCACAACGGAAAAATTCGTTTAGTTTCGGTTTGTTTCTTTTCGGTCCTGTTGATTCGTAATCATTCGTAATTTTGCTAGACGGGATTTTTTGTGTTCGGACTAATTCGTATTTTCGCAAGCGTCATTTTTTGTTGAATTTTTAGTTGATTTATAATTCGTACTTTCGGTAGAGTACGTTGTTTTTCTTTGATTCTGGACACAACTCCTACTTTCGTAACTTTTTTTGGGTTTGTTGATTCGTAATTTTCCGTGTCTCTCTCACAACGACGCTGCCTATTATGCCTAATGTGCTTCGAATAGATTTGTACTTTTCTAAATACATTGCGGTTATTTGTAACGATTCGAAATCTCGTATTTTACTTTCGTTTTTTACATGCGGCTATAGCCTCCGCCCCTGTACACCATTTTGAGAGGGAGTTCAGCGCGGTGAGGGAGAAGCAGAGAGCAGAGCAGAGTGTTATTGTGCTTGGAATGGATTCGAAATCTCGTATTTTACTTTTGTTTTTTCATGCGGCTATAGCCTCCGCCCCTGTACACCATTTTGAGAGGGAGTTCAGCACGGTGAGGGAGAAGCAGAGAGCAGAGAGCAGAGTGAGTGTTATTGTGCTTCGAATGGATTCGTACATTCGTAACTTTTTTCATAACGAATTATGCCGAAGACATTCGGGCATTCGCTATTTTGCGGTATAATTTATTTCGGATTCAGTTTTATTCGTAATTGCTTTGTTCGGAAATTCGAATGCTTCCGAATGTCCGAAAGTTGCTAAATACGGACGAATTTCGATTCATTACGAAACCAATTGCACAAGCCTAGTGCTGTGTATGTATATATATATATATATATATATATATATATATATATATATATATATACAGTATTTCACAAAAGTGAGTACACCCCTCACATTTTTGTAAATATTTTATTATATTTTTTCATGTGACAACACTCTCTCACTCTCTCATACTGGTCACTGGAAGTACAACATGGCACCTCATGGCAAAGAACTCTCTGGGGATCTAAAAAAAATAATTGTTGCTCTACATAAAGATGGCCGAGGCTATAAGAAGGTTGCCAGGACCATGAAACTGAGCTGCAGCACAGTGGCCAAGACCATACAGCGGTTTAACAGGTCAGGTTCCACTCAGAACAGGCCTCGCCATGGTTCACCAAAGAAGTTGAGTGCGCGTGCTCAGCATCATATCCAGAGGTTGTCTTTTGGGAAATAGAGGTATGAGTGCTGCCAGCATTGCTGCAGAGGTTGAAGGGGTGTGGGGGGAGGTCAGCCTGTCAGTGCTCAGACCATACGCCGCACGCTGCATCAAATTGGTCTGCATGGCTGTCGTTCCAGAAGGAAGCCTCTTCTAAAGATGATGCACAAGAAAGCCCGCTAACAGTTTGCTGAAGACAAGCAGACTAAGGACATGGATTACTGGAACCATGTCCTGTGGTCTGATGAGATCAAGATAAACGTATTTGGTTCAGATGGGGACAAGCGTGTGTGGCGGCAACCAGGTGAGGAGTACAAAGACAAGTGTGTCTTCCCTACAGTCAAGCATGGTGGTGGGATTGTCATGATCTGGGGCTACATGAGTGATGCCGGCACTGGGGAGCTACAGATCATTGAGGGAACCATGAATGCCAACATTCGGAGACCTTCAGGGACGGGGCCACAGGGCAGTATTCCAACATGATAATGACCCCAAACACACCTCCAAGATGACCACTGCCTTGCTAATGAAGCTGAGGGTAAATGTGATGGACTGGCCAAGCATGTCTCCAGATATGTGTATATGATTGGTCTGCATTTTGTGTGGTGTTTTTTTGTTTTTTTTAATCTTTTTTTTTTCCCTCTCCCTCTGCTCTATGGAATGAGAGATCTTGGGATTATGTATATTATATTTGCATCTAGCGTGTATTTGCATCCTTCTAAATTTAATGCCATGTACTGGTTGGAGGCCGAGGTACTGAGAGGTAGGGATGGGCTAACGGTTCAGCCCGAGCATAAGTTTGAGCAAAACTTTTGCTGTTCGTACGTTCGACGAACAGCCGAACAAATAAGTCGGTTGACCGTTTGTTCGACCCCCCGAACCGACCACAATGCATTGCATAGCTGAACAGTGCATTGCAAGCCCTGATTGGCTGAAGAATGAAAGCTTCAGCCAATCAGGGCACAGAGCACTGTCAGAGTCACGATTGAACACTGTCATCATGACTTTATCCAATCATGGCTCATTCCCACATTATAAAAGTATTCTTTCAATTGCAGCCATTTTCAGTGTGATTTCAGCATGGAGAGAGATAGATCAGGGCTCTGTTCAGTGCTATTAGTTAGTTAGTGTGCTATTTTTCTTCAATTGTCAGAGTACAATATTAGATTAGTTTCAGTCTAGAGACAGTCCGAGTTTAGTGGTTAGCACTTTCACCTAGCAGCAAAAGGGTCGCTGGTTTGAATCCCGACCACGACACCATCTGCCTGGAGTTTGCATGTTCTCCCTGTGTCTGTGTGGGTTTTCTCTGGGTTCTCCAGTTTCCTCCCACACTCCAAAGACATGCTGGTAGGTTAATTGGATCTTGTCCAAATTGGCCCAGTATATATGTGTACAAATGTGTGTCCCAAGCGTGTCGAGATCCTACGGGGTAAATGACTGCACCAGCCAGCAAGACAGCAAGACACTTCATTCAGTGACCATCATTCAGCTTTGCATAGTGTGCAGCTAGAGAAGGGACAGCTCAGATAGTTTCACTGTAGTGTAGTGAGACCGTGTCAGTAATCTTTACATTAGAGTATAGATAGAGTAGGGACAGTTCAGATAACGTCAGTGTAGTGACGGATGAATATCGTCTATTTGATTGCGTTACTGCCAGTTTAACGCCATTTACATCTGTGTGCGTTACTGCCAGTTTAACAGTTTAACGCCATATAGTTTTGTGCAGTACTGCCAGTTTAACGCCATTTACTTCTGTGTTCGTTACTGACAGTTTAACGCCATTTGCTTCTGTGTGTGTTACTGCCAGTTTAACGCCATTTACATCTGTGTGAGTTACTGCCAGTTTAACACCATATAGTTTTGTGCGTTACTGCCAGTTTAACGCCATTTACTTCTGTGTGCGTTACTGCCAGTTTAACACCATTTACTTCTGTGTGCGTTACTGCCAGTTTAACGCCATATCTTTTTGTGTGCGTTACTGCCAGTTTAATGCCATTTTCTTCTGTGTGCATTACTGCCCGTTTAACGCCATTTACTTCTGCGTGCATTACTGCCAGTTTAACGCCATATCTTTTTGTGTGCGTTACTGCCAGTACGTTTGGCGCAATTATATTGCAGTAGATTATAGTGTATCCATGGAGTGTGTCTGTGTAGTGTGAGTACTCAAATTAAAGTGCACCAAACACCTCTTTACATTGACTAAAGTGCATCTACATACATATTTCAACTTCTTCTTTACATTTGCTTATAAGCACCGCCCCCTCCCTCCCAATAATGTCTGGGAGGACAACAAGGAGAGGCAGACGTTCCCTTGGCACTTTAAGGGGGCCAGCAACAAATGTGTCCACAGGCAAAGATGGACGTGGTGGTCAGTCCTCAGTCAGAGCATCATTTCCTCTGTTTAGTGAGTTTGCCGGCTATCCAGCTACAGCATGCAGAGGAGGTGGTGGACTGGCTTACTAAACCTTCCTCATCCTCCTCATCCTCTGTCACACAAGCAGAGACAAGTGTGCAGTCCCCTGCAGTTGCCAGAGTGGATAAACCTGCCTTCTTGTCCACATCTATTCCTGCCATAGCCCCAACATCAGCCATTGAGTAGTCAGCTTAGTTATTTGACCACAGCATCAGCCACTTGCTCCTTGATGATGCCCAGCCATTACTGGATTCAGATGTTGGTTCTGAGGTTGAGGATGACAGGAACATGAGCCTAGAGAGAGGGAGGAACACTGGTAGACAAATTGGCATTCATGTTTCCCAAACCGCAGCGTATTGCCAAGTTGTCTCGAGTGGTAATGATGAAGATGTAGGAGATGGAGATAGAGATGATGATGATGAGGTCACTGATGCAAATTGGGTGCCAGATAGAGCAGAGGAGGAAACTGAAGGTGAGGTGGCACATCCCCCAAGGAGGTTTTATGGTAACAGTACAAATGTCTATGTTTTCTGGCTGTATGTTTATTTCTTTTTTTTTTTTTTTTATGATTTGGAAACATGCATATCTTGATGACTGGATCCTTTATTAAGTATTTGAAATTTAGTTGATACATATTTGTTTTTTTGTTTTTGAATCGTGTATTCTTACACTTTAAGTTTATATTTTAAAATGTTATATTACTTTTTTCAACTTTGCCAAATCAAAAAGTAATATAACATTTGCATAACTGTCCACATTTTTGATGTCTTTAAATAAAATAAAGTTTATATATTTCCTTTACTGTGCAGATAGCCTTTTGTATTCATTTCTGGCCTACAGAGAATTATAAAGCATTTTCTAAGAAATATACAATATAAGAGACCGTTTTTGGAAATCAGGATGGCGAATATCTCCACAGCCACCGTGTATTTCCCTTTGGTGCTCAGATAGGCCGGGATCATGGCAATCCAGACACTGCAGAACACCAGCATGCTGAAGGTGATGTATTTGGCTTCATTAAAACTGTCCGGTAATGTCCTGGCAAAAAAAGCAATAATAAAACTAACAGCAGCCAGGATCCCCATATAACCCAGGACAGAGTAGAACCCGATAACTGACCCTTCATTACACTGAATGATGATCTTCTCCTGGTATGAGTTTGTGTCCAATTCATGGAAGGGAGGAGAGATAGTCAACCAACTAACACAGATTATAACCTGAACATTGGAACAAGCTAAGACTATACAGAGGGGCAGTTTTACTCCAACCCATTTCCTCCACACGCTGTTGGGTTTGGTGGCTTTGAAGGCAATGCAAACCACAATAGTCTTGGCCAATACAGAAGATACGGCTATTGTAAAGAGAATTCCAAAAGAAACTTGGCGTAGCTGGCAGGTTATATCCACAGGACGACCCAGGAAGAGGAACACACAGAGGAAACCCAACATGATGGAGACCAGGAGGACAAAGCTGAGGCTCTTGTTATTGGCTTTCACAACTGGTGTGTCCTGGTGTAAAATAAAAATGACGAGTACTAGAAGAGTCTTCCCAAAACACAACAGTGAGGAGACAATAAATACTAGGGAGAGCGTGTCATCAGTTAAGGGAAGAAATTCTACTTCCTTGGGAATACAGCGAGTTTTGTTCTCATTTGGCCATTCATGATCGGGGCATTTCATGCAGTTTTCACTATCTGGAAAACAAAATAAAAACCAATGAACACTGTGATCACTTACAGGATATCTTGTTTGGCTTACATGTATGGGTGTATATTAATATTTGTCAAATATCTAATCAACTAAGTTGCTAATTTCCAAGTTACAAATCAGCCTTTTAATGTTTTTTTAGAAACAATACATTAAAAGGACATACCCCCCAGTAATATTTCATAACCATTACCTGTAATATTTGATATTTCTCCATATGAACACGGGACACAACTATGACAACACGGAGACACAGAGAAGCCGGGAACTTTCCGGTATCCTGGGAGACAACTTTCTGAGCACTGAGAATTTGGAACCTAACAAAAAAGCAAAATGGTGTATTATATATGGAAGTTCACTAAATGTTTTAATAAAACCAAGTTTCCTCCTCTATGGTGGACACATTACAAGTGAGATAGTCTCACCTCTATCCTACTCCCTCAGATAAAATATCTTCTCCTATGGAGAGCAGTCATTGTGCTTGGATTATTCAACTTGAAAACCATCTGCTGACTGTGGACTTCAACAATGCTTTTTTTTATTTGAGTACAGCAACTCTACATCATTCTTTTCTGATAAGCAAATTACCAAATGTGTTTGATTTATTTATTTTCTAATCCTAAATACTTGACTTCAGGTAGTCATCATCCAAAATGTTACGTAGGGACGTGCGGTGAGGTGAGTGGTTGATGAGGCACTGGCTAGTATCAGAGCCAGATACACACAAAATTTTAAAATGAACCTTTACAACCACTTTAACTGTGTGAGAAAAACATGGGATTATGGGAAAATATTATACACATAAATCCATGTATTTTCCTTGTAGATAAGAGGGCTGGGCTGGAAGGGAGCATTTGTCTTTTAGACACACGCCCCCTTCTATGACACTGCAGTGAGAGGCGTGACTCCACTGCAGCATTTTTATTGGACAGCTTGGGCCAATGGTACTTTACTATTGGTCCAAGACTCCAAGCTGTCCATTGAGCTCAGTGCCCCTGACAAGAAGTGAGGAGAGGCACTGTGAGCTCATCCTCTCAGTCTGCTGCAGAGTATGTCAGCTTGTATTTAAACTGTCCGCTCTGTATGTAGCTTCTGACAGGCTGCGCAAGGAGTCCCATATCCCCGGAACCATAGATGATAGGAGCCCCATACTGACCAGTGGTGGGTTAGGACTTTAGCTACCTACCCCCCTAATTTGGGGTCTCTGTGATCCCAGGTCACTGAGCTAAACCCCTCAAAGTCGATAGTTTTTTTTTTTTTATGTTCATGAGCCTCACCTACCACCCCTGACTGCACGTTCCTGGTTGCTTGGTAACGCCCCTATGGGATTCACATTTTTTCCCCTCCAGGAATGTCCAAGTGTAAGTTGTCATAGCCATTCCTAGGGGTTGTTTCCATGTAGCTCACAATGGAGGGGCTTCCCTAGTGGCTGTACCCAAGGGGCATGTGATATTAGTAACCATTGCCTCTATTCCCCCTGGTACCTCATTCTTGCCACTTACAACTTTTGCATGATACATCTTATGGTCCCCACTCTTATTTGTACTTATATATTTACTTTTATGTTTATTTGAAAACATAATCTTGCCTTCAGTGCTTATCAATGATCCTTTGAATATATTACCATCAACCCACAAAGAATCAAAGTCAAAGTTTGGGAGAGGTACATTTATATTCCAACATAACTTGATTTTATGAGTTTGATGTGGAGGAACTCAAGTGGCCTGCACAGAACTCTGATCTTAAAGTATATGTAAAGATTTGTTTAAAAAAAAAACATGTCATACTTACCTCCTCTGTGCAGTTAGTTTTGGACAGAGTGGCCCGGATCCTCCTTTTCTGATGTCCCTCAGTGCGCTCCTGGCTTCTCCTCTTCTTGAGTGCCCTTTTGGAGACACCTATGCGGGCGCGCTCCCGTCCCCTGCTGCTGCGTCTATTGATTAGTACTGGCAATGATCTGCGGTATTTATCGGTATTGTGACGAGCAGATCGGACACTTTTGACACATTTTTGGGACCATTGACATTTATACAGTAATTAGTGCTATAAATATGCACTGTTTACTGGTGGCAGGGAAGGGGTTAACACTAGGGGGCGATCAAGGGGTTAAATGTGTGTTCCCTCAGTGTGTTCTAACTGTATGGGGATAGGACTGACTAGGGGAGGAGACAGATCGTTGTTCCTACTTAGTAGGAACACGCAATCTGTCTCCTTTCCCCTGACAGCACATGGATTTTCTATGAATGATCGAGTTTAACAACAGACACAAATCTAAAACTCTCCTCTTTGACCACATGTGAGTCTCCTTTAAAAATGTTGTGAAGTAGGGGTGGGAACATACGAGGGGTGGACAATGTCAAAAGGAGCCCTCGTACGTCCCTCTAACGTCCAGACGAAGCTACGCAATAGCATTGCGAAATGCGTTGAAGTCACTTCCGCCTGGACGCCACGATCGTCACAATCGTATCCCCCATTGAGTAGGCGAGTCTACCAGGAAGCCCTCTTACTTGACCGGCATAGTGGAAGGATCCAAGGCCCAATTTTTGCAGACCTGTACTAACCCCTGTTTATGGAGAAACGGCAGCTCTAAGGTACATTAGTGCCGATCCACCGGGTGACATTCCACTTCACCAGAATATACGGATAGCCCCGCTCTGCGCTATACGAGGAAGACACAATATATAGATATGGACTGAGAAAACCCACAGGAGTGGTAATGTATGACTAATGACATACTTTATTCCATATGCTTGAAATCAAGCGCTACAAATCTACATATTTCTGATATTTCGCATTTCCTAACTTCGAATTTACAAAATTTTGAATTTACCAAATTTTGAATTTTCAAATTTCCGAAATTCAGAATTTCTAATCTTTTTACAATGGAGGAACCCTTGAAAAAGTTTTCAGATCACCAGGAACTCCCACTAAGAGTATATATACTCGGCCCCGCCCCCCGTGTCATTGATTTTGATTGACAGCAGCAAGTGCCAATGGCTGCGCTGCTATCAATCTATCCAATAAGGACCTGAGACACCGGCTGTGACACACTCCCTCTGGACACACCTTTGGAAGTCATTAGAGATGGACCTCTTCCTTGCCATTACAGCATTGTTATTCTGATTGCTGGTTTTCTCTTTATAACTACTTGCTGGTTGGTGGGGGGTCTTTTTCAAGACCTCAATGAGTAAATTTACTGAGCAAGTTTGTTATATCATCTTTATGGCCCCAGGATTTGGGTTTCCTTCCTGTAGCTGTCTGTTTTTTGCAGAGGCTATTTAGGATAGCCACTATTTATCTAACTTGGGTTGGGTTTGATGGATTATTTTCCTAAGGGGGTCCCTGTGGTTTTTAGGAGAGATCTCATCATGTATGCTTTGGATGGCTATGACCCCTTTTTTTGTTTTTGGTCATTTATCATCCAATTTTTCTTTCATAGGTCTTTTTGTCCGATTCTCCCCTACATAGTTGTTGGAGGAGATTTCTTGGGATGCTAATACTATCTTTGTTGGGCAATCCAAATTGAATTTTCTATTCTTGGACTCCTCATGCTGTGGAAGAACCTTGGACCTTGGGGAATGTCCAGAATTAAGGGGTTGGTTTCTTCTTAGGAAAATGCATTAACATGTAAGTTGCCTTATATTTAATGTACAACAGACGCCAATGCAGGCGCTAAAATTTTCAATCCACATTTCAGACCTTGATGAGAGATACGTCATGGTCTTTAATGTTGCAATTTAATATTAATGTATTCCACTGATAATTGTATTCTGCAATTTCAGAGATGCTGCAGTCCCTGAAGAAGATTGTATTGTAACTTAGACTTTCGAAACGCGTCGTACTTAGCAGCTTGGCATCTCCAGAAACCTACACGATTTATTCTTGGGGGTTTTCATGCAGTTACCTTGTCTTGGTTCATATGCTCATGCATTTCTATGTCTTTAACTGTTCGCTATCTTGTGTGATTTATATGTTCTTTTTCTATGATATTTTTTGTAATAAATATATTTTTATATAACTTTTTTGAATTTATTTTATTGCCCTTAAAATCCCACTTTTTGAGGTATCCTTTTGTTGATTCATCAGGGATGGTGGCAATATACATGCCAGTCCATGGGAGTCTATTCCATTTCTGAGACACCGGCTGTATCTGGTGTGCTTGTCCCCATCGCTGGAAAGACCGGGTTCAGGTAAGTAAAAGGGGGGCTCTGGGGGGCTGCTGCACCACAGGAGGTTTTTCACCTTAATGCATAGAATGCAAACCGTGAGGGTTTACAACCCATTTAATATTATTTATAAGTTGATCACATGGTTTTCCAGAAAGGAGGGAGATAGGGACTTAATGCAGGAGAAAAGACTCTTACATAATTCTTTGCTAAATTTTGGGGCGAGAAGAGTCCTTGATGGGGAGGTAATAGTTCTGATTACAGCATATGAATGACCCACATTTTCAAGACTTTTTCTGTAGGTCCTTACAGAATCTCATACAACCTTACCTGATTTTTCTTATTTTTCCATTTAATTAAATTAGAATGAATTGCAAGTTTCCAATGACCAAGCCCATCACTAAGGAAATTCCCCACAGATCTTGTAAACAAATTCCCATTAACAATCACATGGTTCTGAATAGTAAACGTTATAGAAAGGTTTTCATTTCCTTTATTTGTACCGACATTCACATTTGATATCATTTTTAAGCACAAGTTCAACTGCAAAGTAAAAACATTGTATATTATATATCACGGTTACTGAATTACGACATGTAAGCAGATGTAAGCCCAATTACTACAAAAAGTATGGGGGGTCTAGATACTGCCCTGGGGAACATGTATCAATATATATATATTTTTTAATGATCTTTTTTTTGTTTTTTTTCAGGAGCAGTGATTTTATTTATGCTTAAAGTGAAAAAAAAAAAGAGAAAGAATACTTTTAATATAGTGCCTGGGTGGTCCTCCTAATGTGCCTGCAAAGTGGTGCATCTGACACCCCCCCCCCCACCCCAAAGCACCTTGTCACCATGTTGATGGGGACAAGGTCCTCTTTCCGACAACCCTGGGCTGTTGTTGTTTGGGGGCGGGGCTTATCGGAATCTGGATCCCAGATCCTGGCCCCCCCTATGTGAATGGGTATGGGGTACATAGTACCCCTACCTATTGAACAAAAAAGTGTACAAAAGTAATAACCACAGGTGACGTCAGAAGGGTGCGGTGCCACTGGGTGACGTAGTCGGGTGGCCCTGCCCATTGCCTATATAAGAAATGTAAGCACGGAGGGAGATCTTTCAGGAGACGAGAGCATTTTTTATTTTTATTTTTTTGGGTCTGTGGGTGGCATGATTGACGATGGATTTACATTGAGGGACACTATTTTTAAAATTTTTAATAAAGGATTGGTCCAAAAAAAAATTGGTCTTGTGTGGTTCTTACTTTTGTACACTTTTTTGGTAAATGGGAAGGGGTATGTTGTAACTGATACCCATTCACATAGGGGGGTGTGTGATCTGTGGGCCCCCTTGTTAACAGGGGCTTCCAGATTCCAATAAGCTCCCTGCCCGGAGACGTCAACAACCACAGCCCAGGGTTGTCGGGATGTGGCCCTTGTCCCCATCAACATGGGGACAAGGTGCCCCTTCCCCATGATGAGGGAATGTAGCCTGGTATGGTTCAGGAGGCCAGGCTGCATACTGAGATAAGGGCCTGGTATGGATTTTGGGTGACAAGGTGCTTTGGGGCGGGGGGGGCAAAGCACCCACCTCCCTATGTTGAAAGCATGTGGCCTGGTATGGTTCAGGAGGGGGGTTGCGTGCTCGCCCCCCCCCCTTCCTGACCTGCCAGGCTGTATGCCCGGATAAGGGTCTGGTATGGATTATGGGGGGGACCCCCACACCAGTTTTTTTTTTTTTTATTTGCATGGGGTTCCCCTCCAAATCCATATCAGACCCTAAGGGCTAACACACTGTGTTTTTCTTTATTTTTTTTACCAGTACTTGTTTTTTCTTCAGATGTCAGCGGGGAAATCCACTGACAGGTGATGACTCATCAGTTGTTAAGGACGCGCCAGCCAGCTTCCCGGCCCCGCTCCTTAACAACCAGCTTGCACTGTACCCTGATTAGGCAAAGTTTTGGGCACAGAATGCACTGTGCAGCGCTCAATGCACGGCAGGGTGTTCATCGGGGCGAACACGTGGTGAACACCCTGCAAATTCAGGTGTTCAGCGAACTCATGCTCGGGTTGGACCGTTTACCCATCCCTAATTACAAACAGTAAGCTGCAAGTTGGTCACCTGTCACAAATCATGACTTGATGATGTCCACTGAAGGATTCTAATGAAAAAGTCTAATTTATTTTTGGCCACATTTGTGCTCACCTTGTGTCTATATTTTTCTTCATCACCTGTCTGACCTTTAAGAGAAGAATAATTCTGGGATGAGAATAGAACGTGTAGAGCATTGACCATGTTTTCTACCGCGCGATACACAGGATCTGTAGTCCTGTCAGATGAATAATCTCCGGAGTCCGGTAAATGCTCCTGACCCGTACAATTGTGAAGAGAAATACAATAAAAATTTTCATACAAAGTATCTTTTGCTTTGTTTCCTGACGAGCAGGAAAGTGTTGTCATCCACAGATTTTCAAGTAACTTGTCTTTTGGACGGATCATTGGATGGAAACCATCAACAAAATTCTTAAAATTCTTATCAGCTTCAGACCAAAAGTTTAAGGATAAGCTACAATTTAAAATCTCTGAATACTTTTCTATAAGAGGAATATTTGAGGCCCAGTTGGGAGGGAGGATGAATGTTACATCCCTGAATAATCCTCTCTGTGAGAATTTAAATATGACATCATGATATGTTCCACAGAGTATGATCACTTTTACCGATGATTTCTCAATGGTGTTATATGCACTTTCCAAAGCACGACTTTCAGGCGCTGATACAGTCATGATACCAGTTGTTATTATAAAGGCCACACAAATCTTAAGACTTAACAAAATCCCTAATAACCAAGACGATTCTCTCTCCCCACTTTCATCCGCAGATGATATTATTCCAACCCAAGTCCATCCAAAATGTCTCAATAATTCTGATATATAATGATAAATCATAAAGTCTTGGACTGTCCGGTAAAAGGATGGGACAATAGCTCTGTCAGCCAAAGAATTATCAATTGACCCGTAACTGATCTAAAAAACAGGGAGATGTTTCAGCATTGTGGCTATAAACTTACAATATATGACTAACCTTCAAAGGATTTAAGAAGACCCGTCTTTGCTAAAATGAGAATAAGCCTAGGTTCAGACTGTCCGCGGGTTAAAAATTTATGAGTTCAATTGAACTCGCACAATTCCAAACCTGAATGTCAGTCCGACTTCGGGACCGATTTCAGAGACATCTGTGCGGGTTCCTGCACAAATGTCTATTGAAATCGCCACCGAAGTCACCAAAAGTAGTGCAGGAACTACTTTTGGGATTCGGTGCGGCGCCGCAAAGTCGGAGTTGCACCGATTCGGATGGTGCCCTTGCGGGCAATAGCTGCCAAATCATACCAATGTGTACCTAGGCTTCATGTTTTTTTCTCAGTTTATTAGCCTTTCTTGGTGTCTGGACAATGAAAGAAACAGACACTCTGAAAAAAAAAAAAAGATTATTTTGGCCAGCTGGACAAATTATTTGAATGTGAACGTGGGCTTCACATTCTCCAAACATTTACATACAAATCCCTAACTGCGTTTATGAAATACATCTACATTAAGAATAACCTGCACATTTAGTGGGCCAAGAATCATTCACCCTCATTCACCAAAATCTGCACTTCTGCGGGGAAAAGGGACATTCACTTAACCACTTCACACCCGGGCCAATTCTGACACTTCGCTCCTACATGTAAAAAGCCTAATTTTTTTGCTAGAAAATTACATACAACCCCAAAAGAATATATATGTTTTTTTAGCAAAGACCCTAGAGAATACAATGGACGTCATTGCAACTTTTTATCTCGCACCATATTTGCGCAATAATTTTTCAAACGCATTTTTTGGGGAAAAAAAACGGTTTCATGAATTAAAAAAGATTAAAACATTAAAGTTAGCCCAATTTTTTTACATAATGTGAAAGATGAAGTTACGCCAAGTAAATAGATACCTAACATGTCACCCTTCAAAATTGCCCACGCTCGTGGAATGGCGCCAAACTTCGGTACTTAAAAATCCTCCTGGGCGACGTTTTAAAAAATTTTACTGGTCACATGTTTTGAGTTACAGAGGAGGTCTAGGGCTAGAATTATTGCTCTTGCTCTAACGTTCGCTGCGATACCTCACATGTGTGTTCTGAACACCGTTTTCATATGTGGGCGGGACTTACGTAGGCGTTCGCTTCTGCGTACGAGCTACCGGGGACAGGGGCGCTTTACATATTTTTTTTTATTTATTGTTAATTTTACTTTAACCTTTTTAATTTGACACTTTAAAAAAAAAAAAAAAGTCACTTTTATTCCTATTACAAGGAATGTAAACATCCCTTGTAATAGGAATAAGCATGACAGGTCCTCTTTACAGTGAGATATGGGGTCAATAAGACCCCACATCTCACCTCTAGGCTGAGAAGCCTGAAAAAAAAACAAAAAAAAAAAACGATCACCGCTTCCTAGCTGAAGCGGCGCCGTTTTTTTTAATGCAGAGGCCGGGCGTGACGTCATAACATCGCTCCCGGCCTCCGAACGATCATAGAGACTCCGACGACTATCTGGTCCACTGGAAATCTCTATGGTAAGAAGCCGGGGCCGGCGGATCCTGTCACCGACTCACCGATCGCTCAGGTGAGTCGGTAGAAGCACCGGAGGGCGGCGGGAGGGGGGAGACATCCCCTCTCGCTGCCTGTAAGAACGATCAAGCGACGGAACAGCTGCTATGATCATTCTTACGGTACACAGAATCGCCGGCTCTAAAAAACAATATCTGAATGATGCCTGTAGCTGCAGGCATCATTCAGAAATCCCGGCTCAAACTCAAGGACGTCCATGGATATTAATAGTCACCAAAAAACTTTTTTTTTGCAGATCCATAAAGCTGGATTGCCTCCCTTCGAGGGCCATTAGTGGAAACTTTGCATGACTGCTGCCTCTCAATCCCTTCTGTCACTGACAGCTGGAATACAACTAATGATCAGTATCGAACTATGACATAGTGATCACATGCAGGCTATGGTCCTCATTGAAAAAAAAAGGCTTTCAGTCTACAGCTAGCCATTGCCACCTTCAGGCCAACTGATTTTTTGAGGGTGAAGGTTCCTTTACCTGTAGGAAGTGTTTACAGCTATGGTCCAACATTATGCTAGAGCCAACAGTTGAGGGATATGAATGCCAATACACAGTGTGGAACACCATAGAAAAATACAACGAGACGTAAGGAGTATTCAAGGTTTTTTTAATTATTTTTACTCATGCCAGATCCTCTGCTGGGATCAAAATGAATGGAGAAAAATTATGTTTACTATTTATGATTACTGATTATTAGTCACTGCTTATGTTTCTGTGCTCTCTGACCGAGCCCTGGATGGAGTGGATAGTACAGGTATATATATATATACAGTATATAGTGCATCTGGAAAGTCTTGACAGCAATTCACCTTTTCCATATTTTGTTATTACAGCCTTATTCCAAAATGGATTAAGTTCGTTATTTTCCTCTACCCATAATGAGAACATAAAACAAGTTTGTTTGAAATCTTTTCAAATTTATAAAAAAAAAAAAAAAAAATTGAAAAGAAATCCCATGTACATAAGTATCACAGACTCCTCCCATGTACACAAGTATCACAGGCTCCTCCCATGTACATAAGTATCACAGGCTCCTCCCATGTACATAAGTATTACAGACTCCTCCCACGTACATAAGTATCACAGGCTCCTCCCATGTACATAAGTATCACAGACTCCTTCCATGTACACAAGTATCACAGGCTCCTCCCATGTACATAAGTATCACAGACTCCTCCCATGTACACAAGTATAACAGGCTCCACCCATGTACATAAGTATCACAGCGTTTGCTCAATACTTTGGTGAAGCTCCTTTGGCACCAATTACAGCCTCAAGTCTTTTTGAGTATGATGCTACAAGCTTGGCACACCTATTTTTGGGCAGTTTCTCCCGTTCTTCTTTGCCGGACCTCTTAAGCTCCATCAGGTTGGATGGGGAGCGTTGGTGCACAGCCATTTCCAGATCTCTCTAGAGATGTTCAATCAGGTTCAAGTCTGGGCTCTGGCTGGGCCACTCAAGGACATTCACAGAGTTGTCCCGTAGCCACTCTTCTATTATCTTGGCTGTGTGCTTAGGGTCGTTGTCCTGTTGGAAGATGAACTTTCGCCCCAGTTTGAGGTCCAGAGCGCTCTGGAGAAGGTTTTCATCAAGGATGTTTCTGTTCATTGCTGCATTCATCTTTCCCTCCACCCTGACTAGTCTCTCAGTTCCTGTCGCTGAAAAACATCCCCACAGCATGATGCTGCCACCACCATGCTTCTCTGTAGGGATGGTATTGGTCAGGTGATGAGCGGTGCCTGGTTTCCTCCAGAAATGACACTTGCCATTCAGGCCAAAGAGTTCAATCTTTGTTTCATCAATATATATGTAGCAGCCTCACCCCTCTCTCCCCTTCTCGTACTCGGCTTGTCTTTCTTCGTCTAGGGGTCTCAGTGCTGGGGGGAGGGATGAGATACACCACGGCCCATGTCCTTCATAGCTAAGAGGTGAAGGCCAGAAGATTGGGTCTTGTGTAGGTGTCCTAGAGTCAAGTCCAGTACTTCGTCCCTGACTCCTTTGCTCCTAGTAACCAGAGTTCCACACAGTAAATAGGTCCAACTCAAATTTATTCTTCTTAGCGTACAAACATACAGTTTCTTTACTGAGTGATAACGGGGATAGATCGAGGCACAATCCTTTCCCTTCTGCTGCTAACCACTGTGGAATCACCAGTGGTAAATAGTCACTGCCACTGACTAGGTGATGTAGAACGTGAATTACCTTCGCTAGCACGGCCCCTGTCAGGGGAAGGAAATCCGTCCAAGGGAGAAGTTGAGGCCTCTCTGTCACCAGCGATGCTGCGCCGGACTCTTCAGAGAAGTTCCGCACACCATTCCTCACGAACTCAGACATGGGCACCCAAGGAGTTAGGGCCCCCTCGGATTCCTCCACCCTCGCGGAACTCAGTCGAAGGTACTGAGCCCCAGGCATCCGCCATAGTACCTCACCCCAGGCTAAAGGTGCCTGAGATGGACTCCATCTCCGCTCTGGCTAGGTCAAGGGCACCTAGGCCTGGAACACTGAAACGCCAGCACCCAAGCTGAAGGTGCCTGGGTGCGGCCGAGTCCTCCGACTCCCACTCTGAACTCTAACCCCGTGGTAAGGGCGTCCGCCCCTTTTATCCCCTCTCCCTTTGCATCACAGCGGGTTCCCCGCCCCGCTGTACCAGCGCCAGGGGAGGACAAAAAGGCACAGTCTTGCGGTGCAAGTTCAGCCCCGGCCCAGGTCGAAAATGCCACCTGTAGGCCGCCGGGAACCTCACACGACCAGAGTCCTCCAAGACTCACAAAGGGAACCTTGAATTCCCTAACAATCAGGGCATCTGGGTTACACTACCACCCAGATGCTTCCCCTAAATTCAAGTACCCGCTACACACTCCCCCTGGTGATTTGACACTGGTCCCCAGTGTCGGGTACAAACTCACATCCCACAAGGGTGGTGACATAAGCTCAGCCCAGAAACCAAACTACACAATTTAACCCTGATTTGTGCCAAGACCTGAATGGGAAAGGGAAAACATAAACAACACAACCATAAAACCTTTCAATAAAACACTTTAAATAACTCACACATTTACATTCTTCCTTCCCCCTGGCTATCTAAGGACCACCCATTCTCAGCAGCCTTGATAGACGAGTCTCCTGCAGAGGGAAAGAAAAAAAAAACATACATCCTAACAATATATGTGTGTCTGCTTGGAATGAATGGGTCTATCCGAAAAGAAACCCACTCGCTCCAATAAGTGCTGCATAATGTCAAAAAAAAAACAATCGTTGCGCAACACTGCCACCTGGTGACAATGGCGCGGTCAAGAAACTTATCACTACCAGATGAATTTTCCTCTGTGACCATACACTGACTAAAACCCAAAGTCTCTGATTTCTCTGAAGTGCAAGGAGAAGAAGGGAGAACAAACCAATAACAGCTCCCACTCCTCCAAAGAGTATAACTGCCCAAATGCAAAAAAAAAAACTAGGGCACAGTCCTTGTGCTCCGGCAAAGGCACTCCGGAAAAGTCCAGCAATGAACAGCAAAAAGAACACACAGGAGTCTTTTTTTTTTTTTCTCCTAAAGGTAAAACCTTCGATGCGGCAGGAACACAGGCTTCAAACGATTGTCAAAAGCCTCCACGTGGTACTCAACACTTCTTCCTTCCTTGCGGCAAATCACCACTCTGTCCGCATGGATATGCCTTCCCAGCATCCACTTAGCTTTACAGTCCTGGAACTTCTTGGTGACCGTTGGTGAACAAGAAAGGTATCGCCGTGCTTGCGGTACTTTAAGTTTGTCCCACACAAAGGTATCATACTATCTTTGGCGAAAAACTTCCACCTCGTAGAGCAGTTCCCGAGGCAGGTACAGGTATTCCCACCCATACTCCTGAGCAAACTTCTGGCCAAAGAGACGCTGCAGCCTTTATAAGGGTGGCATGGTGGCCCGGTCTCCTTCTCCAGGCGGAACAATCGCTTCTGGGTGGCGAGGTGCGTTCACCACTTCGGTAGATCTGGGCCTAGGAGCCTGCAGTGACTGGCGTTGCACTCCCGCAACAGGAGCAGGTGAAATGGATGTTGAATCCAGAAGAGGAATTTCAGACAGAGGACCAGATTCCTCCCTAGGCGCCGAGGTCGCCACCCGAGGTGTACTATCTCCAGTAGACATGGGCAGGTCCCTTGTGACATGGGCCGAGGGTAGCTTCATCTTGTCCCATCCCTTCTGGTGGAAGATTTCGTCTATCTCCCCATCATCGCCATTGTCAGACAATGAATCCAAGTCAGAGGTGTCAAAGTACTCAGCGGGCAGATAATTCCCAGTCACGGAACTATCCCCCTTGATGGCCTCTACCGACTGTGGGCTTCCGCCACTTTTAAGCACACAGACAGTCCCAACCCCTGGCTCACCTGTGCTTTCAGAAGAACAGGGACATCCAGGACTCTTCCTACCGGATCCATCCAGGCCAGGCAAGCAGTGGGGCGAAGCTCTTCCACGACCACACAAGGCCATCACTAGGCCGACTTTCCTCTTCGGTGGTCGGAGCAGGGAGCTGCTGGTGACCGAGGCAGCATCCTCGGATTTTTCTCTTTTCATCTCCGCTTGGGCAGTCACTTCGCCCGGATCAGCGCGCACGGGAAACGCACCAGCATCGATCTCTCCTTCCGGAGTGGCAGTCCCTGTGAGGTAGTTGAGGTGGAAAGCCCGAGGCTTTTCTGTGGATGGTTCCACCTCGAAGAGAAACTCCTTGCAGACCTCACATTGCCCGAACGGCTTCAGCTGGACCACCAGTCCCGAACAGCCGGGACAGATCACACCGAGGGCCTCGATGTCTCTGCAGGTGTACAGAGCCAATCGCCCCCGGGGCCTTAGTCTTATCCCTGTATCCATGATCGGAGCAGCCAGAGAAGTCATATCCGCGAAGGAAGAAACTGAAATCCACAGAGTGTTTGAAGCCATCCTCTCTCTATGCTGCTCCATTGCGCACTGACCCACACTCCCACCTTCTGCACTTGTTTGCGGGCTTTTCTCTCTCCCCGCCCACGAACTACGCAGCTATGGGTTGCCTCGTGGCGCGTTGACCAATATGGCCGACCTACTCGGAACTCCTCCGGGCAGCAAAGTTCAAATTCAGACACCATACACATCCTGGATACGATGCCCCCACGTGTAGCGGCCTCACCCCTCTCTCCCCTTCTCGTACTCGGCTTGTCTTTCTTCGTCTAGGGGTCTCAGTGCTGGGGGGAGGGATGAGATACACCACGGCCCATGTCCTCCATAGCTAAGAGGTGAAGGCCAGAAGATTGGGTCTTGTGTAGGTGTCCTAGAGTCAAGTCCAGTACTTCGTCCCTGACTCCTTTGCTCCTAGTAACCAGAGTTCCACACACTGAATAGGTCCAACTCAGTTTTATTCTTCTTAGCGTACAAACATACAGTTTCTTTACTGAGTGATAACGGGGATAGATCGAGGCACAATTCTTTCCCTTCTGCTGCTAACCACTGTGGAATCACCAGTGGTAAATAATCACTGCCACTGACTAGGTGATGTAGAACGTGAATTACCTTCGCTAGCACGGCCCCTGTCAGGGGAAGGAAATCCGTCCAAAGGAGAAGTGGAGGCCTCTCTGTCACCAGCGATGCTGCGCCGGACTCTTCAGAGAAGTTCCGCACACCAGTCCTCACGAACTCAGACACGGGCACCCAAGGAGTTAGGGCCCCTCGGATTCCTCCACCCTCGCGGAACTCAGTCGAAGGTACAAAGCCCCAGGCATCTGCCATAGTACCTCACACCAGGCTAAAGGTGCCTGAGATGGACTCCATCTCCGCTCCGGCTAGGTCAAGGGCACCTAGGCCTGGAACACTGGAACGCCAGCACCCAAGCTGAAGGTGCCTGGGTGCGGCCGAGTCCTCCGACTCCCACTTTGAACTCTAACCCCGTGGTAAGGGCGTCCGCCCTTTTTATCCCCTTGCGTCACAGCGGGTTCCCCGCCCCGCTGTACCAGCGCCAGGGAGGACAAAAAGGCACAGTCTTGCGGTGCGAGTTCAGCCCCGGCCTAGGGCGACAATGCCACCTGTAGGCCGCCGGCAACCTCACACCACCAGAGTCCTCCAAGACCCACAAAGGGAACCTTGAATTCCCTAACAATCAGGGCATCTGGGTTACACTACCACCCAGATGCTTCCCCTAAATTCAAGTACCCGCTATATATAAAAAAATTTTTTTTTTTTTTTCGCTGTACCTGTATGCTTATACATGTGATAGATATGCTGTACTTCTGTAATGTTAAAGAGTTTTATGAAAATCTATATGCAAAAAAAAAAATATATAAATAAATAACAGATGAGACTGAGAAAACAACCCTTCAGACATAACTCATATTATTATACTCACTTGCAGGTGTTTATATACGGATGTCAGCTGGAATATAGGCAGGGTTGTGGTTGAACTCCGGTCTCCAATAAAACCAGCTAATTTCTGGTGGTCTCGGCAGGAATAACTTGGGATAGTCTTTCCCGGTCCGGAAAAAATCTGTAGAACACTTTTTATGGCTTTTCTGGGATCAGAACAGGAGTCATAAAGATGATATCCTAGGGTCACATTAGGCAGGATTGTTGGATTTTTATTCATTTGGTCAATGGCAAAAAGGAACATTTGAATATTCTTGTAGTAATGTTGCAAAGGTCTGTTAATATAATGGATTAATAATAAGGATACAAGAGATCATCAGTTTCCTAACACTTTTTGGCTTAATACCAAAATGGAAAAGAAAAAAGCTTATACCAACCAATCAGTTTTCACCCATTAAAGCTGAACTTAGACGGATACAGAAATCAGTATTGTTTTGGTTAATATCTCATAAACTGGCTTACTAATATGGACGAGCTTCAGGTTCGGGTCAGTCATGAGTTCAACCTTAACCCAAATTTTTGCCATTTGCTGAATGGACAAACGTATTGGTCAGTTCACCCACAACCTGCATCATTGGCTACTGCAGAAGGAAGTCATTTAATGGTGGTATCAGTACAGCCACTAACTGATGACAGTTTTCTGCTCCCCGCCATATTTGTTTTAAATTGTGACCAATCCAGCAGCTATTCTGGGTGATTTCCTTGATCACATATGGTCTTAGCCAAATATGTTATGTAGCGCCCCTTTACTTTTAGGGGTGCTATGTGCCTAAATTTAGGGGTTGGTCTGAGCTAGTAGCCAGGCTCAGACCGCTTCAATTGTTAGGTTTGTTCTTTTGCTTCTGCTAAGTGGTGTTGCTGGTGTACAGTTCCCTGTGGCCTTTAGGTGGCACTGCCATGTCAGGGTTGAACCGCAGGTGACATTGCTATACCCTTGGGTGTCCTCTCTCGGCAGCTGTGCGGTGGACGTGGTCAATCCACTGTGCATGCCGGGAGAGGATATATAAGGGTCAGACGCCATCTTTCGGGGTGGAGTAGGAGGGGTACTGAGGAGCAGTACCGAGAGGCAGTCCGTCTGCATCTCATGGCCCTCCAGGCCATGGGAGCGCGCATGGGTGTATCGGTCTCAGGCACCTTTAGCCTGGGGCTGCAACTCTTCATGAAGGCCCAGCACCTTTGGCTGGCCTACCCCCGAAAGAGGAATTCCAGGGCACTCGAGGGTGACCCGTTCTGGAGAGGGAGCCAGGGTTACCGGTGAAGGAAGTCACCGCCTCAGGTGAGGCCTGGTCACCTACAGAGGGATTCCATAATTCCGCTACAGGCCTTGTAACGTGCTTCAACTTGCACCTGTGTTCTTCTGTTACAAGCGCTGGGAAGTTTGGAACAAGGAAAAATGGGTTCCGATCGTATCCCTAGGAAATTCAAGTAAAGTTCTTGCATCACTCTGGCTGCTAGGACCGTGAGAGGGGACTATCCGGGTGAGCAAAGCCCACTTGGGATCGAGTGGTGATATTAAGTGCTGATTAAGTGCCGCGTGCCTGAACCTGCCTCCCTGTTACTTTATTCTTCATCTTCAACTTTCCCATCCGGTTTCAAGCATATAGAAAATAAACCTTCCTTCACTGAGGTTTAATCTTGTCTGGACATTGGCCTTATTGATACACAAACAATAGACTCCTCCCTACACTCTAGGGACGAGAACCAGCTGAAAGGAGGTAACTCGCTGCAGGACCCAAAAATGTGAACACCGCTCACCCTCTTCCAATCAATTCCCCCTATTGCGATTTTTTTTTTTACCAAAAAAGTGTAGAAGAATATGTATAAGCCTAAACTGAGGAAATTTTTTTATTTTATTTTAAAAAAATGGGGATATTTATTATAGCAAAAAGTAAAAAGTATTGTTTTTTTTTCAAACTTGTCGCTCTTCTTTTGTTTATAGCACAAGAAATAAAAACCGCAGAGGTGATCAAATACCACCAAAAGAAAGCTCTATTTGTGGGGAAATAAAATGATACAAATTTAATTTGGGTACAGTGTTGCATGACCACGCAATTGTCATTCAAAGTGTTACCGCGCTGAAAACTGAAAATTGGCCTGGGCAGGAAGGGGGCGAAAATGCCCGGTATTGAAGTGGGTAATGTGAGATCCAAAAGACCTCAGATCTCACATTTAAACTTAAATGCAATAAAAAAAAACTTTTTTTTTTTCAATGTTCTTTTTTTCCCCTTTAAGACCATTGGGCGGAAGTGATGTTTGAAATCGTTCCGTCATCCAACAGCATTGAGTCGAGTGGAGGCCATCATTACCTCACTCGGCTTAGTGCCTCTAAGGGGAAAGGATCGGATCCTCTTTGCCGCTACCGATGGCTTCAGTAAGCGGCGGAGATGACCGGGACGCAGCGGGAGGGGGTTGGGCACCTCTCCCGCCGCTGATAAAAGTGAATCCGCCGCGGATATCATAAAGTAGACCGCCCGCCATTTAATAAAATACCAGGGTTATGGCAGCTATTTATCATCATACCGACGTATAACGATGGCGGGCACTCCAGAAGTGGGTAAGGTGGTAATTAAACTCACTTGGTGCCTTATCTGCATTATCCTTAGGACCTGTGTAATTAATATGTGATTGGGTTTAAAGGGATGCGATAGCAACCCTCGCTGCTCCGTCCGGGTCTTCGGTCTCATTGGAACCCACATTCGATCGGGTCTCCGAGGTAGTAACCCGGAGGCGACGTCACAACATTCCTTTAGGATTGCTCAGCTGCCAATGGCGCTGATTTAAAAAAAAATCCCTAGTATTCCAAAACGCAAATTTTGGTGTTTTGAATACTTTTAAGTGCAAAGGAGGGATTTGGGGTCTTATAGACCTCCATGAAGAGTACCTGTCACCGCTTATTACTGTCACAAGGGATGTTTACATTCCGCAATACAATACAAATGCCCCCCCCCTCCCCCCAGTTTTCACATATTTATTTGTAAAAAATGTTGAAAACCATTTATCATTTTTCTTCCACTTCACAATTATGGGCCACTTTGTGTTGGTCTATCACATAAAATCCCAATAAAAGACATTTACGTTTTTGGTTGTAACGTCACAAAATGTGGAAAATATCAAGAGGTATGAATACTTTTTCAAGGCACTGTAATTGGGGTTATTGGACTTCGGGTAGGATTTGACAACCAACCCCCAAAAATTCAGCTTGAATCTGAAGCTTCCCACAGAGGTATGTGTGATGGATTTCATTTTGTATCATGACTGTAAACCTGAGAATAGGGAAGAGCTTCAGGTCGGGTTAGATAAGAGTTGTAACCCAACTTAGCTTGTTTGCTGAGATATTTGAGTGATTGAAAGATTCACCTTAGCATCTATATGGTAGAAAACCTGGGAATCAAAAGACCAGAACACTCTTTTGGGCTTAAAGGGGTTGTAAAGGTAGAAGTTTTTTCACCTTAATGCATTCTATGCATTAAGGTGAAAAAACATCTGAGGATCAGCGCCCTCCCCCCCCCCCCCGAGCCCCCGTTTACTTACCTGACCCCTCGAAAGTCCCGCGCCGTGAACACACTGGCTTCTCGGCTCATTTATTGGTTGTTTTAAAGCAGCGCAGCCATTGGCTTGTGCTGCTGTCAATCACTTCCAATGACGCGGTGTGCCGGGGGGGGCGGGGGCCGAGTGATACAGTGATACAGTGAGCGGCTACAGCCGCCGGCTGTATCACGGGAGCGCGCCCGCAAAAACTATCCACCATGCGAGAGAGCTCGCATGAAAGTGGATAGTTCTTGCGGGGAGGAGCCCAGACACCCGCCGAGGAACCCCAGAAGACCAGATTCGGGGCCACTCTGTGTAAAACGAGCTGCACAGTGGAGGTAAGTATAACATGTTTGTTATTTAAAAAAAATAAAAAAAATTGCCTTTAGTGTTCCTTTAAAGTGACTGTGACCAGATGACCGCTCCCTGCAATAGAAGTGCAATCGATTGCTGAAATATATGTAATTTCTGCAACAGGCTGGAGGTAGGAGACATGGGTCTTCAGAGAGATCAATCAATGTATTCCTTCTTCTACAGCAAAGTACTGTATATACTCGAGTATAAGCCGAGTTTTTCAGCACATTTTTGCTTATACTCAAGTCACCTTTTTGCACCTGATCTCCCGGACTTTGGGGATCCGGTACCGGCCTCTACCTCTACCTCTACAAGTGTTGTCCGGGGGACCTACGGCCGGGGAGCACCGATTTTTCAAAGCCGGTCACCCCTTCCATAGACTCCTATGTTAAACGGTCATTTCTCCAGTGAATTTGGGGACCCGGTACCGGCCGGTTGTAGGTCCCCTGGACCCAGAACTTGGCACACATGTAGCCCAATTTCTACTCTACAAGTGTGCAAAGTTTGTTGTCTGGGAGACCTACGGTCAGGGAGCACCGATTTTTTTAAACCCGGGCACCTCTTCTATAGACTCCCATGTTAAACGTCAGTCTAGTCATGGACACAGTGAGGCATGGGCACAGTGAGGCATGGGCACAGGGAGGCATGGGCACAGTGAGGCATGGACACAGTGAGGCATGGGCACAGTGAGGCATGGGTACAGTGAGGCACAGTGAGGCATGGGCACAGTGAGGCAAAGTGAGGCACAGTGAGGCATGCAGATGGACACCCTAGGCTTATTCTCGAGTCAATACGTTTTCCAATTTTTTTGTGGTAATATTAGGTGCCTCGGCTTATATTCGGGTCGGCTTATACTCGAGTATATACGGTACTTTGATTCATTTTTATTATTTTGTCTTTTTTAACCTGATATGGTCACTTTTAGAGATTGTGTTATAGACAAATGCATAGACTTTTCTATCAACTTAGAGAGACTTTTATTGCATCAGTAAAAGCAACACAGTCAATTATTTTAAATAAACGGAGAAAATGATACGATAAACGCAGCAATACATAATGACTTATCAGCCGTCATCCAGTAATCTGGAATCATAAAATGTGTTTGTTAGAAGAGATTGCAATTGTTCAGTTCATCATTTTTTCATTACCTTACAGATATGAGTATCAAAAGGCCTTTTTATTCAATTTACGTACTTTATACAGAACATGCTGGTGAGATTGGGCTTCTCACGGCTCTTGTACCCTCCCATGACACAGTTGACGGTGAAGACTCCTCCGATGATGATGTCTCCATCCTGAACATATTTATAATCCTCGTACGCTGGTACAATCTGCAGGTCACAAGCTGGTGATGGACTGTGGATATTGATCAGACATAATGTTAAACACAGAAATAAAATGAGACACATATTTTTATAAAAAAGAAATGTTTCCTTAAATCTGAACGAATACAGAGGAAAGAATCTGGACACCACACTGGATGGTGTGAGCTGCCGTGTCTGTCGGTGCAGCAGGTCGGAGCCCTCTGTGCTCGGTTTATAAAGACGTGTAGTGCAGAGATTTAGCACCTCCAGTTTATTTAGCTGTAGAAAAAGAAGAAAATAGGTCTTTGTAAAGCTTTTTTTTCTGCCTACAATTTACCTGAAAAGATTTTCTATAAAAAAGATAAATAGAAAATAAAGCATTTGTAATAAAATATGTAATGTGATAAAAAAAAAAAATTCTCTCTCTTTTCATGATTCCATGTCGGTTCTGTTTTCTTGTCCAACTGATTCTATAAAAGTTCAATACATTGTGATAAGATAAAAAAAATGGGAATGTTTTTGGAATTGTTTAGAGTCAAGTCAGTCTTCAGGCCGCCTATGCCCAACATATAGCAGATTGTTAAGGCCAGGTTCCCACCCTAGTAAGTGGGATATGTTGGAATTCCAGCAGGATCATCTAATGCCTTGTACAGACGTTCGGAATTTCCGATGAAAAAAGTCAGACGGAATTTTTTCATCGGATATTCCAACTGTTTGTGTGTGCCCCATTTAACTTTTTCCGTCGGAAATTCCGATGGAGTTAGAAAGAGAATATGTTCTCTTTTTCTCCGATGGAAAAAATTTCTATCGGAAATTCCATTCGTCTGTATGGAACTCCGACGGAGAAAAAAACACGCATGCTTAGAATCAAGTCGACGCATGCCCGGAAGCATTGAACTTAATTTTTCTCGGCTCGTCGTATTGTTGTACATCACCGCGTTCTTGACAGTCAGAATTTGGTGTGACAGTGTGTATGCAGGACAGCTTGAACGGAATTCTGTCGGAAAAACTCATCAGAGTTTATTCCGACGGAAAATCCGACCGTGTGTACAAGGCATTAGCCTCAGATTCCTGGAAGGGCTTTCCAGAAAATTCAGATATAGTTGGTAACTCAGGTCATATCTCAGGTCATGTGGCTCATTGTTACTCAGTTCAACATCAGAAGGGGAACTTCTTGACTGAAGAAGCCTCTTGATTCCCAGTAGCTTCAGGCACTACCAGCACTCCACCAGGCCAATGGGATTTTTCAGGCCTAAGCAGCCAGTCTGCTTCAAGTAATGGTAAACCCAAGAGCCATGGGCGTAGCATAAGGGGTTGCAGGGGACACAATCGCAACCCTGCCCCTAGCTTCAGGGGGCCCCAGCAGCCTCCCTGTCATATTATCATATCCTCCACTAAGTCCAGCTCTGATCTGCCCTAGGGCCCCACAGCCACGCTCCAGTACTGGGCTTCTACTTTGCCTTCTACAGTCCACACCCCTCCAATCTCATTGGCTAGGGAGAATCTGTGAGGCATTTCCTGAATGGAGAGGAGAACTAGGTGAGAACAGCCCAGGATGAGGAAGTGTCTGTGCTGTGTGCTGGCAACATAGAATGGTAACCGTGCTTAGTGAGGCAAGAGGAGGAGAGTGCCGTCCTATAGCCAGGGTGGGACCGATGTCACTGGTGAGGTAAGACACCGCTCAGTGTCTTCTAGTCACCAGCTGGGATTCTCTGTACCCCCCTCCACTCAGGGATGTCCGCATACCCCACTTGCCTGACAACTGGGGAAAAGACACACACCTCCGGGAGGTGACCTTCCCCCAACACCTGCCAACACTGACAGAGAAACCTTCAGAAATTGCTAAAACCAATCCCTTAACACCTCCTCAGGGGGCCCCTGAAGGGCTACAGGCTCCAGATTTTATGTCACATGGCTTTGCCCTCCCAGATCTAAGTTGCACCCGCCCCCAAGCCCCCTCATCACCCCCTCTGCCCTGTATACTATGCCCGGCTGTTGAGAGTCTTTCCCATTACAGCACTCTATACTGTTCCTTCTCTGCAGGGCTGAAATAACATTCCTTTACAACACAGCCAGTTAGCCATGATCTACACAGGGTGTATCTGCCTGCTGCAACTACACTGCCGTTCCGACCAGAGAATTTCACAGGTCAGAAGGGCAACATAAAAGCCAGAAACAGCCTGTGAAGACTGAGAGACTGTGTGTAAAGGAATGTGATTTCAGCCCTGTGTAGTGTGAAGGGGGGGTGGGGGTTATGAGCTGTATACAGTGCTGGGATGGGAAAGGAGCTCTGCCAAGTGACCTGCCAGGGGTCCCTGTCCTCTGATTCTCCAGCAGTAATCCCTGTCCTCTGATTCTCCAGCGGTGATCCCTGTCCTCTGATTCTCCAGAGGTGATCCCTGTCCTCTGATTCTCCAGAGGTGATCCCTGTCCTCTGATTCTCCAGCGGTGATCCCTGTCCTCTGATTCTCCAGAGGTGATCCCTGTCCTCTGATTCTCCAGCGGTGATCCCTGTCCTCTGATTCTCCAGCGGTGATCCCTGTCCTCTGATTCTCCAGCGGTGATCCCTGTCCTCTGATTCTCCAGCGGTAATTCCTGTCCTCTTATGTAAAGAGGAACTCTGGGAACTCAAAATCCTTAAGCCACTTTGAGTATCTTGGCGTGCGGTGGATGTATCTGCATGCATGGTGGAAGTGGTGGGTGGAAATGAGGGGGGCCCACTTCAACTTTTGCATCGGGGCCCACAAACTTCAAGCTACGCCTCTGCCAAGAGCACTACTCCATCACAGGGCCATCCCTTGTACAGGCCAACTATTCCTTCCCCACAGAGCCCAATAGTGGTCTCACTCACTCTTCATCCCAGAACATTACAGACACAGAATGTCCAGTAGGTTTAGGGAGCATATGAACAACTTTAATGCAACACAACTATCTTCAAACAATCTTGTTGTCATAAGGATGGATTTCCAACATGGCGGCTTAAGGAAAGTCTCAACAGAATAAATATCTTCATATATTTTACTGCTCAGATGCCCGGCTCCCCGATGTCACAGGCAGCCTGGTATCTTCTACCCTGCTCTCTGACAGAATCTGCAGAGAACGCGAGCATGTGGGGCTTCCCCCGCCCAGCCAGCATCACTCATTCACAGAGTTCTGTGAATTGAAAACTACAAGATGGGGCCGCCTTTGCAGCTGTCAGCTTGTAGTTCTCAATGAACTACCATGATGCTGTTGATGAGCACTGTGGTAGTTCATTGATGCTTCCTATTAATAGGTAAGTGCTGGGCCATACGATGTACGGCCAAACAGCTTATACACAGAGCCTGCAAGAGCCCTGCATCTGCTGATCTTAGGTGCAATGCTTTCCAGGCTCCCAATTAACCACTTATGCCGTGTACACACGATCGGTTTTACCGATGAAAGCAGTCCGATGGACTTTTCTCATTGGACAAACCGATCGTGTATGGGCCCCATCGGTCTTTTTTCTATCGGTGAGAAAAAATAGAACATGTTTTAAATTTATCCGATGGGAAAAGAACCGATAGCAAATTCCGATTGTCTGTGTGGAACTCCATCGGACAAAAAACCCACGCATGCTCAGAATCAAGTCAACGCATGCTCAGAAGCATTGAATTTAATTTTTCTCGGCTTGTTGGAGTGTTTTACGTCACGGCGTTTGGGACGGTCAGATTTTTGACTGATGGTGCGTAGGCAAGACTGATGGAAGTCAGCTTCATCGGATTTCCGATAGAAAAATCCATCGGATTAGAATCCATAGGAAACCCGATCGTGTGTACAGGGCTTTAGGGACCGGCCAATTTTTCAGACTCAGTGTTTACAAGTTAAAATCATTATTGTTTTGCTAGAAAATTACTTAGAACCCCCATAAATTACATATTTTTTTTCTAAAACCATAGAGAACAAAATGGCGGTTGTTGCAATACTTTCTGTCACACCGTATTTGCGCAGCAGTCTTACAAGCGCACTTTTTTTGGGAAAAAATACACTATTTTTAATTAAAAAATAAGACAACAGTAAAGTTACCCCAATTTTTATTTTATATTGTGAAAGATAATGTTATGCCGAGTAAATTGATACCCAACATTTCACGCTTCAAAATTGCACCCGCTCGTGGAATGGCGACAAACTTTTACCCTTAAAAATCTCCATAGGCAACGTTTAAAAATGTCTACAGGTTACCAGTTTTGAGTTACAGAGGAGGTCTGGGGCTAGAATTATTTCTCTTGCTCTAATGATCGCGGCGATACCTCACAGGTGTGGTTTGAACACTGTTTTTATATGCGGGCGCTACTCACGTAAGTGTTCGCTTCTGTGCGCAAGCTCGTTGGGTTGGGGTGCTTTAATTTTTTTTTTTTTTATTATTTATTTTACTTTTTATTTTTTATTTTGACACTGTCCTTTTACAAAAAAAAATTGGGTCACCTTTATTCCTATCACAAGGGATGTAAACATCCCTTGTAATAGAAAAAAAGCATGACAAGACCTCTTAAGTATGAGATCTCGGGTCAAAAAGAACTCAGATCTCATATTTACACTAAAATGCATTAAAAAAAAAATGTAATTTGAAAAAAAAAAAAGAATTCTCTTTTAACCGGTTCCTGACCAGCTCCTGTAGATTTACGTCGACAGAATGGCACGGCTGGGCAAAGTAACATATATTTACGTCACTTTGAAAATCCCTGCCGTGCCGGGCACGTGCACCCCCCTGCCGCGAGCTCCATGACCGTGCCCGCGGGACCTGTGGACTCGATGTCCGCCGGTGTCCCGCGATCGGGTCACAGAGCTGCAGAAATGGGAGAGCCAAGTGTAAACATGCATCTCCCTGTTCTGCCTAGTGATACTGTCACTGATTGTCTGTTCCCTGTGATCGGGAACAGCGATCAGTGACATGTCACATATAGCCACGCCCCCTAACAGTAAGAATCACTCCCTAGGGCACACTTCAGTGCCACCTAATGGTTAACCCCTTCACTGCCAGTGTCATTTTCACAGTAATCAGTGCATATTTATAGCACTGATTGCTGTAAAAATTACAATGGTCCCAAAAATGTTTCAAAAGTGTCTGATGTGTTCGCCATAATGTCGCATTCACGAAAAAAAACGCTGATCGCCGCCATTACTAGTAAAAAAAAAAAAATATTAATAGAAATGCCATAAAACGACCCCCTATTTTGTAGACGCTATAACTTTTGCGCAAACCAATCAATAAACGCATATTGCGATTTTTTTTTAACCAAAAATATGTAGAAGAATACGTATCGGCCTAAACTGAGGAAAAAAAATGTTTTGTATATATTTTTTGGGGATATTTAATATAGCAAAAAGTAAAAAATATTGCTTTTTTTTTCAAAATTGTCGCTTTATTTTTGTTTATAGCGCAAAAAATTAAAACCGCAGAGATGATCAAATGCCACCAAAAGAAAGCTCTATTTGTGGGAAAAAAAGGACGTCAATTTTGTTTGGGAGCCACGTCGCATGACCGCGCAATTGTCAGTTAAAGCGACGCAGTGCCGAATCGCAAAAAGGGGCCTGGTCTTTATGCTGCGTATTGGTCCGGGGCTTAAATGGTTAAAGAGCAACATTAAAAATACACAGTCCTCTTCACCAGCATGTAGGCAGGTGCAGTCTGTTTTCTCCACTGCAGGTGGCACTCAACTGCAGCGGCATTGCAGAGGAAGAGAAATTTGAGAGGAACTTCGTTCCCTTTATGGCTCCCCATGTGACTCTGGCGGCAATCTTGGGCTGGGCAGAGTCTGTTTAAGACCCTGGCTTCCAGGTTTGCCACGCTTTTCGTGTGTCGCTAGTGTAGGGACAGGTCACCCATATGACATGGACAATGCTAGTATCAGGGGGAGGTTCCAGCCTATTAGGGAAAGTAAATGGACACGCCATCCTTCATGGAATTAGGGTTGCCACCTCATCCCTTTAAAACCAAAAACATATAATTACACAGGTTCTGTGGCTGATCAAGGTGGTAATTAAACTCAGTTGGTGCTTTTTATGCATTAAATTAGCCTCAGAACCTGTGTAATTCATATATGTTTCGGGTTTAAAGGGATGAGGTGGCAACCCTACATGGAAGCCTCCCCACTTGGGTATTGACCAACCAGATTGCAATCAATCACTCGATACAGGTGCTGTGCTGTCAGTATGCCTGAGACCCACTGTTATTACACATCCGTGTTGCCTTCTGTGAGTGCTCCTGGTCAGGTTGCCTTCCCACCAGGCTTGTTGTATATTACTAAAGTTCAACTTCAATATAGTTATGATTCCTGCACCCGGACTGACTCAGCAGTCATCAGGATATGTCTCTTCTAGAAGTGGGTGTGGAAGGGGGAACAGGAACCATCATGGCACTGTTAGGATAGGCTATGGCCCTGGTGCCTAAGTTTAAGGGCTCTAACATTCCCCTGGCTGAGTGGGAGGATAGACTGGAGAGTGCTGCATGCCTGTATCAGGTTCCCGCCTGGCTGATCACGGAGCTCGCTATTAACTCCTGGGAGGGTGATTCCCACCAAGCGGTGATGACACTACTGGAAGAGGACCAGGCCAGGCTGGAACAGATTGTAGCACGCCTGGAGGGCTTGTTTGGAGAGAACGTGCCGGTTTCAGATTTGAGGTGGAGGTTCTTTGTCCAGAGGTGACAGGAGGATGAGAGCCTCACTTTCTTTGTGGTAGCACTCCAAAAACTCTGGAAATGACTGGAAAAGAGGGATATGTGTGGCTGTGCCAATATAGGCACCTCAGACCACCTACTGAGGACCCAGTTTGTTTTAGGACTGAAAGCTGGGCCAGTCTGGAGAGCCCTACAGGAGCAGATTAAAGTGGTTGTAAACCCCCTTTTGCAACTTGCACCTACAGGAAAGCCTAGATTAAGGCTTACCTGTAGGTGCAAGAAATATCTCCTAAACCTACACGGTTTAGGAGATATTTGCTAAAAATGACACTGCTCCGTGTCTACGGCGCATATGCGCCGTAGACAACGGCGCATTCATGGGGTTAATCTTATTCACAAATCCGGCTAAGTCCCAGCATTTGACGACTTAGCCGGATTCGACGGCTCCCGCGCGCATGCACGGAATCACGTCTTCGCCGCTCCAGCCAATCACAGCGCCGGAGCGGCGCTGTGATTGGCTGGAGCAGCGATACCCGGAAGTAAACTTCCGGCTATCGCCGCAGTAATGGCTGCGGCTGAAAAGGGAGACGAGGACGGCTTCGGGGGCCCCGATCGAAGGTAAGTGATGCATAATGAGCTATTATGCTAGTCATATTAGCTCATTATGCCTTTGTCTTACACGTGGTTTAAAAAAAAAATGTTTATAGGGGTTTACAACCACTTTAAAGCACAACCCACCATCTCCTTCCATGATACTGTGATGGACATGGTTGTGCGGGAAAAGGAAGATGCAAAGCGATTGCAGCGGTGACAAAGAGGTATGAACCGTTACACCTTCCCCTCTGTCGGCCAAACATGCAGCTTAAAGGGAACTAATCCAAGGGTGAGAATCCATTGTGGAGGGGCCCAGAGGAGGACTGGAAGCGCTGGAGGTGTTGCCGCTTTGGACATGTAGCTAAGAACTGTGGCTGGTCAGAATCCAAAAGTACTGCCATTAAACTGGTGGCTTCTGAGGTAGAAGGATGACTCCCAGGACAAAATCCCAATACACCCAAGTCCATGGTCAAGCCAAGTCCAGTAATGAATGTCCTCGTTAATGGGCAAGAGGTCCCATGCCTGATCAACACTGAGATTTGAGGTCACTGCCATGACTTCAACACTCAACATTTCAAGATGTGAGATCAGCTGCACCCCTCTTGGTTGTCCCTCAAAGCAGCCAATAACTCGCTCATCCTGGTTGTAGGTGTCATCTGGGTGAAGATTTAGACCAGTGACTTGCAGCCCAGTAAGTTCATCAGTACCTATTGTTCTGTGGATGAAATTACTGAATGGCATGGACTTACTCCTCCTACTGGCCAAATCTGAGTAATCAGGCCAGCATGAGCAGGGCTGTGGTCTGCGAGCTGTAAGGCTCAACATGATTCAGGCCTATAAGGCTGACCAGAGGGCAGCGAGTGAACAGATTGAACAAGTGGGAGTTGTCTGTACGCCCCCAAGAAAAAATTACTCCTGGCACCCAGCTCACTCCATCGTGGTAGTTGGGCTGCATAGCAGATGAACAACTGGTATGTCACCATATATATAGTAGTAAAATTACAGCTCAAAAGAGCATGCCAGAGGGTCCACTATTCTTCCCCCGGGAGCTGTGAAGGGGTGAGGAGATGTCAAAAAGTAATATGCTCACAAACAGTAACTCCGGCGATGGATGTGGAATCCAGCAAAGGAAAGGAGTAGGCCACCCACCCTTAGGGGGAGAGACAGACAAAAATGACCAGAGAACTGTTCACATGGCGGGCATTACTAGAATAGTGGACTGTATATATGGTGTTGTTCATCTGCTTTGCAGCCTAACCACCATGATGGTGTGAGCTGGGCAGCACTTTGCAACAAACTATACTCTCCTGTGCCTCTCCTTAAGAAGCAAGATCTGTCTCGCAAAACGCATTGAGGTCAGTAGCACTGTTGTTTTAGATTGATGGTGGTATCTCAATGGCATATATAGGTTCTATGGAAAGTTTTTTTTTTCTATGTGATTTTATTGAAACATTATTTATGTATTGATGATCATCTACCATTTTTTGCATTGCATGTTGTTTTTAAATGTATGTCAATAAGTTTTTCATATCTTTTATATTTTTTGTTTGAGGTGTGACTCTTCAAAAAGTCCCTTGGGCTACATATTTTTTTGTTTTGGACAGGAGATACTTCTTTTGCCCACAGCTGGCAGACTGGGTCCAGAAGGCATGCCAGGAGTGTGAAACCTGTTCTGTGCATAAGGCCCCTCCTGAAAAGACAATGACCATGGTTATTACCCCTTTTGGAGCCCTTTGAACTGGTCACTATGGACTACTTGACAATATCCAGCTCCCCCTCAGGGTATCGCTATGCCCTGTTTTTTGTTGACCATTACACCAAGTTTGCTGTAGTAGTCCTCACCACGGACCAGACAGCCCTGACCAAAGCGAAACTGTTTCGGGAAAACGTGGTCCAGCCATATGGCTGTCCCAACTGTATACTCTCGGACCAAGGCTGAAACTTTGAGTCACTGATTTTGTCCGAGCTGTGCCATCTCAGTGGTAACCGGAAGTTGCATACCACTCCTTAAAACCCATAGGGTAATGGAGCTCATGAACTGTTCACCTGCACCCTGCTGGGCGTGTTGCGGACTCTCAAACAAGGACACTGAGATAGATGGCACAAACATGTAGGGGCCGTGGTGTTGGCCTAGAACAACATGATACATCAGGCCACGGGTCACATGCCCTTCTTCTAGATGTTTGGCGCTATGGCCAGTTACCGGTGGACCTCCTACTAGGCTTCACAGAGAGCTCAATACCCCATACGCCTAGCACCTGGGTGCAGGAACACTGGAATCTGATACAGAAAACCAAGCAGGTAGTGCTGGATAGATACAGGGACTTGGCTGAGGGCTCTGTCCTAGAAGAACTGCTGCTGCAAACGGGTGTTAGTAAAGCATACCAAGAGTGAAAGAGTCAGTAAACTGGATCCCAAGTGGAAACGCATCCCCTATCAGGTTGAGAGGCAACCTTTTCCTCTCCAACTCCAGTTTATAACGTGATTTCAGAGGTTCTCAACCATATCAAGAGACGGCTCCATCACAGCCCGTTGAGATCCTGTGTGTCGAGTGGTGATTGCTCTTCCAAACCTGCCATAGATAGAGAAGACTCAAAGTTCATGCATGTCCTACCAGTACAAGAAGTTCTTGATGAATGATACGTGCTTCCTCTTGTGCTAGAGCCTCCTGTTCCTACAGACTCAGAAGAGGAGAGCACCAGCACAGTGTCTACAGATGGTCCAGAATCCCCTACAGGCACCGTTGACTGTGTTGCCCTGCTGAGGAGTCAGCCTCAAGCTCGGGTGAAGGGGATGTGGTTGACCCTGCTAACTCCTGGGCATCTGAGGCTCTGGAGCTACAAGCTGAAAATGACTGCTTGAACAGGTATACCAGCGAGGACACTGAGGGCCGACGCCCCACATGGTCCACATGTGGGCAGCTCTCTTTACAATAATCTGACTGTGTTGTTTGAACTTCTTCCTGTTGTACCTTTTTTCTAACTGCAGTTCTCATGTTGTTCTTTACTGTGTTGCGATGCCGAGGACAGCCTCTGTCAAAGAAGGAGAAGTGAAGGGCAGGTGGATTCTTTTTTTTTTATTGCAGGTGGCGCTCAACCACAGCGGCATTGCAAAAGGAGAGGAAGCCGAAAGGAACTTCATTACTCTGTGGTTTCCTGGGTCACAGGAGGGCAGCTATACAATTGGATGCTGGCACGCATGTGACTCTGGCAGCCATCTTGGGTCAGGCAGAGGCCATTTAAGACCATCGCTCTCGGGTTTGGTGCTCTTTTTGCATGTGTCTAATGTAGGGACAGGTCACCCATCTGGCAGGGACAGTGCTAGGGAGAGGTTCCAGTTGAGTAGGGAAAGTGCAGGGACATGCCATCCTTCATGGAAGCTTCCCCACTTGGGTATGGGCCAGACCTCGAGACAGATGCTATCATCACACCTGAGACCTACTTCTACTACATATCTCTGTTGCCTTCTGTGAGTGTTGCCGGTCAGGTTGCCTTTCTGCCGGGCTTGTTGTATATTACTATACTACCGAACTTTAACTTGAATACAGTTCTGGTAAAGTTCTGCACCCATCCACAAGCATACTTGGGGGATGCCTTAAATCTACACATGTGGTGCGCCAGTACAATGTACTCCAACAAGCCTATTGCAATTATCCATACCAGACTTTCTATCTGCAACCCTGGGCTGGTGGGCTTCATCCTTGCAACCCTGTACTGGTGGTTGTGAGAGTCTGCAGGGGACTTTTTTTAGAAAAAGTGGGCCCTCATTCAAACAAATAAAAAAATGTTTAAAAATTGAATTAAAAATGATTTACCTTTTTTATATATATTATCACCAGTCAGTATCCCTAATCACTGCCACACCAGTCATATGATGATGCTTTACAGCACAGGTGATAGTATATATATATATATTTTTTTTCTATTTTTTAAATGTTAAAAAATTTAGAATTTTTTTAAATTTCTTAATTTTTCAAAAATTTGTGACAAAATATTACAACTTTAAAACACATGCCATGCCTACTAAATGCCTTGGACTGTCTACTTTCCAAAAATAGGTCATTTGGGGGTTATTTGTATTGTCCTGGCATATTCAGGCCTCAAGAAATGAAATAGGCCAGGAGTAGTGATGAGCCGAACACCCCCCTGTTCGGTTCGCACCAGAACCCGCGAACGGACCGAAAGTTCGAACGAACATTAGAACCCTATTAAATACAATGGATGCGAACGTTCGAATTCTAAAGTGCTAATTATAACAACTATTATGCATGTTATTGTCCTAAAAAGGGTTTGGGAACCCGGGTTCTGCACCAGGGGACATGTATCAATGCAAAAAGAAGTTTTAAAAACGGTCGTTTTTCGGGAGCAGTCATTTTAATGATGCATAAAGTGAAAAAAAAAAAGTCAAATATTCCTTTAAATATCGTACCTGGGGGGTGTCTAAAGTATGCCTGTGAAGTGCCACGTGTTTCCCGTGTTTAGAACTGTCCCTGCACAAAATGACACTTCTAAAGGAAAAAAAAGCCATTTAAAACTGCTTGCGGCTTTAATGTAATGTCTGGTCCCGGTAATATGGATGAAATTCTTTAAGAAAAATGGCATAGCTACCCCATGACCCCCCCCCCCTACCCCAGCCCATTACCAGCCCCTTTGGGTCTTGTATGGATATTAAGGGGAACCCCGCACATAAAATAAAAAAGGCCCTATATACTCTGAACAGCCCTATACAGGCGGTGCATACAAGACAGGGACTGTAGGTTTGTTCTTATGTAGAATCTGTTTGTAATTTTGAACAGGTACATTGTTGAAGTGTAGCTCCAGACCAAAAATCTATTTTTAAACTTTTTGGAAAACATAGGTAAGGGTTATCACCCCTGTAACATTTGTTTTGCTGTCTGTGCCCCTGTTCAGAACATTTCACCTCACTTTCCGTCCCAATGACAACTGTTTTTGAAATGTGGTGTTTTTCTTGAAACAAGGATTGCTGATAAAGCATCAGTACAGAGGAGACACCTTTCTCCCATATTTATTCTTACAGGAGAGAATTTTCCTTCCTAGTGGTAGATTTCCTCTCACTTCCTGTTGTCTTCTTGCGTTTGCAAGTAGGAGTCGTTTGTAAGTTGGATGTTTGAAAGTAGGGACCTGCCGTATATACTCTGCAGAAATAGGCCCCTTAGTTGTTGGTGTTGGCACAACACTGTAAGCACTCACAGTTACTCTTGGTTGGTGCTGGAACGCCCTGCTGTCAACTATTATATCAGGAATTTTAATTACATATAATTGTTGAACAGTGGTAGTAAAAATTGGGCCTTTGATGGTGGTGCTGGTGCCACAACACTGTAAGCCCTGACAGTTACTCTTGGTGGGTGCAGCAATGGGCCCTGCTGTGAATTATTAGATCAAGAATTGTAATTACATGCCCCTGTTGAACAGGGGCTGAAAAATTGGGCCTTAGGCACTGGTGGCACAACACTGCAACCCCTCACAGATACTGTACTTGGAGCACAGCAATGAGCCCTGTTGCAAAGTATTGCTTCAAAAATTGTAATGACACGCCCCTGTTAAACAGGGGCTGAAAAATTGGGCCTTAGGCACTGGTGGCACAACACTGCAACTCCTCACAGATACTGTACTTGGAGTACAGCAATGAGCCCTGTTGCAAAGTATTGCTTCAAAAATTGTAATTACACGCCCCTGTTAAACAGGGGCTGAAAAATTGGGCGTTAGGCACTGGTGGCGGCACCCATAAACAAAAATGATCTTCCAAGCTATCATCATCAATCGTATCATTGAGGACTCGGAGGAGGAGGATAGCCAGTCAACATAACAGCACAGGCACTCAGCATCAGCATCAGTCTTGAAGGGATGTGACATGTTAAAATCAATTAGTCTGTTATATCAGCATCAGGTGTGTGGTAGCTGGTGGTGATCCAAGACTGGTTCATCTTGATGAAAGTCAGTCGATCAACCGAGTCGGTGGACAGGCGCACCCTGTGATCCGTGACAAATCCTCCAGCAGCACTGAATGTGCGTTCCGAAAGAACGCTGGATGCAGGACAGGCCAGTAGCTCAATTGCATACTGTGCAAGCTCTGGCCAGTGATCCATCCTCAAGACCCAGTAAGCCAGAGGATTTTCGGTGGGGAAGGTGTCCAAGTCTGACCTTGCCCCTAGATATTCCTGCACCATGTTTATCAGACGCTGGCGATGGTTGCTGGAACCGATCATACTTTGGGGCTGCGGACTAAAGAATTGTCTGAACGCATCGGTCAGACGGCCACCTTCCCCACCGCTCCTTCTTTGACTGGCCGAAGCCTCAGCAACTCGTTGTCCAGGACCAGGAGTTTGCAACCTCCCAGTCTCTGGGAACGCGTTGCACAGACCTTTCTGCAAGGCCTCCCGGAGTTGTCTCATCCTCTGCTCCCTCTGCGACGGTAACATAAGGTCCGCAACCTTACCCTTGTACCGTGGATCAAGGAGAGTGGCCAGCCAGTAATGGTCCCTCTCCTTGATCCGAAGAATACGAGGATCCTTCCGCAGACTTTGCAGGATCAGGGAGGCCATGCAGCGTAGGTTTGCTGAGGCATTCGCTCCGGAGTCCTCTGGGTCACTAAGGACGACATGATCCGCAGCCACCTCCTCCCAGCCACGTACAAGTCCACTGGTTTCTTGGGACTGTAAATCATCCCTAAAAGACTGCTGCTGATGATGCTGAGTGCCAGCCTCCACCTCCATGCTGACACAATCCTCCTCCTCCTCCTCCTCCTCCTCTTCCTGTGCGATGGGTGGGACAGAAGGAACACTGTCTGGGTAAAGGGGGCCTTGAGAGGCAAGGAAGTCCTCCTCTTCCTGCCTCTGTTCTGCCTCAAGTGCCCTGTCCATTATTCCACGCAGCGTGTGCTCCAACAGGTGGACAAGAGGTACAGTGTCACTGATGCATGCACTGTCACTGCTCACCATCCTCGTGGCCTCCTCAAATGGTGCCAGGACAGTGCATGCATCCCTGATCATGCCCCACTGGCGTGGAGAAAAAAAACCAAGCTCCCCTGACCCTGTCCTGGTGCCGTAGTCGCACAGGTACTCATTGATGGCCCTCTGCTGCGTGTGCAGCCGCTGCAGCATGGCCAACGTTGAGTTCCACCTGGTGGGCATGTCACATATAAGGCGGTTCTTGGGCAGGTTCAACTCCTTTTGCAGCTCAGCCAGGCGAGCACTGGCATTATAAGATCTGCGGAAATGCACACAGACTTTCCTGGCCTGCCTCAGGACATCCTGTAAGCCCGGGTACCTGCCCAAGAACCACTGCACCACCAGGTTAAGGACGTGAGCCACACAGGGCACATGGGTCAGTTGTCCCTGTCGGAGGGCGGAGAGGAGGTTGGTGCCATTGTCGCAAACCACCATTCCTGGCTTAAGCTGGCGTGGCGTCAACCACCTCTCGGCCTGGCCCTGCAGAGCAGACAGGACCTCTGCCCCAGTGTGGCTTCTGTCCCCCAAACACACCAGCGCAAGCACGGCATGGCATCTTTTTGCCTGCGTACTTGCGTAGCCCCGTGAACGGCTACGGAGCACCGCTGGTTCATAGGACAAACCACAGGAAGAGGCCATGGAGGAAGAAGAAGAGGAGGGGGTGGAGGAGAGAGGTGTGTCACAACCAGTAGTAGCATTTTGGAGGCGTGGCGGTGGGACAACCTCCAACACTACTGCACCTTGTCCTGAATCCTTCCCAGCTGCCAAAAGAGTGACCCAATGGGCCGTGAAAGAAAGGTAACGTCCCTGTCCATGCCTGCTGGACCATGAGTCAGCGGTAATATGCACCTTACCGCTGACCGCCCTGTCCAGCGAGGCCAAGACATTGCCTTCCACATGCCGGTAGAGAGCCGGAATAGCCTTCCGTGCGAAAAAGTGGCGTTTGGGAACCTGCCACTGAGGAACCGCACATTGCACAAACTCACGGAAGGGGGCCGAGTCTACCAACTGAAAAGGCAGCAGTTGAAGCGCTAGCAATTTAGCCAAGCTAGCATTCAACCGCTGGGCATGTGGATGGCTGGGAGTGAACTTCTTTCGACGGTCCAGCAGCTGGGGCAGGGAAATTTGCCTGCTAGAATCGGACGTCGGTGTACTGCTAGCAGAGTGGGCGCAAGTACTTGGCTGTGACACACCTAATTCTACACCTTCATTCCTCTCAGTGCATGTTTCAGAGAGGACTGAAGTTATAGTGGGGTTGGAGATCCCAGCTGATGCGGTGCAAGGAGAGGTCCGCTTTGTTCTTTGGTGTGGGTCTTTGAGGTAGGCTTGCCAACGAGCTGCATGGCAGGTCAACATATGTCTGGTCAGGCATGTGGTACCCAAGCGGCTGATGTTTTGGCCACGCGATATACGCTTGAGACATATGTTGCAAACAGCAGCTGTGCGATCTGATGCACTAGCCTCAAAAAAGGCCCACACCAAAGAACTTTTTGAATGACGGGCAGAGGCAGCGCCCTGCACAGGCGGAGCTCTGCGGTGTGATTCCGTCGGTGTACTGCCCTTACGCTGGCCACCAAAGGGCATCCTGCCTCGTTGGAGATGTGCCTCCTCCTCATCCTCCTCCTCCTCCTCTCTCCTATTAGGCACCCACGTGGAGTCAGTGACCTCATCATCCCCTCCCTCCTCATCACTGGAGCCAATCTGGCAGTATGCTGCAGCTGCTGGAACATGACTGCCAGATTGGTGTCCTTCTTGAGCATCCCCTCTGTCTGCTCTCACGCTACTGCCTTCCTCTAGCTGGGTTTCATCATCAGACCCATCGAAACGCTGGGCATCCTCCTGGAGCATGTACCCAACACTGTGCTGAAACAGTTCGGGGGACTCCTCAGGAGGAGGACATGGTGGGTCTAGGGAAGGAGTGACTGATGATTTGTCTGACATTGATACCAGGGAAGACGACGCTTTGGCAGCTGCTTTTCCAGTACCCTGAGCCTGGGTGAGAGAGGATGAGGAGGAGGAGGAGGGCTTGGTCATCCACTCTACCAAGTCTTCGGCATGATGTGGCTCAACATGTCCAGCTGCCGAAAAGAAGGACAAGCGTGTCCCATGGCCATGTGCTGATGACAATGCACCGCGTCCACGACCAGCACTGTTGCCCCCAGACACAGAGCCTGCTTGCCCTCTTTTATTGCCTCCTGACTGTCTGCCTCTCCTTGTTTGCCTTCCAGACATTCTAATAGATGGCCTGCACGGAGATGGGAAAAAAGCAATAAGGGCTACCTTCAGGTGTCCTTCTCTGTCCCTTGAAACAAGGACTTTCACAGTGAAAGAAACTGACACTCTCCCTACCTACAGTTTTCTGTCCCTAGAAAAAATGTTTTTTTTAATCACAATATAGCACAAGAAAAATTCACTCACTGTCCTTACAGGTCCCTGGAAACAAGGACTTGCAGAGTGAAAGAAAAAAAACACTCTCCCTACCTACAGTTTTCTGTCCCTAGAAAAAATGTTTTTTTTAATCACAATATAGCACAAGAACAATTCACTCACTGTCCTTACAGGTCCCTGGAAACAAGGACTTGCAGAGTGAAAGAAAAAAAACACTCTCCCTACCTACAGTTTTCTGTCCCTAGAAAAAATGTTTTTTTTAATCACAATATAGCACAAGAAAAATTCACTCACTGTCCTTACAGGTCCCTGGAAACAAGGACTTGCAGAGTGAAAGAAAAAAAACACTCTCCCTACCTACAGTTTTCTGTCCCTAGAAAAAATGTTTTTTTTAATCACAATATAGCACAAGAAAAATTCACTCACTGTCCTTACAGGTCCCTGGAAACAAGGACTTGCAGAGTGAAAGAAAAAAAAACACTCTCCCTACCTACAGTTTTCTGTCCCTAGAAAAAATGTTTTTTTTAATCACAATATAGCACAAGAACAATTCACTCACTGTCCTTACAGGTCCCTGGAAACAAGGACTTGCAGAGTGAAAGAAAAAAAACACTCTCCCTACCTACAGTTTTCTGTCCCTAGAAAAAATGTTTTTTTTAATCACAATATAGCACAAGAAAAATTCACTCACTGTCCTTACAGGTCCCTGGAAACAAGGACTTGCAGAGTGAAAGAAAAAAAACACTCTCCCTACCTACAGTTTTCTGTCCCTAGAAAAAATGTTTTTTTTAATCACAATATAGCACAAGAAAAATTCACTCACTGTCCTTACAGGTCCCTGGAAACAAGGACTTGCAGAGTGAAAGAAAAAAAACACTCTCCCTACCTACAGTTTTCTGTCCCTAGAAAAAATGTTTTTTTTAATCACAATATAGCACAAGAAAAATTCACTCACTGTCCTTACAGGTCCCTGGAAACAAGGACTTGCAGAGTGAAAGAAAAAAAACACTCTCCCTACCTACAGTTTTCTGTCCCTAGAAAAAATGTTTTTTTTAATCACAATATAGCACAAGAAAAATTCACTCACTGTCCTTTCAGGTCCCTGGAAACAAGGACTTGCAGAGTGAAAGAAAAAAAACACTCTCCCTACCTACAGTTTTCTGTCCCTAGAAAAAATGTTTTTTTTAATCACAATATAGCACAAGAAAAATTCACTCACTGTCCTTACAGGTCCCTGGAAACAAGGACTTGCAGAGTGAAAGAAAAAAAACACTCTCCCTACCTACAGTTTTCTGTCCCTAGAAAAAATGTTTTTTTTAATCACAATATAGCACAAGAAAAATTCACTCACTGTCCTTTCAGGTCCCTGGAAACAAGGACTTGCAGAGTGAAAGAAAAAAAACACTCTCCCTACCTACAGTTTTCTGTCCCTAGAAAAAATGTTTTTTTTAATCACAATATAGCACAAGAAAAATTCACTCACTGTCCTTACAGGTCCCTGGAAACAAGGACTTGCAGAGTGAAAGAAAAAAAACACTCTCCCTACCTACAGTTTTCTGTCCCTAGAAAAAATGTTTTTTTTAATCACAATATAGCACAAGAACAATTCACTCACTGTCCTTACAGGTCCCTGGAAACAAGGACTTGCAGAGTGAAAGAAAAAAAACACTCTCCCTACCTACAGTTTTCTGTCCCTAGAAAAAATGTTTTTTTTAATCACAATATAGCACAAGAAAAATTCACTCACTGTCCTTACAGGTCCCTGGAAACAAGGACTTGCAGAGTGAAAGAAAAAAAACACTCTCCCTACCTACAGTTTTCTGTCCCTAGAAAAAATGTTTTTTTTAATCACAATATAGCACAAGAAAAATTCACTCACTGTCCTTACAGGTCCCTGGAAACAAGGACTTGCAGAGTGAAAGAAAAAAAACACTCTCCCTACCTACAGTTTTCTGTCCCTAGAAAAAATGTTTTTTTTAATCACAATATAGCACAAGAAAAATTCACTCACTGTCCTTACAGGTCCCTGGAAACAAGGACTTGCAGAGTGAAAGAAAAAAAACACTCTCCCTACCTACAGTTTTCTGTCCCTAGAAAAAATGTTTTTTTTAATCACAATATAGCACAAGAAAAATTCACTCACTGACCTTTCAGGTCCCTGGAAACAAGGACTTGCAGAGTGAAAGAAAAAAAACACTCTCCCTACCTACAGTTTTCTGTCCCTAGAAAAAATGTTTTTTTTAATCACAATATAGCACAAGAACAATTCACTCACTGTCCTTACAGGTCCCTGGAAACAAGGACTTGCAGAGTGAAAGAAAAAAAACACTCTCCCTACCTACAGTTTTCTGTCCCTAGAAAAAATGTTTTTTTTAATCACAATATAGCACAAGAAAAATTCACTCACTGTCCTTACAGGTCCCTGGAAACAAGGACTTGCAGAGTGAAAGAAAAAAAACACTCTCCCTACCTACAGTTTTCTGTCCCTAGAATAAATGTTTTTTTTAAGCACAATATAGCACAAGGACAATTCACTCACTGTCCTTACAGGTCCCTGGAAACAAGGACTTGCAGAGTGAAAGAAAAAAAACACTCTCCCTACCTACAGTTTTCTGTCCCTAGAAAAAATGTTTTTTTTAATCACAATATAGCACAAGGACAATTCACTCACTGTCCTTACAGGTCCCTGGAAACAAGGACTTGCAGAGTGAAATAAACTGACACTCTCCCTACCTACAGTTTTCTGTCCCTAGAATAAATGTTTTTTTAAGCACAATATAGCACAAGGACAATTCACTCACTGTCCTTCCAGGTCCCTGGAAACAAGGACTTGCAGAGTGAAAGAAAAAAAACACTCTCCCTACCTACAGTTTTCTGTCCCTAGAAAAAATGTTTTTTTTTAATCACAATATAGCACAAGAACAATTCACTCACTGTCCTTACAGGTCCCTGGAAACAAGGACTTGCAGAGTGAAAGAAAAAAAACACTCTCCCTACCTACAGTTTTCTGTCCCTAGAAAAAATGTTTTTTTTAATCACAATATAGCACAAGGACAATTCACTCACTGTCCTTCCAGGTCCCTGGAAACAAGGACTTGCAGAGTGAAAGAAACTGACACTCTCCCTACCTACAGTTTTCTGTCCCTAGAATAAATGTTTTTTTAAGCACAATATAGCACAAGGACAATTCACTCACTGTCCTTCCAGGTCCCTGGAAACAAGGACTTGCAGAGTGAAAGAAACTGACACTGTCCCTACCTACAGTTTTCTGTCCCTAGAATAAATGTTTTTTTTTAAGCACACTATAGCACAAGCACAAAACACACTGACACTCTCCCTACCTATCCTTCTCTTTCCCTAAACTAAAGGAATCCAGGTTAAGCAAGAAAGAAATAACAGTCACTGTCCCTGCCTATGCTGCTCTATCCCTGCTCCGGAACACACTACACTAGGCCGCCGTGCTGGCGGCCTTTTATAGTGTGGGGCGTGTACTAAACACCCTCAGCAATAATTGGTCACAGGCATCCTGCCTGTGGCCAATCATTGCTCTCCTCGCTGCCGGCGCTGTGATTGGCCAAGCATGCGGGGTCACAGTGCATGCTTGGCCAATCACAGCGCCTGGATGACACTGCGATGGCGTAGTGCATTGTGGGCCGTTCGCGTCACTCGAATTTGGCGCGAACGGCCCAAATCGTTCGATCTTCGTCGAACGATCGAACAGCCGATGTTCGAGTCGAACGTATGTTCGACTCGAACACGAAGCTCATCCCTAGCCAGGAGTACATCAGGATTGATCAATTTTCAGATATATCCCATAGTTTGTGGACTTTCCTACAGACTAAATAATATACACTGATATGTGATTTTTTTTACCAAAGAACTGTAGCAGAATACATGTTGTCCTAAATTTATGAAGAAAGAATATTTATTTGGAAACATTTATAACAGAAACTAAGAAAAATTTGTTTTTTTCTTTTTAAAATTTTTAAAGTTTTTTTCATTTATATAGCAAAATAATAAAAAAAAACAGAGGTGATCAAATATCACCCATAAAAAACTCTATTTGCGTGAAAAAAATGATATAAATTTCATTTGGGTACAATGTTAGATAAGATAAGATTAGATAAGAAAATGCATACAACAAAATTTATCAACATACTCTCAATTTGCACGACCGAGCAATTTTCAGTTAAAGTAGCGCAGTGCTGAATAGCAAAAAATACCCTGGTCATGAATAGAGATGGGCTGAACACCCTCCTGTTCGGTTTGCAGCAGAACTCCTGAACAGGGGAAAAGCTTAGCCCTGAACCACAAACCCCATTGAAATCTATGGGAGCCGAACATGAGCAATCAAAAGTTCCTATTTTGAAGGCTTATATGCAAGTTATTGGCCATAAAAGGGGCCATGGGGGTACTGCCCCGGGGGACACGTATCAATGCAAAAATGTTTTTTAAATAATAATAATTTTTAAAGGAGCATTGATTTTAATGATGCTTAACGTGAAATAATAAAAATGAAAAATTACTTTAACCACTTAAGGACCGAGCCTGTTTTTCAGACTCGGTGTTTACACGTTAAAAACTATTTTTTTTTGCTAGAAAATTACTTAGAACCCCAAACATTATAAAAAAAATTTTCTAACACCCTAGAGAATAAAATGGCGGTCATTGCAATACTTTTTGTCACACCGTATTTGCACAGCGGTCTTACAAGCGCACGTTATTTGGAAAAAATTCACTTTATTGAATTAAAAAATAAGACAACAGTAAGGTTAGCCCAATTTTTTTTATTTTGTGAAAGATAATGTGACGCCGAGTAAATTGATACCCAACATGTCACGCTTCAAAATTGCGCCCGCTCGTGGAATGGCGTCAAACTTTTACCCTTAAAAATCTCCATAGGCGGCGTTTAAAAAATTCTACAGGTTGCATCTTTTGAGTTACAGAGGAGGTCTAGGGATAGAATTATTGCTCTCGCTCTAACGATCGCAACGATACCTCACCTGTGTGATTTGAACACCGATTTCATACGGGGGCGCTACTCACTTTGGGACGGGTCGCTTTAAAAAAAAAACAAAAAACTTTTGGGTCACTTGTAAACATCCCTTGTAATAGGAAAAAGCATGACAGGTCCTCTTAAATATGAGATCTGGGGTCAAAAAGACCTCAGATTTCATATTCAGACTAAATTGCAATAAAAAAAAAAAAAATTGCAAAAATGAAATGGCCTTTTAAGAGGTATGGGCGGAAGTGATGTTTTGACGTCGCTTCCGCCCTGCTATGGTATGGAGATGGGTGGGGGCCATCTTGCCCTCACTCGTATCCATACCCAACCACGGATAGGACCCGATCGCCTCTGCTGCTACCGACGGCTCCGGTAAGCGGCAGAGGATGCGGGAGAGCGGCGGGAGGTGGGGGCCCTCTCCCGCCGCCGATAACGGTGATCTTGCGGCGAATCCGCCTCAGAGACCACCATTATCGTTTACCGAACATCCGCCTGAAGAGATGGATACCTCGGTTGTGGCAGCAGCTGCTGCCATTACCGAGATATCCCTCTTCAAAGTCAGGACATATATAGTCGTGCGGCGGTTAAATATAGTGCCTGGGGGGTACCCTTAGTCTGCCTGTAAAGTGGCGCAAACAATAATTGTTTGTCTCCGTAGTTTATCTCACCCAGCTTAGAGGTGAGATGGGGGGTCTTATTGACGCCATATCTCACTGTAAAGAGGATCATGCCATGTTCCTATTACAAGGTAATTTATATTAGTTTACATTCCTTGTAATAGGAATAAAAGTGATCAACATATGTTTTTTTTAAAGTGTCAAACTAAAATATTTTAAGTAGAATTAACAATAAATATTTTTTTTTAAAGTGCCCCTGTCCCATTGTGCTCGCACGCAGAATCGAACGCATATGTAAGTCCCGCCCACATATGAAAAAGGTGTCATACTTACCTCCACTGTGCAGTTTGTTTTGCACAGAGTGGCCTCGGTCCTCCTCTTCTTTGGCCCCCCAGGCGGCGCTGGTGTGGCGCCTCCCCGCATCGAGTGTCTATGTTGGAGAAGGCTCTTCTAAGGTGGACACCCGTGCGGGTACGCTCCCACGTCCTGCTTCTGTGTACATTCACACATTCACACAGAATGCAGGTCTTTGCCCCGCCCCCCAGCGCCCGCGTTATTGGATTTGATTGACAGTAACGGGAGCCAATGGCTGCGCTGCAATCAATTTATTCAATCAAGAGCTGAGACAACAGGCAGAGAGGTAGAGCGTGTCTCCACCGAGGGAACGTGAAAAAACACGAGGGTTTACAACCCCTTTAAGAGGGCAGTAGTTTTAGATACTAGCCTGTCGGTGGCACTAAAGTAGCAGGCCTCCTCCTACTAGTGGAACATGATACTTTGTTATTCTAAAGATAATAAATAATGGATATAATGTCTCTACACTATGTTACTTTAACCCCACGCAAATATACTGTGGCAGGGCGGTCCTCCTGTGCGAAATCGCATACAGGTACGTGATTTCGTGCAGTGGGTCTGGAGCGTGCGCGATGGCCGCCGGGAGCCGCCGATCATTCACAGGAGAGTTGTAAACAAGGCAGACTGCTGTTCTGTGAGGGAGGAAGATGGAGATCTTGTGTTTCTGCTAAGCAGGAACACAGATCTCTGTCTTCCTCTAGTCACAGCATTCCCCCACACAGTTAGAAAGCACTCCCTAGATGCACACCTAACCCTTTGATTGCCCCTGATGTTAACCCCCTTCCCTGCCAGTGTCATTTATACAGTGTCAGCGCATATTTTTTAGCACTGATCACTAGACAGCGCACTGCCGAAATTTTTGTTCGTTTTCGTTTTAGTTACATTTGTTTTCGGGTCATTCGTTATGATCGCAATTCGTAAATTCAAAAAAATTGTTAAACTCGTAAATTCGAAAACAAAATTTAAACTCGTAAATTCGAAAATTCGAAAATCTGAAATAACTAACTAAAAATAAATTAACTATTACTAACTATTAAATTATAGGTATTGGATATTCCTTTCAAATTTGGCTGTGAGTGAACGTAACGAATACAAATTTATCCGAAGTTAAGAATTATCCAAAATAACGAATGCCGTATCTAGACAAATGGAACGGAACTAATTAATAATAATAATAAATAACAATAATAATAGTAAAAATGTTTTATTATTATTATTATAATTATTTATTATTCATTTGAAAGGAACTTCTAATACCTATAATTTAATCGTTACCAATAATTACGTTTTTATTAGATAGCTATTTCAGATTTCTGAATTTTTAGGGTTTTCGGATTTTAGAATTTAGAATTTATGAATTTACTATTTTTTTGAGAATTCACGAATTCACAATTTTTTGAGAATTTACAATTTTTTGAGAATTAACACATTTTTGGATATTCGAATTTAAGAATATTCGAAAAAAGTTTGTTAAACGAGTTTTCGTTCATTCGGATATTTCCGAACTAACTAATCTGTTAAAAAACGAATTCGGAACTAAACAAATTGCACATGTCTACTGATCACTGTATTAGTGCCATTGGTCCCCAAAAAGTGTGAAAAGTGTCAGTTAGGTGTCCGATTTGTCCGCCGAAATGTCGCAGTCCCGCTAAAAATTGCTGATCGCCACCATTACTAGTAAAAAAAAAAAAATACAAGTTCCATAAAAATATTCCATAGTTTGTAGACACTATAACTTTTGCACCGAACAATATACGCTTCTTGTAATATTTGATTTTTTTAAATTTATTATTGGGTATGTTTTATAGCAGAAAGTAACAAATATTGTATTTTTTTTCAAAATTGTCAGCTTTTTTTGTTTATAGCGCAAAAAATAAAAACTGCAGAGGTGATCAAATCCCACCAAAAGAAAGGTCTATTATGTATTTGGGTACAGCGTCACGCGGCCGCGCAATTGTCAGTTAAAGTAATGCAGTGCCGTATCACAAAAAATTGCCTGGTCATGAAGGGGGGGGGGGGAGGGGGGGTAAAACCTTCCAGGGCTGAAGTTGAAGGAGAAGATTTCACATTAAAATGATTTCTAGTTTTTTGTTAAATATTATGTTAAATATGTTAAATATGTTAAATGTTAAATATAAATGTTAAATATTTTTTTTAATTAAATATTTTTTTTAATATACAGTAAATTTTACACATATATATATATACTGTATATTGACTATAGTGCTTAAAACAATATACACATGACCATCAAATAACTATCAAACAGCATAAATAAATATCAACTGCTTTGATAGACCCCACCAGTAAGAAGAGGTCAATAGCGCTTTGCAGTAATAAACTAGCACTGATTCCACTCGCTAGATACTCATAGTCCACAGCTCCCAGTGTGATGTCAATCATATAAAACACGAGAGGAAAGACCCACAGTGTAGATCATTCATATATAAATTTATTCCAAAGAAAATTACGCTCACATTTTAGCTATGAGTAAGCGTCAACTTTTGACGTGAAACGCGTTAGCCATCCATCCCTGCATGTACACTGCTTGTATTTGTTGTTTTGGATTTATGGATTGATTTTGAATTTTGGATTTTATGGATTTATGGATTGATTTTGAATTTTGGATTTTACCCGATTTTTTTAATAAACAACTGTCTATACAGAGTGCGGCAGTCCAGGGCTTTCTTTCTTCCCACACATTTTAGAGGTCAGAAAACAGCATATCCAAGAAAACTCCTGGTGTTCACAAGCCCAGCCCGGCTCCTCCCAGTGTGATTGCGTCACCGCCTACCTCACGCGTTGCGCCCAATGGGCTTTCTCAAGAGTATGGGCTGGTCTTTTGAGAAAGATTATCAGGGGTGCTTTAAGCGCAGGATTAATGAAAAATATTTTACATTTTGGGGTGTATTTCTCTCTATTTTTTGACCAGAAGAATAGAATAGGTTTGGTGTAACATGTTTAAAATCATGTAATGTTGTGCGTTGTAACTTTATGTAGGTTTTTTTGTTTTATAATAAAAAAAGTTAATTTACAAAAAATTGTGCAGTTCTAATACCTCAGATATCTATTTTATGATACAGCTGTGTTATTACAGGTATTCTTAATATATTATTATAATAATCATTTTATTTTATTAACAGCTTGCCGACCAGCGCACGACAATATACGTCGGCAGAATGGCACGGACAGGCAGATGGGCGTACAGGTACGTCCCCTTTAAGAAGCGGCATTGTGCGCACGCCGCCGCGAGCTTCGTGAGTTCGACCGCGGGTCCCGGGGATTCGGTGTCCGCGGGGATACCTGCGATCGTCTCACGGAGAGGAAGAACGGGGAAATGCTGATGTAAACAATCATTTCCCCATTCTTTATAGTGACAGGACACTGATCACAGCTTCCTGTAATCGGGAGCGGTGATCAGTGTCGTGTCACACGTAGCCCATCCCCCCTACAGTTAGAAGCACTCCCTAGGACACACTTAACCCCTTCTGCGCCCCCTCCTGGTTAATCCCTTCACTGCCAGTCACATTTACACAGTAATCAGAGCATATTTATAGCACTGATCGCTGTGTAAATGTGAATGGTCCCAAAATAGCGCCAAAAGTGTCCGATGTGTCCGCCATAATGTCGCAGTCATGATAAAAATCGCCATTACTAGTAAAAAAAAAAATATTAATAAAAATGACATAAAACTGTCCCCTATTTTGTAGATGCTATAACTTTTGCGCAAACCAATAAAAAAAACCGATTATTGCGGGTTTTTTACCAAAAATATGTAGAAGAATACGTATCGGCCTAAAGTGAGGAAAAAATAAATAAAAGGAAAAGAATAGAATAGAAGAAAAGAATAGAATATAAAAGAATAGAATAGAATGAAATAGAAACAATATAGCCAAAATTCGAATTTTGAATAGAATAAATTTGGATTTGAATAGATTCAAAAAGAATAGAATAGAAAAGAATAGAATAGAAAATAAAAGAAGAATATAAAAAGCAATAGAATGGAATACATATAACCATTTCCCAAAATTAAAATATAATACATTTAAATTAGAATAGAATAGAAAAGAATAGATTAGAATAGAATAGATAATAAAAGAATAGAATAAAATAGAATATACTGTAACCATATTCTGAAATTCGAATTTTTAATAGCATATGTTCGAATAGAGTAGAATATAATAGAATAGAATAAAATAATAGAATAGAGAATAAAATAATGGAATAGAAAAGAATAGAATAGAAAAAAAATAGAATAGAATATAAAAATATAGCAATATAACCATCTTCTTAAATTCAAATTTTGAATAGACTAAATTCGATATTACTAGCTTCCAAAATTCAAATAGAATACATTCGATTTCGAATGGAATTCAATTCTAACTTTAATGAAATTAAAATTTGAATCAATTAGAATTTTCGGAATTTGGTCGAATTGAGTTCAGTTTGACCGAATTAGGAAAATTGGAATTTAAATAAATGAAACAAATTCCAAAAATGAATTATATAAATTTAGCAAATTTAACTAAACACATTTATGTAAATAACGGATTGAAACAAAACACAATTTTCCTTCTGCACATATCTAACCGGTGACATCACTTACATGGTCGGAATTCCCATGTCATGTAGGGAAAGGGTTGAAGATAATTTTCTTGAATATGTTGTGCGGTTCCTCCCCATACATTCCAGACCCATTAGGTCTGGAATACATTTTAAGTGGGACCCTATGCAAAAATAACAAAAAAAAATGGCATGAAGTCCCTCCAAACTCTATACAAGACTCTTTAGGTCTAGAATAGATTTTAGGACGGAATCCACACAAAAAAAACAAAAAAAAAACTCACTTTCCCCCAGACATGTGCACTGCCAAAACATTTGCTTGTTTTCGCTTCATTCGTTTTTTGCTTTTTTTTTCCGGTTCATTCGTTATAATCGCAATTGCAATATAATATACTGTACACCGAATGCACTGTATTATATACTGTACACCGCCTGAAGTGTATTATATCCTGTACACCACATGAAGTGTATTATATCCTGTACACCACATGAAGTGTATTATATACTGTGCACCACATGAAGTGTATTATATACTGTGCACCACATGAAGTGTATTATATCCTGTACACCACATGAAGTGTATTATATCCTGTACACCACATGAAGTGTATTATATCCTGTACACCACATGAAGTGTATTATATCCTGTACACCACATGAAGTGTATTATATCCTGTACACCGACTGAAGTGTATTATATCCTGTACACCACATGAAGTGTATTATATCCTGTACACCACATGAAGTGTATTATATCCTGTACACCACATGAAGTGTATTATATCCTGTACACCACATGAAGTGTATTATATCCTGTACACCACATGAAGTGTATTATATCCTGTACACCACATGAAGTGTATTATATCCTGTACACCACATGAAGTGTATTATATCCTGTACACCACATGAAGTGTATTATATCCTGTACACCACATGAAGTGTATTATATCCTGTACACCGACTGAAGTGTATTATATCCTGTACACCGACTGAAGTGTATTATATACTGTACACCGACTGCAATGTATTATATACTGTACACCGCCTGAAGTGTATTATATAATGTACACTAACTGCACTGTATTATATACTGTACACCACATGAAGTGTATTATATCCTGTACACCGACTGCACTGTATTATATACTGTACACCGCCTGAAGTGTATTATATAATGTACACTGCCTGCACTGTATTATATACTGTACACCGCCTGCACTGTATTATACGCTGTTCACTGCCTGCACTGTATTATATACTGTACACTGCCTGCACTGTATTATATACTGTACACTGCCTGCACTGTATTATATACTGTACACCGCCTGCACTGTATTATACGCTGTTCACTGCCTGCACTGTATTATATACTGTACACTGCCTGCACTGTATTATATACTGTACACTGCCTGCACTGTATTATATACTGTACACTGCCTGCACTGTATTATATCCTGTACACTGCCTGCACTGTATTATATACTGTACACTGCCTGCACTGTATTATACGCTGTTCACTGCCTGCACTGTATTATATACTGTACGCTGCCTGCACTGTAATATACAGTGCCTTGCAAAAGTATTCACCCCCTTGCCATTTTTCGTGTTTTGTTGCCTCATAACCTGGAATTAACTTGGATTGTTTGAGGATTTGCATCATTTAATTTACAGAGCATCCCCACAACTTTGAAGATGTTTTTATTTTTATTGTGAAGCAAACAACAAGTAGGACAAAATGACAGAAAAAGTCAATGTGCATAACTATTCACCCCCCTAAATTCAATACTTTGTAGGGCCACCTTTTGCCGCTATTACAGCTCCAAGTCGCTTTGGATAAGTCTCTATGAGCTTGCCACATTTTACCACTGAGATTTTTGCCCATTCCTCCTTGCAAAACTGCTCCAGCTCCTTCAAGTTGGATGGTTGGCGCTTGTGAACAGCAATCTTTACGTCTGACCACAGATTTTCTATTGGATTGAGGTCTGGGCTTTGACTAGACCATTCCAACACATTTACATGTTTCCCACTCAAGTGTTGCTTTAGCAGGGTGTTTGGGGTCATTGTCCTGCTGGAAGGTGAACCTCCGTCCTCGCCTCAAATCACACAGAGTGGTATAGGTTTTGTTCAAGAATATCCTTGTATTTAGTACCATCCATCTTTCCCTCAACTCTGACCAGTTTCCCAGTCCCAACTGCTGAAAAACATCCCCACAGCATGTTGCTGCCACCACCATGTTTCACGGTGGGGATGGTGTTATTTGGGTGATGTGATGTGTTGGGTTTGCGCCAGACATAGCGTTTTCTTTGGTTGGCCAAAAAGTTCAATTTTAGTCTCATCAGACCAGAGCACCTTCCTCCATACATTTTGGGAGTCTCCCACGTACCTTTTCACAAACTCAGAACGTGCCATTTTGTTTTTGCTGAAAGTAACGGCTTTCTTCTGGTCACTCTGCCATAAAGCCCAACTCTATGGAGCGTACAGCTTATTGTCGTCCTATGTACAGATACCCCAGTCTCTGCTGTGGAACTCTGCAGCTCCTCCAGGGTTTCCCTGGGTCTCTGTGCTGCCTCTCTGATTAATGCCCTCCTTGCCCGGTCCTTGAGTTTTGGTGTTCTTTCCATTTGGTTATGATAGATTTGATGGTGCTCCTAGGGATCATCAAAGATTTGGATATTTTTTTATAAACTAAACCTGACTTGTACTTCTCAACAATATTGTCCCTTACTGAGTTCCTTGGTCTTCATGGCAGTGTTTGGTTAGTGGTGCCTCTTGCTTAAGTGTTGCAGCCTCTGGGACATTTCAAAAAGGTGTGTCTATGTAATGACAGATCATGTGACACTTAGATTGCACACAGGTGGACATCATTTCACTAATTATGTGACTTCTGAAGGTAATTGGTCGCACCAGAGCTTTTTATGGGCTTCATAACAAAGGGGGTTAACAGCCAGAGCTACAATGGAATGGTTTAGATCAAAGCATATTCATGTGTTAGAATGGCCTAGTCAAAGTTCAGACCTAAATCCAATTGAGAATCTGTTGCAAGACCTGAAAATTGCTGTTCACAGACGCTCTCCATCCAATATGTTAGAGCTTGAGCTATTTTGCAAAGAAGAATGGGCAGAAATGTCCCTCTCTAGATGTGCAAAGCTGGTAGAGACATCCCCAAAAAGACTTGCAGCTGTAATTGCAAAGAAAGGTGGTTCTACAAAGTATTGACTCAGGGGGGCGCCAGACAAATGCCCCCCCCCACACTTTTCATATATTTATTTGTAAAAATAATTGAAAACCATTTATCATTTCCCTTCCACTTCACAATAATGTGCCACTTTGTGTTGGTCTATCACATAAAAATCCCAAAAAAATACATTTATGTTTTTGGTTGTAACATGACAAAATGTGGACAATTTCAAGGGGTTTGAATACTTTTTCAAGGCACTGTATATATATATATATATATATATATATATATATATATGTGTATATATACAGTATTTCACAAAAGTGAGTACACCTCTCACATTTTTGTAAATATTTTATTATATATTTTCATGTGACATCACTCTCTCATACTGGTCACTGGAAGTACAACATGGCAACTCATGGCAAAGAACTCTCTGGGGATCTAAAAAAAAGAATTGTTGCTGTACATAAAGATGGCCGAGGCTATAAGAAGATCGCCCTGACCCTGAAACTGAGCTGCACCACGGTGGCCAAGACCATACAGCGGTTTAACAGGTCAGGTTCCACTCAGAACAGGCCTCGCCATGGTTCACCTAAGAAGTTGATGTCACGTGCTCAGCGTCATATCCAGAGGTTGTCTTTTGGGAAATAGATCTATGAGTGCTGCCAGCATTACTGCAGAGGTTGAAGGGTTGGGGGGGGGGGGGGTCAGCCTGTCAGTGCTCAGACCATACGCCGCACACTGCATCAAATTGGTCTGCATGGCTGTCGTCCCAGAAGGAAGCCTCTTCTAAAGATGATGCACAAGAAAGCCCGCTAACAGTTTGGTGAAGACAAGCAGACTAAGGACATGGATTACTGGAACCATGTCCTGTGGTCTGATGAGACCAAAATAAACTTATTTGGTTCAGATGGTGCCAAGCGTGTGTGGCGGCATCCAGGTGAGGAGTACAAAGACATGTACAAAGTACAAAGTACAGTCAAGCATGGTGGTGGGATTGTCATGATCTGGGGCTGCATGAGTGATGCCGGCACTGGGGAGCTACACATCATTGAGGGAACCATGAATGCCAACATTCGGAGGCCTTCAGGGACGGGGCCACAGGGCAGTATTCCAACATGATAATGACCCCAAACACACCTCCAAGACGACCCCTGCCTTGCTAATGAAGCTGAGGGTAAATGTGATGGACTGGCCAAGCATGTCTCCAGATATGTGTATATGATTGGTCTGCATTTTGTGTGGTGCTTTTTTTATCTTTTCTTTTTCCCTCTCCCTTTGCTCTATGGGATGAGGGATGAGAGATCTTGGGATTATGTATATTATATTTGCATCTAGCGTGTATTTGTATGCTTCTAAATTTAATGCCATGTACTGGTTGGAGGCCGAGGTACTGAGAGGTAGGGATGGGCTAACGGTTCAGCCCGAGCATAAGTTCGAGCAAAACTTTTGCTGTTCGGACGTTCGACAAACAGCCAAACAAATAAGTCGTTTGACCGTTTGTTCGCCCCCCCGAACCGACCACAATGCATTGCATAGCTGAACAGTGCATTCCAAGCCCTGATTGGCTGAAGAATGAAAGCTTCAGCCAATCAGGGCACAGAGCACTGTCAGAGTCACGATTGAACACTGTCATCATGACTTTATCCAATCATGGCTCATTCCCACATTATAAAAGTATTCTTTCAATTGCAGCCATTTTCAGTGTGATTTCAGCATGGAGAGAGATAGAACAGGGCTCTGTTCAGTGCTATTAGTTAGTTAGTGTGCTATTTTGCTTCAATTGTCAGAGTACAATATTAGATTAGTTTCAGGCTAGGGATAATCCGAGAGTAGTTGTGTAGTGGTTAGCACTTTCACCTAGCAGCAAAAGGGCCGCTGGTTCGAATCCCAACCATGACACCATCTGCCTGGAGTTTGCATGTTCTCCCTGTGTCTGTGTGGGTTTCCTCCGGGTACTCTGGTTTCCTCCCACACTCCAAAGACATGCTGGTAGGTTAATTGGATCTTGTCCAAATTGGCCCAGTATATGTGTACGAATGTGTGTCCCAAGCGTGTCGAGATCCTACGGGGTAAATGACTGCACCAGCAAGCAAGACACTGCCTGCAAAAAGTGCCTTGAGGCGATTCAGTTTGCATTTGTAGCGCTATACAAGTCATTCAGTGACCATCATTCAGCTTTGCATAGTGTGCAGCTAGAGAAGGGACAGCTCAGATAGTTTCACTGTAGTGTAGTGAGACCGTGTCAGTAATCTTTACATTAGAGTATAGCTAGAGTAGGGACAGTTCAGATAACGACAGTGTAGTGACGGATGAACACCATCTATTTGATTGCGTTAAACTGCCAGTTTAACGCCATTTACATCTGTGTGCGTTACTGCCAGTTTAACACCATATAGTTTTGTGCGGTACTGCTAGTTTAACGCCATTTACTTCTGTGTTTGTTACTGCCAGTCTAACGCCATTTACATCTGTGTGAGTTACTGCCAGTTTAACGCCATATAGTTTTGTGCGTTACTGCCAGTTTAACGCCATTTAATTCTGTGTGCGTTACTGTCAGTTTAACACCATTTACTTCTGTGTGCATTACTGTCAGTTTAACGCCATATCTTTTTGTGTGCGTTACTGCCAGTTTAATGCCATTTTCTTCTGTGTGCATTACTGCCAGTTTAACGCCATTTATTCTGCGTGCATTACTGCCAGTTTAACGCCATATCTTTTTGTGTGCATTACTGCCAGTACGTTTGGCGCAATTATATTGCAGTATATTATAGTGTATCCATAGAGTGTGTCTGTGTAGTGTGAGTACTCAAATTGAAGTGCACCAAACACCTCTTTACATTGATTAAAGTGCATCTACATACATATTTCAACTTCTTCTTTACATTTGCTTATAAGCACCGCCCCCTCCCTCCCAATAATGTCTGGGAGGACAACAAGGAGAGGCAGACATTCCCTTGGCACTTTAAGGGGGCCAGCAACAAATGTGTCCACAGGCAAAGATGGACGTGGTGGTCAGTCCTCAGGCAGAGCATCATTTCCTCTGTTTAGTGAGTTTGCCCGCTATCCAGCTACAGCATGCAGAGGAGGTGGTGGACTGGCTTACTAAACCTTCCTCATCCTCCTCATCCTCTGTCACAAAAGCAGAGACAAGTGTGCGGTCCCCTGCAGTTGCCAGAGTGGATAAACCTGCCTTCTTGTCCACATCTATTCCTGCCATAGCCCCAACATCAGCCATTGAGTAGTCAGCTTAGTTATTTGACCACAGCATCAGCCACTTTCACCTTGACGATGCCCAGCCATTACTGGATTCAGATGTTGGTTCTGAGGTTGAGGATGACAGGAACATGAGCCTAGAGAGAGGGAGGAACACTGGTAGACAAATTGGCATTCATGTTCCCCAAACCGCAGCGTATTGCCAAGTTGTCTCCAGTGGTAATGATGAAGAAGGAGGAGATGAAGATAGAGATGATGATGAGGTCACTGATGCGAATTGGGCGCCAGATAGAGCAGAGGAGGAAACTGTATGTGAGGCGGCACATCCCCAAGGAGGTTTTATGGTACCAGTACAAATGTCTATGTTTTCTGGCTGTATGTTTATTTCTTTTTTATTTATTTATTTATTTATTTTTATGATTTGGAAACATGCATATCTTGATGACTGGACCCTTTATTAAGTATTTGAAATTTAGTTGATACATATGTGATTTTTTGTTTTTGAATCGTGTCCTCTTACACTTTAAGTTTATATTTTAAAATGTTATATTACTTTTTTCAACTTTGCCAAATCAAAAAGTAATATAACATTTGCATAACGGTCCACATTTTTGATGTCTTTAAATAAAATAAAGTTTATATATTTCCTTTACTGTGCAGATAGCCTTTTGTATTCATTTCTGGCCTACAGAGAATTATAAAGCATTTTCTAAGAAATATACAATATAAGAGACCATTATTGGAAATCAGGATGGCGAATATCTCCACAGCCACCGTGTATTTCCCTTTGGTGCTCAGATAGGCCGGGATCATGGCAATCCAGACACTGCAGAACACCAGCATGCTGAAGGTGATGTATTTGGCTTCATTAAAACTGTCTGGTAATGTCCTGACAAAAAAAGCAATAATAAAACTAACAGCAGCCAGGATCCCCATATATCCCAGGACAGAGTAGAACCCGATAACTGACCCTTCATTACACTGAATGATGATCTTCTCCTGGTATGAGTTTGTGTCCAATTCCTGGAAGGGAGGAGAGATGGTCAACCAACTAACACAGATAATAACCTGAGCAGAGGAACAAGCTAAGACTATACAGAGGGGCAGTTTTACTCCAATCCATTTCCTCCACACGCTGTTGGGTTTCGTGGCTTTGAAGGCAATGCAAACCATAATAGTCTTGGCCAATACAGAAGATACGGCTATTGTAAAGAGAATTCCAAAAGAAATTTGGCGTAGCTGGCAGGTTATATCCACAGGACGACCCAGGAAGAGGAACACACAGAGGAAACCCAACATGATGGAGAGCAGGAGGACAAAGCTGAGGCTCTTGTTATTGGCTTTCACAACTGGTGTGTCCCGATGTAAAATAAAAATGACGAGTACTAGAAGAGTCTTCCCAAAACACAACAGTGAGAAGACTATAAATACTAGGGAGAGCGTGTCATCAGTTAAGGGAAGAAATTCTACTTCCTTGGGAATACAGCGAGTTTTGTTCTTGTTTGGCCATTCATGATCGTTGCATTTCATGCAGTTTTCACTATCTGGAAAACAAAATAAAAACCAATGAACACTGTGAGCACTTACAGGATATCTTGTTTGGCTTACATGTATGGATGCATATTAATATTTGTCAAATATCTAATCAACTAAGTTGCTAATTTCCAAGTTACAAATCAGCCTTTTAATGTTTTTTAGAAACAATACATTAAAAGGACATACCCCCCCAGTAATATTTCATAACCATTACCTGTAATATTTGATATTTCTCCATAAGAACACGGGACACAACTATGACAACACGGAGACACAGAGAAGCCGGGAACTTTCCGGTATCCTGGGAGACAACTTTCTGAGCACTGAGAATTTGGAACCTAACAGAAAGCAAAATGGTATATTATATATGGAAGTTCACTAAATGTTTTAATAAAACCAAGTTTCCTCCTCTATGGTGGACACATTACAAGTGAGATAGTCTCACCTCTATCCTACTCCCTCAGATAAAATATCTTCTCCTATGGAGAGCAGTCATTTTGCTGGGATTATTCAACTTGAAAGCCATCTGCTGACTGTGGACTTCAACAATGCTTTTTTTTATTTGAGCACAGCAACTCTACATCATTCTTTTCTGATTAGCAAATTACCAAATGAGTGTGATATTTTTTTTTTAAATCCTAAATACTTGACTTCAGGTAGTCATCATCCAAAATGTTACGTAGGGACGTGCGATGGCGGTGAGTGGTTAATGAGGCACTGGCTAGTATCAGAGCCAGATACACACAGGTTACATATGCCGTGATCGTTAGAGCGAGAGCAATAATTATAGCACTAGACCTCCTCTGTAACTCTAAACAGGTAATCTATAAAAAAAATGTAAGCGTTGTCTTTGGAGATTCTTAAGTACTGAAGTTTAGCGCTGTTCCAGAAGTGTGCGCAGTTTTAAAGCGTGACATGTTAGGTATCCATTTACTTGGCGTAACATCATCTTTAGTGTTTTTTTTTTTATTTTTTATTCATGAAACAGTTTCTTTAACCACTTAAGCCCCGGGACCATTTTGGCTAGTTAATGACCAGGCCCCTTTTTGCAATTCGGTACTGCGTCGCTTTAACTGACAATTGCGCGATCGTGCGGCGTGGCTCCCAAGCAAAATTGGCGTCCTTTTTTTTCCCACAAATAGAGCTTTCTTTTGGTGGTATTTTATCACCTCTTCGGTTTTTATTTTTTGCGCTATAAACAAAAATAGAGCGACAATTTTGAAAAAAATGCAATATTTTTTACTTTTTGCTATAATAAATATCACCCAAAAATATATAAAAAAACATATTTTTTTTACTCAGTTTAGGCCGATACGTATTCTTCTACATATTTTTGGTAAAAAAAAATCGCAATCGGCGTTTATTGATTGGTTTGCGCCAAAGTTACAAAATAGGGGATAGTTTTAGGGCATTTTTACTATTTTTATTTTTTTACTAGTAATGGCGGCGAACAGTGTTTTTTTTTCGTGACTGCGACATTATGGCGGACACATCGGACACTTTTGACACATTTTTGGGACCATTGTCATTTTTACAGCGATCAGTGCTATAAAAATGCACTGGTTACTGTAAAAATGACACTGGCAGTGAAAGGGGTTAACCACTAGGGGCGCTGAAGGGTTTAAGTGTGTCCTAGGGAGTGATTACTACTGTTAGGGGGCGTGGCTAAGAGTGACACGTCACTGATCTCCGCTCTGATTACACAGAACAGAAATCAGTGACAGTGTCAGTAGGGGAGATCTTGTGTTTACACTAACATCTCCCCGCTCCATCCCTCCGTGAGATGATCGCGGGGATCCCCGCGGCGATCGAGTCCATGGGACCTGCAGTCCGACTCACTGGGAAGGTAGCGGGGTCGCGAGCGCGCTGTCGGCGGCGCTCGTGCGACCCCCACATCGGGCAGTTAAAGGCGACGTACAGGTACGTTGATGTGCCTGTACGTGCCATTCTGACGATGTATATCTACTGGAGGGGGCCCTTAAGTGGTTAAAAAAAAAAAAAAAACACATTTAAAAAATTACTGCGCAAATACTGTGTAACATAAAAAGTTGCATTGACCACCATTTTATTCCCTAGGGTGTCTGCTAAAACAATAAATATAATGTTTGGGGGTTCTAAATAATTTTCTAGCAAAAAAATTATGATTTTTACATGTAGGAGAGAAGTGTCAGGATTGGCCTGGATGGCAAGGGGTTAATTGCCATAAGTAAGTAATATACAAATAATTATTACATATTATTTTTAAGGTAATTTACTATATTTTCAAAATCTGTACTCAAGCAGGTGGCTTAACGGACAAATTACTGAAGTTTGGAGTTATAACTTCCAACCAGTAATTTCACAGTAAATAGATAAATAATAAATTATTATCTTATAACATATAGCGTAATAATATATGATTTAGCTTGTACCTTTTCAGCAGCAGCAGATTCTCATTTTCCATCTTAAAGGGGTTGTAAAGGTTTGTTTTTTTATTTTCTAAATAGGTTCCTTGAAGCTAGTGCATTGTTGGTTCACTTACCTTTTCCTTCGATTTCCCTTCTAAATGTGTTTTTTCTTTGTCTGAATTTCTCACTTCCTGTTTCTCCTCAGTAAGCTCGCCCCCCATCATCCGAGCGGTGGTAAGTCAGCCAGAACAGCTTACTGAACAGCTTACTGAGGAGGAACAGGAAGTGAGAAATTCAGACAAAGAAAACAAAGAAAAAAAACATTTAGAAGGGAAATCAAAGGAAAAGGTAAGTGAACCAACAATGCACTAGCTTAAAGGAACCTATTTAGAAAATAAAAAACAAACCTTTACAACCCCTTTAACTGTGTGAGAAAAACATGGGATTATGGGAAAATCTTATACACATAAATCCATGTATTTTCCTTGTAGATAAGAGGGCTGGGCTGGAAGGGAGCATTTGTCTTTTAGACACACGCCCCCTTCTATGACACTGCAGTGAGAGGCGTGACTCCACTGCAGCATTTTTATTGGACAGCTTGGGCCAATGGTACTTTACTATTGGTCCAAGACTCCAAGCTGTCCATTGAGCTCAGTGCCTCTGACAAGAAGTGAGGAGAGGCACTGTGAGCTCATCCTCTCAGTCTGCTGCAGAGTGTGTCAGCTTGTATTTAAACTGGCCGCTCTGTATGTAGCTTCTGACAGGCTGCGCAAGGAGTCCCATATCTCCGGAACCATAGATGATAGGAGCCCCATACTGACCAGTGGTGGGTTAGGACTTCAGCTTTATTATATGAAAAAACCCGCGCCAATTATTAATTGGTAAATTAGGCTGCTCCTCAAATAATCAGTGATTACTGAAAACAAAGTGAAAAATTAGAAAAAAATGAGGGCGCTGATTACGGGTCGAAAAACAATGGTATAAGGACCCCTATATATGTGGATGTGAAATAAAATAAAATAAAATAAAATAAAATAAATGACACCCACCTAACTCAATTGTGCTGGTGAAAGTGGCAAAAAATGTGAACAATTAATTAGTGAAGTAATAAACGCAGTCCTACCCAACAGATAGGAACATGAAATAAAATAACCACACTCGAAATGTGAATAGTGCAATGAACAATGTACAGAAAAAAGTCCAAAGATAAATAAACACAAAAATCCTCCCAGCAGTAGTGCACGATCTTAGTCAAAATAAATCTCTGCATGTGTTAGGAATCTTCCAAGTGCTCAATGTTCAAAGTGATGATCAAATGAATCTCGTGACTTTATAATCCACCTTCACCGTAATCAATATCACCCGATAGTGCTATGATAAAGATGGCAGCTTACCCCAAAGAGTTGACCCTTTTAACTAAAAAAGAGGTCTAGTACGCTTTCTGCAAGTATCCACTTGCTGGGTAATATGGAAGATGGTATCAGCTATACAGGCGATATAAGGCTCTGAGATAACTCCGGTGGTATGCAAATGAAAGAAGAGAAGCCGAAAATAGTGTAATCCTATTTAATGAACAATAAAATTGTACAAAAGCCAAAAACGCGCTTACTTTGAAAGTGCCCCGAACCCGGCACTGAGGCTGTAATGGCGTGGATACAAATGAATGAAAAGTCCCGGTCCTGTGGAAGCTGGCGTGCGTTCCACCTCTAGAAACAGACAACCGAGCGAGACCGGAAGTGATCATCACTTTGAACATTGAGCACTTGGAAGATTCCTAACACATGCAGAGATTTCTTTTGACTAAGATCGTGCACTACTGCTGGGAGGATTTTTGTGTTTATTTATCTTTGGACTTTTTTCTGTACATTGTTCATTGCACTATTCACATTTCGAGTGTGGTTATTTTATTTCATGTTCCTATCTGTTGGGTAGGACTGCGTTTATTACTTCACTAATTAATTGTTTAAATTTTTTGGCACTTTCACCAGCACAATTGAGTTAGGTGGGTGTCATTTATTTTATTTTATTTTATTTCACGTTCTACATATATAGGGGTCCTTATACCATTGTTTTGGGACCCGTAATCAGCGCCCTCATTTTTTTCTAATTTAGGACTTCAGCTACTTACCCCCCTAATTTGGGGTCTCTGTGATCCCAGGTCACTGAGCTACAACCCTCAAAGTTGATAGTTTTTTTTTATGTTCATGAGCCTCACTTACCTCCCCCTGCACGTTCCTGGTTCCTTGGTAACGCCCCTATGGGATTCACATTTTTTCCCCTCCAGGAATGTCCAAGTGGAAGTTGCCAAAGCCATTCCTATAGGTTGTTTCCATGTAGCTCACCATGGGGGGGCTTCCCTAGTGGCTGTACCCAAAGGGCAGGTGATATTAGTAACCATTGCCTCTATTCCCCCTGGTACATCATTCTTGCCACTTACAACTTTTGCATGATACATCTTATGGTCCCCACTCTTATTTGTATTTATATATTTACTTTTATGTTTATTTGAAAACATAATCTTGCCTTCAGTGCTTATCAATGATCCTTTGAATATATTACCATCAACCCACAAAGAATAAAAGTCAAAGTTTGGGAGAGGTACATTTATATTCCAACATAACTTGATTTTATGAGTTTGATGTGGAGGAACTCAAGTGGCCTGCACAGAACTCTGATCTTAAAGTATATGTAAAGATTTGTTTAAAAAAAAAAAAACATGTCATACTTACCTCCTCTGTGCAGTTGGTTTTTGACAGAGTGGCCCGTATCCTCCTTTTCTGGGGTCCCTCAGCGGCGCTCCTGGCTTCTCCTCTTCTTGAGTGCCCTTTTGGAGACACCCATGCGGGCGCACTTCCGTCCCCTGCTGCTGTGTCTATTGACTAGTACTGGCGATGATCTGCGGTATTTATCGGTATTGTGACAAACAGATCGGACACTTTTGACACATTTTTGGGACCATTGACATTTATACAGTAATCAGTGCTATAAATATGCACTGATTACTGTGTAAATGTCACTGGCAGGGAAGGGGTTAACACTAGGGGGTGATCAGGGGGTTAAATGTGTGTTTCCTCAGTGTGTTCTAACTGTATGGGGATAGGACTGACTAGGGGAGGAGACAGATCGTTGTTCCTACTTAGTAGAAACACGCAATCTGTCTCCTTTCCCCTGAGAGCACATGGATTTTCTATGAATGATCGAGTTTAACAACAGACACAAATCTAAAACTCTCCTCTTTGACCACATGTGAGTCTCCTTTAAAAATGTTGTGAAGTAGGGGTGGGTACATACGAGGGGTGGATGATGTCAAAAGGAGCCCTTGTACGTCCCTCTAACGTCCAGACGAAGCTACGCAATAGCATTGCGAAATGCGTTTACGTCACTTCTGCCCGGACGCCACGATCGTCACAATCGTATCCCCCATTGAGTAGGCGAGTCTACCAGGAAGTAGATGGGGAGCCCTCTTACTTGACCGGCATAGTGGAAAGATCCAAGGCCCAATTTTTGCAGACCTTTACTAACTCCTGTTTATGGAGAAACGGCAGCTCTAAGGTACATTAGTGCCGATCCACCGGGTGACATTCCACTTCACCAGAATATACGGATAGCCCCGCTCTGCGCTATACGAGGAAGACACAATATATAGATATGGACTGAGAAAACCCACAGGAGTGGTAATGTATGACTAATGACATACTTTATTCCATATGCTTGAAATCAAGCGCTACAAATCTACATATTTCTGAAATTTCGCATTTCCTAACTTCGAATTTACGAAATTTTGAATTTTCAAATTTCAGAATTTCCGAAAATTAGAATTGTCAAACTTCTGAAATTCCGAATTTCCAATCTTTTTACAATGGAGGAACCCGTGAAAACGTTTTCAGATCACCAGGAACTCCCACTAAAAGTATATCTACTCGGCCCCGCCCCTGGCTCCCGTGTCATTGAATTTGATTGACAGCAGCGAGAGCCAATGGCTGCGCTGCTATCAATCTATCCAATCATGACCTGAGACACCGGCTGAAGCTGGTGTGCTTGTCCCCGTCGCTGGAAAGACCGGGTTCAGGTAAGTAAAAGGGGGGCTCTGGGGGGCTGCTGCACTACAGGTTTTTCACCTTATGCATAGAGAGCAAAACGTGAGGGTTTACAACCCCTTTAATATTATTTATAAGTTGATCACATGGTTTTCCAGAAAGGAGGGAGATAGGGACTTAATGTTATGTCTACCTTACAGAGAAATGCAGGAGAAAAGACTCTTACATAATTCTTACTATATTTTGGGGCGAGAAGAGTCCTTGATGGGAGGTAATAGTTCTGATTACAGCATATGAATGACCCACATTTTCAATACTTTTTCTGTAGGTCCTTACAGAATCTCATACAACCTTACCTGATTTTCCTTATTTTTCCATTTAATTAAATTAGAATGAATTGCAAGTTTCCAATGACCAAACCCTCCACTAAGGAAATTCCCCACAGATCTTGTAAACAAATTCCCATTAACAAACACATGGTTCTGAATAGTAAACGTTACAGAAAGGTTTTCATTTCCTTTATTTGTACCGACATTCACATTTGATATCATTTTTAAGCACAAGTTCAACTGCAAAGTAAAAACACTGTATATTATATATCACGGTTACTGAACATGTAAGCAGATGTAAACCCAATTACTACAAAAATTATGGGGGGTCTAGGTACTGCCCTGGGGCACATGTATCAATATATATATTTTTTTTTTTAATGAACGTTTTTTTTTTGTTTTTTTCAGGAGCAGTGATTTAAATTATGCTTAAAGTGCAAAAAAAAAAAAAAAAGAGAAGGAATACTTTTAATATAGTGCCTGGGTGGTCCTCTTAATGTGCCTGCAAAGTGGTGCATCTGACACCCCCCCCACCCCAAAGCACCTTGTCACCATGTTGATGGATCCTGCCCCCCCTATGTGAATGGGTATCGGGTACATCGTACCCCTACCTATTGAACAAAAAAGTGTACAAAAGTAATAACCACAGGTGACGTCAGAAGGGGGCGGTGGCCCTGCCCATTGCCTATATAAGAAATGTCAAGGCACGGAGGGAGATCTTTCAGGAGACTAGAGCGTTGTTTATTTAAATGTTTTTCGGGTCTGCTAAAAACACTATTTTTTTAATTTTTAATAAAGGATTGGTCCAAAAAAAATTGATCTTGTGTGGTTATTACTTTTGTACACTTTTTTGGTAAATGGGAAGGGGTACGTTGTAACTGATACCCATTCACATAGGGGGGCGTGATCTGCGGGCCGCTTGTTAACGGGGGCTTCCAGATTCCAATAAGCTTCCTGCCCGGAGACGTCAACCACCACAGCCCAGGGTTGTCGGGATGTGGCCCTTGTCCCCATCAACATGGGGACAAGGTGCCCCTTCCCCATGATGAGGGTATGTGGCCTGGTATGGTTCAGGAGGCCAGGCTGCATGCTCAGATAAGGGCCTGGTATGGATTTCGGGTGACAAGGTACTTTGGGGCGGGGGGGCAAAACACCCACCTCCCCATGTTAAAGGCATGTGGCCTGGTATGGTTCAGGACCTTCCAGGCTGCATGCCCGGATAAGGGTTTGGTATGGATTTTGGGGGGGAAGGCCACACCATTTTTTTTTTATTTTTATTTGCATGGGGTTCCCTTCCGAATCAATACCAGACCATAAGGGCTAACAGGCTGTGTTTTTCTTAATTTGTTTACCAGCACTTTTTTTTCAGCTGTCAGCGGGGGAAACCCACTGACAGGTGATGACTCATCAGTTGTTAAGGACGCGCCAGCCAGCTTCCCGGCCCCGCTCCTTAACATCCAGCTTGCACTGTACCCTGATTAGGCAAAGTTTTGGGCACAGAATGCACTGTGCAGCGCTCAGTGCACTGCAGGGTGTTCATCGGGGCGAACACGTGGTGAACACCCTGCAAATTCAGGTGTTCAGCGAACTCATGCTCGGGTTGGACCGTTTACCCATCCCTAATTACAAACAGTAAGCTGCAAGTTGGTCACCTGTCACAAATCATGACTTGATGATGTCCACTGAAGGATTCTAATGAAAAAGTCTAATTTATTTTTTTCACCTTGTGTCTATATTTTTCTTCATCACCTGTCTGACCTTTAAGAGAAGAATAATTCTGGGATGAGAATAGAACGTGTAGAGCATTGACCATGTTTTCTACCGCGCGATACACAGGATCTGTAGTCCTGTCAGATGAATAATCTCCGGAGTCCGGTAAATGCTCCTGACCCGTACAATTGTGAAGAGAAATACAATACAATTTTTCATACAAAGTATCTTTTTCTTTGTTTCCTGTCGAGCAGAAAAGTGTTGTCATCCACAGATTTTCAAGTAACTTGTCTTTTGGACGGATCATTGGATGGAAACCATCAACAAAATTCTTAAAATTCTTATCAGCTTCAGACCAAAAGTTTAAGGATAAGCTACAATTCAAAATCTCAGAATACTTTTCTATAAGAGGAATATTTGAGGCCCAGTTGGGAGGGAGGATGAATGTTACATCCCTGAATAATCCTCTCTGTGAGAATTTAAATAGGACATCATGATATGTTCCACAGAGTATGATCACTTTTACCGATAATTTCTCAATGGTGTTATATGCACTTTCCAAAGCACGACTTTCAGGCGCTGATACATTGATACCAGTACTTACTATAAAGGCCACACAAATCCTAAGACTTAACAAAATCCTTAATAACCAAGACGATTCTCTCTCCCCACTTTCATCCGCAGAGGATATTATTCCAACCCAAGTCCATCCAAAATGTCTCAATAATTCTGATATATAATGATAAATCATAAAGTCTTGGACTGTCCGGTAAAAGGATGGGACAATAGCTCTGTCAGCCAAAGAATTATCCATTGACCCGTAACTGATCTAAAACACAGGGAGATGTTTCAGCATTGTGGCTATAAACTTACAATATATGACTAAACTTCAAAGGATTTAGGAAGACCCGTCTTTTCTAAAATGAGAATAAGCCTAGGTTCAGACTGACTGCGGGTTAGAAATTTGTGAGTTTAATTGAACTCGTACAATTCCAAACCTTAATGTCAGTCCGACTTCGGGACCGATTTCAGAGACATCTGTGCGGGTTCTTGCACAAATGTCTATTGAAATCGCCACCGAAGTCACCAAAAGTAGTGCAGGAACTACTTTTAGGATTCGGTGCGGCGCCGCAAAGTCGGCGTTGCACCGATTCGGATGGTGCCCTTGCGGGCAATAGCTGCCAAATCATACCAATGTGTACCTAGGCTTCATGTATTTTTCTCAGTTTATTAGCCTTTTTTTGGTGTCTGGACAATGAAAGAAACAGACACTCTGAAAATTTTTTTTTATTTTGGCCAGCTGGAAAAAAATAATTTGAATGTGAACGTGGGCTTCACATTCTCCAAACATTTACATACAAATCCCTAACTGCGTTTATGAAATACATCTACATAAAGAATAACCTGCACATTCAGTGGGCCAAGAATCATTCGCCCTCATTCACCAAAATCTGCACTTCTGCGGGGAAAAGGGACATTCACTTAATAGTCACCAAAAAACATTTTTCTTGCAGATCCATAAAGCTGGATTGCCTCCCTTCGAGGGCCATTAGTGGAAACTTTGCATGACTGCTGCCTCTCAATCCCTTCTGTCACTGACAGCTGGAATACAATTTATGATCAGTATCCAACTATGACATAGTGATCACATGCAGGCTATGGTCCTCATTGAAAAAAAAAAGGCTTTCAGTCTACAGCTAGCCATTGCCACCTTCAGGCCAACTGATTTTTTGAGGGTAAAGGTTCCTTTACCTGTAGGAGGTTTTTACAGCTATGGTCCAACATTATGCTAGAGCCAGCAGTTGAGGGATATGAATGCCAATACACAGTGTGGAACACCATAGAAAAATACAACCAGACATAAGGAGTATTGGAGGTTTGTTTAATTATTTTTACTTATGCCAGATCCTCTGCTGGGATCAAAATGAATGGAGAAAAATTATGCTTACTATTTATGATTACTGATTATTAGTCACTGCTTATGTTTCTGTGCTCTCTGACCGAGCCCTGGATGGAGTGGATAGTACAGGTATATATATATATATATGTAGAAAAAGGAGAGCTGTGGGACTTTGAAAAGGTCAAAAATTGCAGATTTTAATGATAAAAATCAGCATTACATTAAAAGGGATCACAATGGCATAATAAGATAAAAGCAATATGGGGAGCGGTGTACCATCCCGACGCGTTTCGTCCGACTAGCCACTCTTCTATTATCTTGGCTGTGTGCTTAGGTACAGCGTCCTGTTGGAAGATGAACCTTCGCCCCAGTCTGAGGACCAGAGCGCTTTGGAGCAGTTTTTCAGCAAGGATGTCTCTGTACATTGCTGAATTCATCTTTCCCTCAATCCTGACTAGTCTCTCAGTTCCTGACGCTGAAAAACATCCCCACAGCATGATGCTGCCACCACCATACTTCACTGTAGGGATGGTAGTGGCCAGGTGATGAGTGATGCCTGGTTTCCTCCAGACATGACACTTGCCATTCAGGCCAAAGAGTTCAATCTTTGTTTCATCAAAATATATATATATATATATATATATATATATATATATGTATTTTTTTTTAGCTGTAGTACCTGTATGCTTATACATGTCATAGATATGCTGCACTTCTGTAATGTTAAAGAGTTTTATGAAAATCTATATGCAAAAAAAAAAAATATATAAATAAATGACAGATGAAACTGAGAAAAAAGCCCTTCAGACATAACTCATATTATTATACTTACTTGCAGGTGTTTATATACGGATGTCAGCTGGAATATAGGCAAGGTTGTGGTTGAACTCTGGTCTCCAATAAAACCAGCAAATTTCTGGTGGTCTCGGCAGGAATAATTTGGGATAGTCTTTCCCGGTCCGGATAAAATATGTAAAACACTTTTTATGGCTTTTCTGGGATCAGAACAAGAGTCATAAAGATGATATCCTAGGGTCCCATTAGGCAGGATTGTTGGATTTTTATTCGTTTGGTCAATGGCAAAAAGGAACATTTGAATATTCTTGTAGTAATGTTGCAAAGGTCTGTTAATATAATGGATTAATAATATGGATATAAGAGGTCATCAGTTTCCTAACACTTTTTGGCTTAATACCAAAATGGAAAAGAAAAAAGCTTATACCAACCAATCAGTTTAGACGGATACAGAAATCAGTATTGTTTTTGTTAATATCTCATAAACTGGCTTACCAATATGGACAAGCTTCAGGTTCGGGTCAGTCATGAGTTCAACCTTAACCCAAATTTTTGCCATTTGCTGACTGGACAAACGTATTGGTCAGTTCACCCACAACCTGCATCATTGGCTACTGCAGAAGGAAGTCATTTAATGGTGGTATCAGTACCGCCACTGACTGATGACAGTCTTCTGCTCCCCACCATATTTGTTTTTAATTGTGACCAATCCAGCAGCTATCTTGGGTGATTTCCTTGATCACATACCATCTCTAGGCTGACGACACTCAAATCTATTTCTCTACCCCTCAACTCACTCCATCATTCTCTTCATGTATCACTAATTTACTATCAGATATATCAGTCTGGATGTCACACCACTTCCTCAAACTTAATTTTCTTCAAAACCAAACTTATAATTTTTCCTCCCCCACGTGCCTCCTCCCCCGATCTCTCTGTCAAAATCGGTGGCACAACTATCAGCTCATCCCCGCATGCCAAGGTTCTAGGTGTAGTTGTGGACTCTGAACTCTCCTTTAAGCCCCACGTCCAATCACTGTCCAAATCTTGCCGCCTCAACCTCCGCAACATCTCCAAAATTCACCCTTTTCTAACCAATGACACAACAAAGCTCTTAATTCATTCCCTAGTCATCTCTCTGCCTTGATTACTGCAACTCCCTCCTCATTGGCTTACCCCTACATACTCTATCCCCCCTTCAATCCATCATGAATGCTGCTGCCAGACTCATCCACCTTACTAATCACTCTGTGTCTGCTACTCCTCTCTGTCAATCCCTCCACTGGCTTCCGCTCACCCAACAAATTATATTCAAAATACTAACGACTACCTACAAAGCCATCCACAACTCCGCCCCCAGCTACATCACTGACCTAGTTTCTAAATACCAACCTAATTGGTCTCTTTGTTCTTCTCAAGACCTCCTGCTCTCTAGCTCTCTCATCACCTCCTCCCACGCTCGCCTCCAGGACTTTTCCAGAGCCTCTCCAAGCCTATGGAATGCCTTACCCCAATCTGTCTGTCTATCTCCTTCTCTATTAGCTTTTAGACAATCCCTGAAAACCCTTCTCTTCAGAGAAGCCTATCCTACCCACACCTAACAACTGTTTTTTCATCTTGTCCATCTGATGATCCCCCACAGATACTACTCTTTATTCCATTTGACCCTCCCTTCTAGATTGTAAGCTTTAACAAGCAGGGCCCTCTGATTCCTCCTGTATTGTATTGTAATTGTACTGTCTTCCCCGATGTTGTAAAGCGCTGCGCAAACTGTTGGCGCTAAATTAATCCTGTATAATAATCACATATGGTCAAAGCCTCCCCCTTTTCTTTTCTTATGGATTTTGAAAGGGGGCATCATACAAAAAACAAAAAAGGAAGGAATGCAGTCCTCCTGGAATCAACTCCAGACCATTATGTGCAGCCTGGCTAGACAGGAAAGGGAAAAAGGCAGCAAACATGCGACCGCCATCCTGAACCATAACAGACCATCCACCCCCAACACCAGGAGGGAAGCTTGCCGGAGGAGTTAAATGTATCTCAGTTTGTTTTGCAGGAGGTTCAATGAACTGTGCTGAAGTTCTGAAACATTAAACTAAAACCGAGACTTACGGTTCCGGCGCTGCATGTGGAGGAGCTAGGTTGCTTCAGCTCCTGCCGGACTCCTTATTAACCTGCTTTTCAAGCCTACCAGCACCTGAGGTATACCCCCCTGCCACCACAACACTGCCTAGCGGAACCCCCTAGATTGATTTGCGGAGTGATCGTCCTCCTCCACATAGCCCTGGCTTCCTGAACAGCTGCAGGGGGCAAAGCTCCCAATACAGCCAATATGGCGCCCACTGCTCACACTGACTCTGGTGCCTCAGTGGCATGTCAGCAGGCTTTAGGTACATGGCACCGGTGGATCCTGCTTCTCCAGCTGGCATTGCCCAAGCAATGGTACCACTCCTCACCCCCATGATCACTGAGGCTGTGGACCAAGCGGTTATTAAAGGCCTAGAGCAGAGACATCGGGATCTACAAATCCAAGCCTTGCGAATCACACAGACCGAGGTGCTGATCTCCCCTATTGAAGATGAAGCTGCAGCAGTATCTGCTTCGGTGGCTAGACTCTCCAATGTGCAAAGGGAGCTTCAAGATAAGGTTAATGACCTAAAATTTAAAATTTTTTGTTTTTTAATATATTTCTTTTCTTTTGAGGATATACTATGTAACAAGGACTGTATGGTTCATATATACTCACTTGTCACTTTATTTCTGAACACTGATATTGGGATTGTTGTGATTTAATCACTTCATGTGAAATTACGTACCAGTACATCATTTTGAGGAAGTGGTTGTACCGGGGTGATATGCCCCTACAGGCTTCACCCTGGTACTGTTTTTATAGCTGGCAGTCGGCTTTCTGATGGTAACAACCGATGCGGCTCAGCAGCCACTTATTGACAAGTTAAAATCAGGTTTTCTGCTAGAAAATTACTTAGAACCCCCAAACATTATATATATATATATATATATTTTCAGACACCCTAGAGAATAAAATGGCAGTCTTTGCTAAACTTTATGTCACACCGTATTTGCGCAGCTGTCTTACAAACGCAATTTTTTTGGGGAAAAATACACTTTTTTAAATCAAAAAATAAGAAAACAGTAAAGGTAGCCAAATTTTTTTTTTATATTGTGAAAGATGATGTAACGCAAAGGTAATTTATACCCAACATGTCATGCTTCAAAATTGCGCCCGCTCGTGGAATGACGACAAACTTTGACACTTAAAAATATATATTATTTATTTTACTTTTTATTTTTACACCGTGCCTTTAACCACTTGCCGACCGCCGCACGCCGATGTACGTTGGCAGAATGGCACGGGCAGGCAGATTGGCGTATAGGTACGTCCCTTTAAATCTGCCGCCCTGCGGGAGTGCATGCGCGTCCATCGCGTGCCTCGCGATGTTCCCGGGAGCCCTGCGATTGCGGTCGGCAAGGCATTCCCCTATTCTGCCTAGTGACACTGTCACTGATGACCGTTCCCCGTGATCGGGAACGGTCATCAGTGACGTGTCACGTGTAGCCACGCCCCCTCACAGTAAGAGTCACTCCCTAGGAAACACTTAACCCCTGCACCGCCACCTAGTGGTTAACCCTTTCACTGCCAGTGTAATTTTTACAGTAATTAGTGCATTTTTATAGCACTGATCGCTGTAAAAATGACAATGGTCCCAAAATGGTGTCAAAAGTGTCCAATGTGTCCGCCATAATGTCGCAGTCACGATAAAAATCGCTGATCGCCGCCATAACTACTAAAAAAAAAATATTAATAAAAATTACATAAAACTATCCCCTATTTTGTAGAGGCTATAACTTTTGCGCAAACCAATCAATAAACGTTTGCCTATTGCGATTTTTTTAACTAAAAATATGTAGAAGAATATGTATTGGCCTAAACTGTGGAAAAAAAAAAGTTTTTTTATATATTTTTGGGGGATATTTATTATAGCAAAATGTAAACAATATTGCATTTTTTTCAAAATTGTGGCTCTATTTTTGTTTATAGCGCAAAAAATAAAAACTGCAGAGGTGATCAAATACCACCAAAAGAAAGCTCTATTTATGGGAAAAAAAGGACGTCAATTTTGTTTGGGAGCCTGGGCTTCTCGGCTCATTCGTTGGTTGTTTGAAAGCAGCGCAGCCATCGGCTCGCACTGCTGTCAATCACATTCAATGACGCAGCGCGCCCGCAAAAACTATCCACCATGCGAGAGAGCTTGCATGAAAGTGGATAGTTCTTGCGGGGAGGAGCCCAGACAGCTGCCGAGGGACCCCAGAAGACCAGATTCGGGGCCACTCTGTGCAAAACGAGCTGCACAGTGGAGGTAAGTATAACATGTTTGTTATTTAAAAAAAAATAAAAAATTGCCTTTAGTGTTCCTTTAAAGTGACTGTGACCAGATGACCGCTCCCTGCAATAGAAGTGCAATCGATTGCTGAAATATATGTAATTTCTGCAACAGGCTGGAGGTAGGAGACATGGGTCTTCAGAGAGATCAATCAATGTATTCCTTCTTCTACAGCAAAGTACCGTATATACTCGAGTATAAGCCGAGTTTTTCAGCACAATTTTGTGTGCTGAAAATGCTCCCCTCGGCTTATACTCAAGTTACCTTTTTGCACCTGATCTCCCGGACTTTGGGGATTCGGTACCGGCCTCTACCTCTACAAGTGTTGTCCGGGGGACCTACGGCCGGGGAGCACCGATTTTTCAAAGCGGGTCACCCCTTCCATAGACTCCTATGTTAAACGGTCATTTCTCCAGTGACTTTGGGGACCTGGTACCGGCCGGTTGTAGGTCCCCTAGACCCGGAACTTGGCACACATGTAGCCCCATTTCTCCTCTACAAGTGTGCAAAGTTTGTTGTCTGGGAGACCTACGGTCAGGGAGCACCGATTTTTTTAAACCCTGGACACCTCTTCTATAGACTCCCATGTTTAACGTCAGTCTAGTCATGGACACAGTGAGGCATGGGCACAGTGAGGCATGGGCACAGTGAGGCATGGGCACAGTGAGGCATGGGCACAGTGAGACATGGACACAGTGAGGCATGGGTACAGTGAGGCACAGTGAGGCATGGGCACAGTGAGGCAAAGTGAGGCACAGTGAGGCATGTAGATGGACACCCTAGGCTTATTCTCGAGTCAATACGTTTTCCCATTTTTTTGTGGTAATATTAGGTGCCTCGGCTTATATTCGGGTCGGCTTATACTTGAGTATATACGGTACTTTGATTCGTTTTTATTATTTTGTCTTTTTTAACCTGATATGGTCACTTTTAGAGATTGTGTTATAGACAAATGCATAGACTTTTCTATCAACTTAGAGAGACTTTTATTGCATCAGTAAAAGCAACACAGTCAATTATTTTAAATAAACTGAGAAAATGATACGATAAACGCAGCAATACATAATGACTTATCAGCCGTCATCCAGTAATCTGGAATCATAAAATGTGTTTGTTAGAAGAGATTGCAATTGTTCAGTTCATCATTTTTTCATTACCTTACAGATATGAGTATCAAAAGGCCTTTTTGTTCACGTTACGTACTTTACACAGAACATGCTGGTGAGATTGGGCTTCTCACGGCTCTTGTACCTGGCCATGAGGCAGTTGACGGTGAAGACTCCTCCGATGATGATGTCTCCATCCTGAACATATTCATAATCCTCGTACGCTGGTACAATCTGCAGGTCACAAGCTGGTGATGGACTGTGGATATTGATCAGACATAATGTTAAACACAGAAATAAAATAAGCCACATATTTTTATAAAAAATAAATGTTTCCTTAAATCTGAACGAATACAGAGGAAAGAATCTGGACACCACACTACATGGTGTGAGCTGCCGTGTCTGTCGGTGCAGCAGGTCGGAGCCCTCTGTGCTCGGTTTATAAAGACGTGTAGTGCAGAGATTTAGCACCTCCAGTTTATTTAGCTGTAGAAAAAGAAGAAAATAGGTCTTTGTAAAGCTTTTTTTTCTGCCTACAATTTACCTGAAAAGATTTTCTATAAAAAAGATAAATAGAAAATAAAGCATTTGTAATAAAATATGTAATGTGATAAAAAAAAAAAATTCTCTCTCTTTTCATGCTTCCGTGTCGGTTCTGTTTTCTTGTCCAACTGATTCTATAAAAGTTCAATACATTGTGATAAGATAAAAAAAATGGGAATGTTTTTGGAATTGTTTAGAGTCAAGTCAGTCTTCAGGCCGCCTATGCCCAACTTATAGCAGATTGTTAAGGCCAGGTTCCCACCCTAGTAAGTGGGATATGTTGGAATTGCAACTGTCTTTCCAGCAGGATCATCTAATGCCTTGTACAGACGTTCGGAATTTCCGATGAAAAAAGTCAGACGGAATTTTTTCATCGGATATTCCAACTGTTTGTGTGTGCCCCATTTGACTTTTTCCGTCGGAAATTCCGATGGAGTTAGAAAGAGAATATGTTCTCTTTTTCTCCGATGGAAAACATTTCTATCGGAAATTCCATTCGTCTGTATGGAACTCCGACGGAGAAAAAAACACGCATGCTTAGAATCAAGTCGACGCATGCCCGGAAGCATTGAACTTAATTTTTCTCGGCTCGTCGTATTGTTGTACATCACTGCGTTCTTGACAGTCGGAATTTGGTGTGACAGTGTGTATGCAAGACAGCTTGAACGGAATTCTGTCGGAAAAACCCATCAGAGTTTATTCCGACGGAAAATCCGACCGTGTGTACAAGGCATTAGCCTCAGATTCCTGGAAGGGCTTTCCAGAAAATTCAGATATAGTTGGTAACTCAGGTCATATCTCAGGTCATATGGCTCATTGTTACTCAGTTCAACATCAGAAGGGGAACTTCTTGACTGAAGAAGCCTCTTGATTCCCAGTAGCTTCAGGCACTACCAGCACTCCACCAGGCCAATGGGATTTTTCAGGCCTAAGCAGCCAGTCTGCTTCAAGTAATGGTAAACCCAAGAGCCATGGGCGTAGCATAAGGGGTTGCAGGGGTCACAATCGCAACCCTGCCCCTAGCTTCAGGGGGCCCCAGCAGCCTCCCTGTCATATTATCATATCCTCCACTAAGTCCAGCTCTGATCTGCCCTAGGGCCCCACAGCCACGCTCCAGTACTGGGCTTCTACTTTGCCTTCTACAGTCCACACCCCTCCAATCTCATTGGCTAGGGAGAATCTGTGAGGCATTTCCTGAATGGAGAGGAGAACTAGGTGAGAACAGCCCAGGATGAGGAAGTGTCTGTGCTGTGTGCTGGCAACATGGAATGGTAACCGTGCTTAGTGAGGCAAGAGGAGGAGAGTGCCATCCTATAGCCAGGGTGGGACCGATGTCACTGGTGAGGTAAGACACCGCTCAGTGTCTTCTAGTCACCAGCTGGGATTCTCTGTACCCCCCTCCACTCAGGGATGTCCGCATACCCCACTTGCCTGACAACTGGGGAAAAGACACACACCTCCGGGAGGTGACCTTCCCCCAACACCTGCCAACACTGACAGAGAAACCTTCAGAAATTGCTAAAACCAATCCCTTAACACCTCCTCAGGGGGCCCCTGAAGGGCTACAGGCTCCAGATTTTATGCCACATGGCTTTGCCCTCCCAGATCTAAGTTGCACCCGCCCCCAAGCCCCCTCATCACCCCCTCTGCCCTGTATACTATGCCCGGCTGCTGAGAGTCTTTCCCATTACAGCACTCTATACTGTTCCTTCTCTGCAGGGCTGAAATAACATTCCTTTACAACACAGCCAGTTAGCCATGATCTACACAGGGTGTATCTGCCTGCTGCAACTACACTGCCGTTCCGACCAGAGAATTTCACAGGTCAGAAGGGCAACATAAAAGCCAGAAACAGCCTGTGAAGACTGAGAGACTGTGTGTAAAGGAATGTGATTTCAGCCCTGTGTAGTGTGAAGGGGGGGGGGGGGGGTTATGAGCTGTATACAGTGCTGGGATGGGAAAGGAGCTCTGCCAAGTGACCTGCCAGGGGTCCCTGTCCTCTGATTCTCCAGCAGTAATCCCTGTCCTCTGATTCTCCAGCGGTGATCCCTGTCCTCTGATTCTCCAGAGGTGATCCCTGTCCTCTGATTCTCCAGAGATGATCCCTGTCCTCTGATTCTCCAGCGGTGATTCCTGTCCTCTGATTCTCCAGCGGTGATCCCTGTCCTCTGATTCTCCAGAGGTGATCCCTGTCCTCTGATTCTCCAGCGGTGATCCCTGTCCTCTGATTCTCCAGCGGTGATCCCTGTCCTCTGATTCTCCAGCGGTAATTCCTGTCCTCTTATGTAAAGAGGAACTCTGGGAACTCAAAATCCTTAAGCCACTTTGAGTATCTTGGCGTGCGGTGGATGTATCTGCATGCATGGTGGAAGTGGTGGGTGGAAATGAGGGGGGCCCAGGTCAACTTTTGCATCGGGGCCCACAAACTTCAAGCTACGCCTCTGCCAAGAGCACTACTCCATCACAGGGCCATCCCTTGTACAGGCCAACTATTCCTTCCCCACAGAACCCAATAGTGGTCTCACTCACTCTTCATCCCAGAACATTACAGACAGGGAGCATATGAACAACTTTAATGCAACACAACTATCTTCAAACAATCTTGTTGTCATAAGGATGGATTTCCAACATGGCGGCTTAAGGAAAGTCTCAACAGAATAAATATCTTCATATATTTTACTGCTCAGATGCCCGGCTCCCCGATGTCACAGGCAGCCTGGTATCTTCTACCCTGCTCTCTGACAGAATCTGCAGAGAACGCGAGCATGTGGGGCTTCCCCCGCCCAGCCAGCATCACTCATTCACAGAGTTCTGTGAATTGAAAACTACAAGATGGGGCCGCCTTTGCAGCTGTCAGCTTGTAGTTGTCAATGAACTACCATGATGCTGTTGATGAGCACTGTGGTAGTTCATTGATGCTTCCTATTAATAGGTAAGTGCTGGGCCATACGATGTACGGCCAAACAGCTTATACACAGAGCCTGCAAGAGCCCTGCATCTGCTGATCTTGGGTGCAATGCTTTCCAGGCTCCCAATTAACCACTTATGCCGTGTACACACGATCGGTTTTACCGATGAAAGCAGTCCGATGGACTTTTCTCATTGGACAAACCGATCGTGTATGGGCCCCATCGGTCTTTTTTCTATCGGTGAGAAAAAATAGAACATGTTTTAAATTTATCCGATGGGAAAAGAACCGATAGCAAATTCCGATTGTCTGTGTGGAACTCCATCGGACAAAAAACCCACGCATGCTCAGAATCAAGTCAACGCATGCTCAGAAGCATTGAATTTAATTTTTCTCGGCTTGTCGGAGTGTTTTACGTCACGGCGTTTGGGACGGTCAGATTTTTGACTGATGGTGCGTAGGCAAGACTGATGGAAGTCAGCTTCATCGGATTTCCGATAGAAAAATCCATCGGATTAGAATCCATAGGAAACCCGATCGTGTGTACAGGGCTTTAGGGACCGGCCAATTTTTCAGACTCAGTGTTTACAAGTTAAAATCATTATTGTTTTGCTAGAAAATGACTTAGAACCCCCATAAATTACATATTTTTTTTCTAAAACCATAGAGAACAAAATGGCGGTTGTTGCAATACTTTCTGTCACACCGTATTTGCGCAGCGGTCTTACAAGCGCACTTTTTTGGGAAAAAATACACTATTTTTAATTAAAAAATAAGACAACAGTAAAGTTACCCAAATTTTTATTTTATATTGTGAAAGATAATGTTATGCCGAGTAAATTGATACCCAACATTTCACGCTTCAAAATTGCACCCGCTCGTGGAATGGCGACAAACTTTTACCCTTAAAAATCTCCATAGGCAACGTTTAAAAATGTCTACAGGTTACCAGTTTTGAGTTACAGAGGAGGTCTGGGGCTAGAATTATTTCTCTTGCTCTAATGATCGCGGCGATACCTCACAGGTGTGGTTTGAACACTGTTTTTATATGCGGGCGCTACTCACGTAAGCGTTCGCTTCTGTGCGCAAGCTCGTTGGGTTGGGGTGCTTTAATTTTTATTTTTTTTATTATTTATTTTACTTTTTATTTTTTATTTTGACACTGTCCTTTTACAAAAAAAAAATGGGTCACCTTTATTCCTATCACAAGGGATGTAAACATCCCTTGTAATAGAAAAAAAGCATGACAAGACCTCTTAAGTATGAGATCTCGGGTCAAAAAGAACTCAGATCTCATATTTACACTAAAATGCATTAAAAAAAAAATGTAATTTGAAAAAAAAAAAGAATTCTCTTTTAACCGGTTCCTGACCAGCTCCTGTAGATTTACGTCGACAGAATGGCACGGCTGGGCAAAGTAACATATATTTACGTCACTTTGAAAATCCCTGCCGTGCCGGGCACGTGCACCCCCCTGCCGCGAGCTCCATGACCGTGCCCGCGGGACCTGTGGACTCGATGTCCGCCGGTGTCCCGCGATCGGGTCACAGAGCTGCAGAAATGGGAGAGCCAAGTGTAAACATGCATCTCCCTGTTCTGCCTAGTGATACTGTCACTGATTGTCTGTTCCCTGTGATTCGGGAACAGCGATCAGTGACATGTCACATATAGCCACGCCCCCTAACAGTAAGAATCACTCCCTAGGGCACACTTCAGTGCCACCTAGTGGTTAACCCCTTCACTGCCAGTGTCATTTTCACAGTAATCAGTGCATATTTATAGCACTGATCGCTGTAAAAATTACAATGGTCCCAAAAATGTTTCAAAAGTGTCTGATGTGTTCGCCATAATGTCGCATTCACGAAAAAAAACGCTGATCGCCGCCATTACTAGTAAAAAAAAAAAATTATTAATAGAAATGCCATAAAACGACCCCCTATTTTGTAGACGCTATAACTTTTGCGCAAACCAATCAATAAACGCATATTGCGATTTTTTTTTTAACCAAAAATATGTAGAAGAATACGTATCGGCCTAAACTGAGGAAAAAAATGTTTTGTATATATTTTTTGGGGATATTTAATATAGCAAAAAGTAAAAAATATTGCTTTTTTTTTCAAAATTGTCGCTTTATTTTTGTTTATAGCGCAAAAAATTAAAACCGCAGAGATGATCAAATACCACCAAAAGAAAGCTCTATTTGTGGGAAAAAAAGGACGTCAATTTTGTTTGGGAGCCACGTCGCATGACCGCGCAATTGTCAGTTAAAGCGACGCAGTGCCGAATCGCAAAAAGGGGCCTGGTCTTTATGCTGCGTATTGGTCCGGGGCTTAAATGGTTAAAGAGCAACATTAAAAATACACAGTCCTCTTTACCAGCATGTAGGCAGGTGCAGTCTGTTTTCTCCACTGCAGGTGGCACTCAACTGCAGCGGCATTGCAGAGGAAGAGAAATTTGAGAGGAACTTTGTTCCCTTTATGGCTCCCCATGTGACTCTGGCGGCAATCTTGGGCTGGGCAGAGTCTGTTTAAGACCCTGGCTTCCAGGTTTGCCACGCTTTTCGTGTGTCGCTAGTGTAGGGACAGGTCACCCATATGACATGGACAATGCTAGTATCAGGGGGAGGTTCCAGCCTATTAGGGAAAGTGAATGGACACGCCATCCTTCATGGAATTAGGGTTGCCACCTCATCCCTTTAAAACCAAAAACAAATAATTACACAGGTTCTGTGGCTGATCAAGGTGGTAATTAAACTCAGTTGGTGCTTTTTATGCATTAAATTAGCCTCAGAACCTGTGTAATTCATATATGTTTCGGGTTTAAAGGGATGAGGTGGCAACCCTACATGGAAGCCTCCCCACTTGGGTATTGACCAACCAGATTGCAATCAATCACTCGATACAGGTGCTGTGCTGTCAGTATGCCTGAGACCCACTGTTATTACACATCGGTGTTGCCTTCTGTGAGTGCTCCTGGTCAGGTTGCCTTCCCACCAGGCTTGTTGTATATTACTAAAGTTCAACTTCAATATAGTTATGATTCCTGCACCCGGACTGACTCAGCAGTCATCAGGATATGTCTCTTCTAGAAGTGGGTGTGGAAGGGGGAACAGGAACCATCATGGCACTGTTAGGATAGGCTATGGCCCTGGTGCCTAAGTTTAAGGGCTCTAACATTCCCCTGGCTGAGTGGGAGGATAGACTGGAGAGTGCTGCGTGCCTGTATCAGGTTCCCGCCTGGCTGATCACGGAGCTCGCTATTAACTCCTGGGAGGGTGATCCCCACCAAGCGGTGATGACACTACTGGAAGAGGACCAGGCCACCCTGGAACAGATTGTAGCACGCCTGGAGGGCTTGTTTGGAGAGAACGTGCCGGTTTCAGATTTGAGGTGGAGGTTCTTTGTCCAGAGGCGACAGGAGGATGAGAGCCTCACTTTCTTTGTGGTAGCACTCCAAAAACTCTGGAAATGACTGGAAAAGAGGGATATGCGTGGCTGTGCCAATATAGGCACCTCAGACCACCTACTGAGGACCCAGTTTGTTTTAGGACTGAAAGCTGGGCCAGTCTGGAGAGCCCTACAGGAGCAGATTAAAGTGGTTGTAAACCCCCTTTTGCAACTTGCACCTACAGGAAAGCCTAGATTAAGGCTTACCTGTAGGTGCAAGAAATATCTCCTAAACCTACACGGTTTAGGAGATATTTGCTAAAAATGACACTGCTCCGTGTCTACGGCGCATATGCGCCGTAGACAACGGCGCATTTATGGGGTTAATCTTATTCACAAATCCGGCTAAGTCCCAGCATTCGACGACTTAGCCGGATTCGACGGCTCCCGCGCGCATGCACGGAATCACGTCTTCGCCGCTCCAGCCAATCACAGCGCCGGAGCGGCGCTGTGATTGGCTGGAGCAGCGATACCCGGAAGTAAACTTCCGGCTATCGCCGCAGTAATGGCTGCGGCTGAAAAGGGAGACGAGGACGGCTTCGGGGGCCCCGATCGAAGGTAAGTGATGCATAATGAGCTATTATGCTAGTCATATTAGCTCATTATGCCTTTGTCTTACACGTGGTTTAAAAAAAAAATGTTTATAGGGGTTTACAACCACTTTAAAGCACAACCCACCATCTCCTTCCATGATACTGTGATGGACATGATTGTGCAGGAAAAGGAAGATGTAAAGCGATTGCAGCGGTGACAAAGAGGTATGAACCGTTACACCTTCCCCTCTGTCGGCCAAACATGCAGCTTAAAGGGAACTAATCCAAGGGTGAGAATCCATTGTGGAGGGGCCCAGAGGAGGACTGGAAGCGCTGGAGGTGTTGCCGCTTTGGACATGTAGCTAAGAACTGTGGCTGGTCAGAATCCAAAAGTACTGCCATTAAACTGGTGGCTTCTGAGGTAGAAGGATGACTCCCAGGACAAAATCCCAATACACCCAAGTACATGGTCAAGCCAAGTCCAGTAATGAATGTCCTCGTTAATGGGTAAGAGGTCCCATGCCTGATCAACACTGAGATTTGAGGTCACTGCCATGACTTCAACACTCAACATTTCAAGATGTGAGATCAGCTGCACCCCTCTTGGTTGTCCCTCAAAGCAGCCAATAACTCGCTCATCCTGGTTGTAGGTGTCATCTGGGTGAAGATTTAGACCAGTGACTTGCAGCCCAGTAAGTTCATCAGTACCTATTGTTCTGTGGATGAAATTACTGAATGGCATGGACTTACTCCTCCTACTGGCCAAATCTGAGTAATCAGGCCAGCATGAGCAGGGCTGTGGTCTGCGAGCTGTAAGGCTCAACATGATTCAGGCCTATAAGTCTAACCAGAGGGCAGCGAGTGAACAGATTGAACAAGTGGGAGTTGTCTGTACGCCCCCAAGAAAAAATTACTCCTGGCACCCAGCTCACTCCATCGTGGTAGTTAGGCTGCATAGCAGATGAACAACTGGTATGTCACCATATATATAGTAGTAAAATTACAGCTCAAAAGAGCATGCCAGAGGGTCCACTATTCTTCCCCCGGGAGCTGTGAAGGGGTGAGGAGATGTCAAAAAGTAATATGCTCACAAACAGTAACTCCGGCGATGGATGTGGAATCCAGCAAAGGAAAGGAGTAGGCCACCCACCCTTAGGGGGAGAGACAGACAAAAATGACCAGAGAACTGTTCACATGGCGGGCATTACTAGAATAGTGGACTGTATATATGGTGTTGTTCATCTGCTTTGCAGCCTAACCACCATGATGGTGTGAGCTGGGCAGCACTTTGCAACAAACTATACTCTCCTGTGCCTCTTCCTAAGAAGCAAGATCTGTCTCGCAAAACGCGTTGAGGTCAGTAGCACTGTTGTTTTAGATTGATGGTGGTATCTCAATGGCATATATAGGTTCTATGGAAAGTTTTTTTTTTCTATGTGATTTCATTGAAACATTATTTATGTATTGATGATCATCTACCATTTTTTGCATTGCATGTTGTTTTTAAATGTATGTCAATAAGTTTTTCATATCTTTTATATTTTTTGTTTGAGGTGTGACTCTTCAAAAAGTCCCTTGGGCTACATATTTTTTTGTTTTGGACAGGAGATACTTCTTTTGCCCACAGCTGGCAGACTGGGTCCAGAAGGCATGCCAGGAGTGTGAAACCTGTTCTGTGCATAAGGCCCCTCCTGAAAAGACAATGACCATGGTTGGTTATTACCCCTTTTGGAGCCCTTTGAACTGGTCACTATGGACTACTTGACAATATCCAGCTCCCCCTCAGGGTATCGCTATGCCCTGTTTTTTGTTGACCATTACACCAAGTTTGCTGTGGTAGTCCTCACCACGGACCAGACAGCCCTGACCAAAGCGAAACTGTTTTGGGAATACGGGGTCCAGCCATATGGCTGTCCCAACCGTATACTCTCGGACCAAGGCTGAAACTTTGAGTCACTGATTTTGTCCGAGCTGTGCCATCTCAGTGGTAACCGGAAGTTGCATACCACTCCTTAAAACCCATAGGGTAATGGAGCTCATGAACTGTTCACCTGCACCCTGCTGGGCGTGTTGCGGACTCTCAAACAAGGACACTGAGATAGATGGCACAAACATGTAGGGGCCATGGTGTTGGCCTAGAACAACATGATACATCAGGCCACGGGTCACATGCCCTTCTTCTCGATGTTTGGCGCTATGGCCAGTTACCGGTGGACCTCCTACTAGGCTTCAAAGAGAGCTCAATGCCCTATACGCCCAGCACCTGGGTGCAGGAACACTGGAATCTGATACAGAAAACCAAGCAGGTAGTGCTGGATAGATATGGGGACTTGGCTGAGGGCTCTGTCCTAGAAGAACTGCTGCTGCAACCGGGTGTTAGTAAATCATACCAAGAGTGAAAGAGTCAGTAAACTGGATCCAAAGTGGGAACGCATCCCCTATCAGGTTGAGAGGCAACCTTTTCCTCTCCAACTCCAGTTTATAACGTGATTTCAGAGGTTCTCAACCATATCAAGAGACGGCTCCATCACAGCCCGTTGAGATCCTGTGTGTCGAGTGGTGATTGCTCTTCCAAACCTGCCATAGATAGAGAAGACTCAAAGTTCATGCATGTCCTACCAGTACAAGAAGTTCTTGATGAATGATACGTGCTTCCTCTTGTGCTAGAGCCTCCTGTTCCTACAGACTCAGAAGAGGAGAGCACCAGCACAGTGTCTACAGATGGTCCAGAATCCCCTACGGGCACCGTTGACTGTGTTGCCCTGCTGAGGAGTCAGCCTCAAGCTCGGGTGAAGGGGATGTGGTTGACCCTGCTAACTCCTGGGCATCTGAGGCTCTGGAGCTACAAGCTGAAAATGACTGCTTGAACAGGTATACCAGCGAGGACACTGAGGGCCGACGCCCCACATGGTCCACATGTGGGCAGCACTCTTTACAATAATCTGACTATGTTGTTTGAACTTCTTCCTGTTGTACCTTTCTTCTAACTGCAGTTCTCATGTTGTTCTTTACTGTGTTGCGATGCTGAGGACAGCCTCTGTCAAAGAAGGAGAAGTGAAGGGCAGGTGGATTCTTTTTTTTTTATTGCAGGTGGCGCTCAACCACAGCGGCATTGCAAAAGGAGAGGAAGCCGAAAGGAACTTCATTACTCTGTGGTTTCCTGGGTCACAGGAGGGCAGCTATACAATTGGATGCTGGCACGCATGTGACTCTGGCAGCCATCTTGGGTCAGGCAGAGGCCATTTAAGACCATCGCTCTCGGGTTTGGTGCTCTTTTTGCATGTGTCTAATGTAGGGACAGGTCACCCATCTGGCAGGGACAGTGCTAGGGAGAGGTTCCAGTTGAGTAGGGAAAGTGCAGGGACATGCCATCCTTCATGGAAGCTTCCCCACTTGGGTATGGGCCAGACCTCGAGACAGATGCTATCAGCACACCTGAGACCTACTACTACTACATATCTCTGTTGCCTTCTGTGAGTGTTGCCGGTCAGGTTGCCTTTCTGCCGGGCTTGTTGTATATTACTATACTACCGAACTTTAACTTGAATACAGTTCTGGTAAAGTTCTGCACCCATCCACAAGCATACTTGGGGGATGCCTTAAATCTACACATGTGGTGCGCCAGTACAATGTACTCCAACAAGCCTATTGCAATTATCCATACCAGACTTTCTATCTGCAACCCTGGGCTGGTGGGCTTCATCCCTGCAACCCCCCTGTACTGGTGGTTGTGAGAGTCTGCAGGGGACTTTTTTTAGAAAAAGTGGGCCCTCATTCAAACAAATAATTTTTTTTTTTTAAATTGAATTAAAAATGATTTACCTTTTTTATATATATTATCACCAGTCAGTATCCCTAATCACTGCCACACCAGTCATATGATGATGCTGTACAGCACAGGTGATAGTATATATATATTTTTTTTTTTTCTATTTTTTAAATGTTAAAAAATTTAGAATTTCTTTAAATTTCTTAATTTTTCAAAAATTTGTGACAAAAAAATTACAACTTTAAAACACATGCCATGCCTACTAAATGCCTTGGACTGTCTACTTTCCAAAAATAGGTCATTTGGGGGTTATTTGTATTGTCCTGGCATATTCAGGCCTCAAGAAATGAAATAGGCCAGGAGTACATCAGGACTGATCAATTTTCAGATATATCCCATAGTTTGTGGACTTTCCTACAGACTAAATAATATACACTGATATGTGATTTTTTTTACCAAAGAACTGTAGCAGAATACATGTTGTCCTAAATTTATGAAGAAAGAATATTTATTTGGAAACATTTATAACAGAAACTAAGAAAAATTAGTTTTTTTCTTTTTAAAATTTTTAAAGTTTTTTTCATTTATATAGCAAAAATAATAAAAAAAAACAGAGGTGATCAAATATCACCCATAAAAACTCTATTTGCGTGAAAAAAATGATATAAATTTCATTTGGGTACAATGTTAGATAAGATAAGATTAGATAAGATAATGCATACAACAAAATTTATCAACATACTCTCAATTTGCACGACCGAGCAATTTCCAGTTAAAGTAGCGCAGTGCTGAATAGCAAAAAATACCCTGGTCATGAATAGGGATGGGCTGAACACCCTCCTGTTCGGTTTGCAGCAGAACTCCTGAACAGGGGAAAAGCTTAGCCCTGAACCACAAACCCCATTGAAATCTATGGGAGCCGAACATGAGCAATCAAAAGTTCCTATTTTGAAGGCTTATATGCAAGCTATTGGCCATAAAAGGGGCCATGGGGGTACTGCCCCGGGGGACACGTATCAATGCAAAAATGTTTTTTAAATAATAATAATTTTTAAAGGAGCATTGATTTTAATGATGCTTAACGTGAAATAATAAAAATGAAAAATTACTTTAACCACTTAAGGACCGAGCCTGTTTTTCAGACTCGGTGTTTACACGTTAAAAACTATTTTTTTTTGCTAGAAAATTACTTAGAACCCCAAACATTATAAAAAAAAAATTCTAACACCCTAGAGAATAAAATGGCGGTCATTGCAATACTTTTTGTCACACCGTATTTGCACAGCGGTCTTACAAGCGCACGTTATTTGGAAAAAATTCACTTTATTGAATTAAAAAATAAGACAACAGTAAGGTTAGCCCAATTTTTTTTTATTTTGTGAAAGATAATGTTACGCCGAGTAAATTGATACCCAACATGTCACGCTTCAAAATTGCGCCCGCTCGTGGAATGGCGTAGAACTTTTACCCTTAAAAATCTCCATAGGCGGCGTTTAAAAAATTCTACAGGTTGCATCTTTTGAGTTACAGAGGAGGTCTAGGGATAGAATTATTGCTCTCGCTCTAACGATCGCAACGATACCTCACCTGTGTGATTTGAACACCGATTTCATACGGGGGCGCTACTCACGTTGGGACGGGTCGCTTTAAAAAAAAACAAAAAACATTTGGGTCACTTGTAAACATCCCTTGTAATAGGAAAAAGCATGACAGGTCCTCTCAAATATGAGATCTGGGGTCAAAAAGACCTCAGATCTCATATTCAGACTAAATTGCAATAAAAAAAAAAAAAAATTGCAAAAATAAAATGGCCTTTTAAGAGGTATGGGCGGAAGTGATGTTTTGACGTCGCTTCCGCCCTGCTATGGTATGGAGATGGGTGGGGGCCATCTTGCCCTCACTCGTATCCATACCCAACCACAGATAGGACCCGATCGCCTCTGCTGCTACCGACGGCTCCGGTAAGCGGCAGAGGATGCGGGAGAGCGGCGGGAGGTGGGGGCCCTCTCCCGCCGCCGATAACGGTGATCTTGCGGCGAATCCGCCTCAGAGACCACCATTATCGTTTACCGAACATCCGCCTGAAGAGATGGATACCTCGGTTGTGGCAGCAGCTGCTGCCATTACCGAGATATCCCTCTTCAAAGTCAGGACATATATAGTCGTGCGGCGGTTAAATATAGTGCCTGGGGGGTACCCTTAGTCTGCCTGTAAAGTGGCGCAAACAATAATTGTTTGTCTCCGTAGTTTATCTCACCCAGCTTAGAGGTGAGATGGGGGGTCTTATTGACGCCATATCTCACTGTAAAGAGGATCATGCCATGTTCCTATTACAAGGTAATTTATATTAGTTTACATTCCTTGTAATAGGAATAAAAGTGATCAACATATGTTTTTTTTAAAGTGTCAAACTAAAATATTTTAAGTAGAATTAACAATAAATATTTTTTTTTAAAGTGCCCCTGTCCCATTGTGCTCACACGCAGAAGCGAACGCATATGTAAGTCCCGCCCACATATGAAAAAGGTGTCATACTTACCTCCACTGTGCAGTTTGTTTTGCACAGAGTGGCCTCGGTCCTCCTCTTCTTGGGCCCCCCAGGCGGCGCTGGTGGCGCCTCCCCGCATCGAGTGTCTATGTTGGAGAAGGCTCTTCTAAGGTGGACACCCGTGCGGGTACGCTCCCACGTCCTGCTTCTGTGTACATTCACACATTCACACAGAATGCAGGTCTTTGCCCCGCCCCCAGCGCCCGCGTTATTGGATTTGATTGACAGTAACGGGAGCCAATGGCTGTGCTGCAATCAATTTATTCAATCAAGAGCTGAGACAACAGGCAGAGAGGTAGAGCGTGTCTCCACCGAGGGAACGTGAAAAAACACGAGGGTTTACAACCCCTTTAAGAGGGCAGTAGTTTTAGATACTAGCCTGTCGGTGGCACTAAAGTAGCAGGCCTCCTCCTACTAGTGGAACATGATACTTTGTTATTCTAAAGATAATAAATAATGGATATAATGTCTCTACAGTATGTTACTTTAACCCCACGCAAATATACTGTGGCAGGGCGGTCCTCCTGCGCGAAATCGCATACAGGTACGTGATGTCGTGCAGTGGGTCTGGAGCGCGCGCGATGGCCGCCGGGAGCCGCCGATCATTCACAGGAGAGTTGTAAACAAGGCAGACTGCTGTTCTGTGAGGGAGGAAGATGGAGATCTTGTGTTTCTGCTAAGCAGGAACACAGATCTCTGTCTTCCTCTAGTCACAGCATTCCCCCACACAGTTAGAAAGCACTCCCTAGATGCACACCTAACCCTTTGATTGCCCCTGATGTTAACCCCCTTCCCTGCCAGTGTCATTTATACAGTGTCAGCGCATATTTTTTAGCACTGATCACTAGACAGCGCACTGCCGAAATTTTTGTTCGTTTTCGTTTTAGTTACATTTGTTTTCGGGTCATTCGTTATGATCGCAATTCGTAAATTCAAAAAAATTGTTAAACTCGTAAATTCGAAAACAAAATTTAAACTCGTAAATTCGAAAATTCGAAAATCTGAAATAACTAACTAAAAATAAATTAACTATTACTAACTATTAAATTATAGGTATTGGATATTCCTTTCAAATTTGGCTGTGAGTGAACGTAACGAATACAAATTTATCCGAAGTTAAGAATTATCCAAAATAACGAATGCCGTATCTAGACAAATGGAACGGAACTAATTAATAATAATACAGTGCCTTGCGAAAGTATTCGGCCCCCTTGAACTTTTCATCCTTTTGCCACATTTCAGGCTTCAAACATAAAGATATAAAATTTTAATTTTTTGTGAAGAATCACCAACAAGTGGGACACAATTGTGAAGTGGAACGAAATCTATTGGATATTTTAAACTTTTTTAGCAAATAAAAAACTGAAAAGTGGTGCGTGCAAAATTATTCGGCCCCTTTACTTTCAGTGCAGCAAACTCACTCCAGAAGTTCAGCGAGGATCTCTTAATGATCCAATGTTGTCCTAAATGACTGATGGTGATAAATAGAATCCACCTGTGTGTAATCAAGTCTCTGTATAAATGCACCTGCTCTGTGATAGTCTCAGGGTTCTGTTGAAAGCGCAGAGAGCATCATGAAGACCAAGGAACACACCAGGCAGGTCCGTAATACTGTTGTGGAGAAGTTTAAAGCCGGATTTGGATACAAAAAGATTTCCCAAGCTTTAAACATCCCAAGGAGCACTGTGCAAGTGATCATTTTGAAATGCAAGGAGTATCAGACCACTGCAAATCTACCAAGACCTGGCTGTCCCTCTAAACTTTCAGCTCAGACAAGGAGAAGACTGATCAGAGATGCAACCAAGAGGCCCATGATCACTCTGGATGAACTGCAGAGAACTACAGCTGAGGTGGGAGAGTCTGTCCACAGGACAACAATCAGTCGTACACTGCACAAATCTGGCCTTTATGGAAGAGTGGCAAGAAGAAAGCCATTTCTCAAAGATATCCATAAAAAGTCTCGTCTAAAGTTTGCCACAAGCCACCTGGGAGACACACCAAACATGTGGAAGAAGGTGCTCTGGTCCGATGAAACCAAAATCGAACTTTTTGGCCACAATGCAAAACGATATGTTTGGCGTAAAAGCAACACAGCTCATCATCCTCAACACACCATCCCCACTGTCAAACATGGTGGTGGCAGCATCATGGTTTGGGCCTGCTTTTCTTCAGCAGGGACAGGGAAGATGGTTAAAATTGAGGGGAAGATACAGGACCATTCTGGATGAAAACCTGTTGGAGTCTGCAAAAGACCTGAGACTGGGACGGAGATTTAACCTCCAACAAGACAATGAACCCAAACATACAGCAAAATCTACAAAGGAATGGTTCACAAATAAACGTATCCAGGTGTTAGAATGGCCAGGTCAAAGTCCAGACCTGAATCCAATCGAGAATCTGTGGAAAGAGCTGAAAACTGCTGTTCACAAACGCTCTCCATCCAACCTCACTGAGCTCGAGCTGTTTTGCAAGGAGGACTGGGCAAGAATTTCAGTCTCTCGATGTGCAAAACTGATAGAGACATACCCCAAGCGACTTGCAGCTGTAATCGCAGCAAAAGGTGGCTCTACAAAGTATTAACGCAAGGGGGCCGAATAATTTTGCACGCCCCACTTTTCATTTTTTTCTTAGTTAAAGAAGTTTCAAAAAAACAATAGATTTCGTTCCACTTCAAAATTGTGTCCCACTTGTTGGTGATTCTTCACAAAAAATTTAAATTTTATATCTTTATGTTTGAAGCCTGAAATGTGGCAAAAGGATGAAAAGTTCAAGGGGGCCGAATACTTTCGCAAGGCACTGTAATAAATAACAATAATAATAGTAAAAATGTTTTATTATTATTATTATAATTATTTATTATTCATTTGAAAGGAACTTCTAATACCTATAATTTAATCGTTACCAATAATTACGTTTTTATTAGATAGCTATTTCAGATTTCTGAATTTTTAGGGTTTTCGGATTTTAGAATTTAGAATTTATGAATTTACTATTTTTTTGAGAATTCACGAATTCACAATTTTTTTGAGAATTTACAATTTTTTGAGAATTAACACATTTTTGGATATTCGAATTTAAGAATATTCGAAAAAAGTTTGTTAAACGAGTTTTCGTTCATTTGGATATTTCCGAACTAACTAATCTGTTAAAAAACGAATTCGGATCTAAACAAATTGCACATGTCTACTGATCACTGTATTAGTGCCATTGGTCCCCAAAAAGTGTGAAAAGTGTCAGTTAGGTGTCCGATTTGTCCGCCGAAATGTCGCAGTCCCGCTAAAAATTGCTGATCGCCACCATTACTAGTAAAAAAAAAAAAATACAAGTTCCATAAAAATATTCCATAGTTTGTAGACACTATAACTTTTGCACCGAACAATATACGCTTCTTGTAATATTTGATTTTTTTAAATTTATTATTGGGTATGTTTTATAGCAGAAAGTAACAAATATTGTATTTTTTTTCAAAATTGTCAGCTTTTTTTGTTTATAGCGCAAAAAATAAAAACTGCAGAGGTGATCAAATCCCACCAAAAGAAAGGTCTATTATGTATTTGGGTACAGCGTCACGCGGCCGCGCAATTGTCAGTTAAAGTAATGCAGTGCCGTATCACAAAAAATTGCCTGGTCATGAAGGGGGGGGGGGGGGGGAGGGGGGGTAAAACCTTCCAGGGCTGAAGTTGAAGGAGAAGATTTCACATTAAAATGATTTCTAGTTTTTTGTTAAATATTATGTTAAATGTGTTAAATATGTTAAATATGTTAAATGTTAAATATAAATGTTAAATATTTTTTTTAATTAAATATTTTTTTTTAATATACAGTAAATTTTACACATATATATATATACTGTATATCTGACTATAGTGCTTAAAACAATATACACATGACCATCAAATAACTATCAAACAGCATAAATAAATATCAACTGCTTTGATAGACCCCACCAGTAAAAAGAGGTCAATAGCGCTTTGCAGTAATAAACTAGCACTGATTCCACTCGCTAGATACTCATAGTCCACAGCTCCCAGTGTGATGTCAATCATATAAAACACGAGAGGAAAGACCCATAGTGTAGATCATTCATATATAAATTTATTCCAAAGAAAATTACGCTCACATTTTAGCTATGAGTAAGCGTCAACTTTTGACGTGAAACGCGTTAGCCATCCATCCCTGCATGTACACTGCTTGTATTTGTTGTTTTGGATTTATGGATTGATTTTGAATTTTGGATTTTATGGATTTATGGATTGATTTTGAATTTTGGATTTTACCCGATTTTTTTAATAAACAACTGTCTATACAGAGTGCGGCAGTCCAGGGCTTTCTTTCTTCCCACACATTTTAGAGGTCAGAAAACAGCATATCCAAGAAAACTCCTGGTGTTCACAAGCCCAGCCCGGCTCCTCCCAGCGTGATTGCGTCACCGCCTACCTCACGCGTTGCGCCCAATGGGCTTTCTCAAGAGTATGGGCTGGTCTTTTGAGAAAGATTATCAGGGGTGCTTTAAGCGCAGGATTAATGAAAAATATTTTACATTTTGGGGTGTATTTCTCTCTATTTTTTGACCAGAAGAATAGAATAGGTTTGGTGTAACATGTTTAAAATCATGTAATGTTGTGCGTTGTAACTTTATGTAGGTTTTTTTGTTTTATAATAAAAAAAGTTAATTTACAAAAAATTGTGCAGTTCTAATACCTCAGATATCTATTTTATGATACAGCTGTGTTATTACAGGTATTCTTAATATATTATTATAATAATCATTTTATTTTATTAACAGCTTGCCGACCAGCGCACGACAATATACGTCGGCAGAATGGCACGGACAGGCAGATGGGCGTACAGGTACGTCCCCTTTAAGAAGCGGCATTGTGCGCACGCCGCCGCGAGCTTCGTGAGTTCGACCGCGGGTCCCGGGGATTCGGTGTCCGCGGGGATACCTGCGATCGTCTCACGGAGAGGAAGAACGGGGAAATGCTGATGTAAACAATCATTTCCCCATTCTTTCTAGTGACAGGACACTGATCACAGCTTCCTGTAATCTGGAGCGGTGATCAGTGTCATGTCACACGTAGCCCATCCCCCCCCCCCACAGTTAGAAGCACTCCCTAGGACACACTTAACCCCTTCTGCGCCCCCTCCTGGTTAATCCCTTCACTGCCAGTCACATTTACACAGTAATCAGTGCATATTTATAGCACTGATCGCTGTGTAAATGTGAATGGTCCCAAAATAGCGCCAAAAGTGTCCGATGTGTCCGCCATAATGTCGCAGTCATGATAAAAATCGCCATTACTAGTAAAAAAAAAAATATTAATAAAAATGACATAAAACTGTCCCCTATTTTGTAGATGCTATAACTTTTGCGCAAACCAATAAAAAAAAACGATTATTGCGGGTTTTTTACCAAAAATATGTAGAAGAATACGTATCGGCCTAAAGTGAGGAAAAAATAAATAAAAGGAAAAGAATAGAATAGAAGAAAAGAATAGAATATAAAAGAATAGAATAGAATGAAATAGAAACAATATAGCCAAAATTCGAATTTTGAATAGAATAAATTTGGATTTGAATAGATTCAAAAAGAATAGAATAGAAAAGAATAGAATAGAAAATAAAAGAAGAATATAAAAAGCAATAGAATGGAATACATATAACCATTTCCCAAAATTAAAATATAATACATTTAAATTAGAATAGAATAGAAAAGAATAGATTAGAATAGAATAGATAATAAAAGAATAGAATAAAATAGAATATACTGTAACCATATTCTGAAATTCGAATTTTTAATAGCATATGTTCGAATAGAGTAGAATATAATAGAATAGAATAAAATAATAGAATAGAGAATAAAATAATGGAATAGAAAAGAATAGAATAGAAAAAAAATAGAATAGAATATAAAAATATAGCAATATAACCATCTTCTTAAATTCAAATTTTGAATAGACTAAATTCGATATTACTAGCTTCCAAAATTCAAATAGAATACATTCGATTTCGAATGGAATTCAATTCTAACTTTAATGAAATTAAAATTTGAATCAATTAGAATTTTCGGAATTTGGTCGAATTGAGTTCAGTTCGACCGAATTAGGAAAATTGGAATTTAAATAAATGAAACAAATTCCAAAAATGAATTATATAAATTTAGCAAATTTAACTAAACACATTTATGTAAATAACGGATTGAAACAAAACACAATTTTCCTTCTGCACATATCTAACCGGTGACATCACTTACATGGTCGGAATTCCCATGTCATGTAGGGAAAGGGTTGAAGATAATTTTCTTGAATATGTTGTGCGGTTCCTCCCCATACATTCCAGACCCATTAGGTCTGGAATACATTTTAAGTGGGACCCTATGCAAAAATAACAAAAAAAATGTCATGAAGTCCCTCCAAACTCTATACAAGACTCTTCAGGTCTAGAATAGATTTTAGGACGGAATCCACACAAAAAAAACAAAAAAAAAACTCACTTTCCCCCAGACATGTGCACTGCCAAAACATTTGCTTGTTTTCGCTTCATTCGTTTTTTGCTTTTTTTTTCCGGTTCATTCGTTATAATCGCAATTGCAATATAATATACTGTACACTGAATGCACTGTATTATATACTGTACACCGTCTGAAGTGTATTATATCCTGTACACCACATGAAGTGTATTATATCCTGTACACCACATGAAGTGTATTATATCCTGTACACCACATGAAGTGTATTATATACTGTGCACCGCCTGCACTGCAATATATACTGTACACCACATGAAGTGTATTATATCCTGTACACCACATGAAGTGTATTATATACTGTGCACCGCCTGCACTGCAATATATACTGTACACCGACTGCACTGTATTATATACTGTACACCGCCTGAAGTGTATTATATCCTGTACACCACATGAAGTGTATTATATACTGTACACCGACTGAAGTGTATTATATCCTGTACACCGACTGAAGTGTATTATATACTGTACACCACATGAAGTGTATTATATCCTGTACACCACATGAAGTGTATTATATCCTGTACACCACATGAAGTGTATTATATACTGTGCACCACATGAAGTGTATTATATACTGTGCACCGCCTGCACTGCAATATATACTGTACACCGACTGCACTGTATTATATACTGTACACCACATGAAGTGTATTATATACTGTACACCGCCTGAAGTGTATTATATACTGTGCACCACATGAAGTGTATTATATACTGTACACCGACTGCACTGTTTTATATACTGTACACCGCCTGAAGTGTATTATATAATGTACACTAACTGCACTGTATTATATCCTGTACACCACATGAAGTGTATTATATCCTGTACACCGCCTGCACTGTATTATATACTGTACGCCGCCTGCACTGTATTATACGCTGTTCACTGCCTGCACTGTATTATATACTGTACGCTGCCTGCACTGTAATATACAGTGCCTTGCAAAAGTATTCACCCCCTTGCCATTTTTCGTGTTTTGTTGCCTCATAACCTGGAATTAACTTGGATTGTTTGAGGATTTGCATCATTTAATTTACAGAGCATCCCCACAACTTTGAAGATGTTTTTATTTTTATTGTGAAGCAAACAACAAGTAGGACAAAATGACAGAAAAAGTCAATGTGCATAACTATTCACCCCCCTAAAGTCAATACTTTGTAGGGCCACCTTTTGCCGCTATTACAGCTCCAAGTCGCTTTGGATAAGTCTCTATGAGCTTGCCACATTTTACCACTGAGATTTTTGCCCATTCCTCCTTGCAAAACTGCTCCAGCTCCTTCAAGTTGGATGGTTGGCGCTTGTGAACAGCAATCTTTACGTCTGACCACAGATTTTCTATTAGATTGAGGTCTGGGCTTTGACTAGGCCATTCCAACACATTTACATGTTTCCCACTCAAGTGTTGCTTTAGCAGGGTGTTTGGGGTCATTGTCCTGCTGGAAGGTGAACCTCCGTCCTCGCCTCAAATCACACAGAGTGGTATAGGTTTTGTTCAAGAATATCCCTGTATTTAGCACCATCCACCTTTCCCTCAACTCTGACCAGTTTCCCAGTCCCAACTGCTGAAAAACATCCCCACAGCATGTTGCTGCCACCACCATGTTTCACGGTGGGGATGGTGTTATTTGGGTGATGTGATGTGTTGGGTTTGCGCCAGACATAGCGTTTTCTTTGGTTGGCCAAAAAGTTCAATTTTAGTCTCATCAGACCAGAGCACCTTCCTCCATACATTTTGGGAGTCTCCCACGTACCTTTTCACAAACTCAGAACGTGCCATTTTGTTTTTGCTGAAAGTAACGGCTTTCTTCTGGTCACTCTGCCATAAAGCCCAACTCTATGGAGCGTACAGCTTATTGTCGTCCTATGTACAGATACCCCAGTCTCTGCTGTGGAACTCTGCAGCTCCTCCAGGGTTTCCCTGGGTCTCTGTGCTGCCTCTCTGATTAATGCCCTCCTTGCCCGGCCCGTGAGTTTTGGTGTTCTTTCCATTTGGTTATGATAGATTTGATGGTGCTCCTAGGGATCATCAAAGATTTGGATATTTTTTTTATAAACTAAACCTGACTTGTACTTCTCAACAATATTGTCCCTTACTGAGTTCCTTGGTCTTCATGGCAGTGTTTGGTTAGTGGTGCCTCTTGCTTAAGTGTTGCAGCCTCTGGGACATTTCAAAAAGGTGTGTCTATGTAATGACAGATCATGTGACACTTAGATTGCACACAGGTGGACATCATTTCACTAATTATGTGACTTCTGAAGGTAATTGGTCGCACCAGAGCTTTTTATGGGCTTCATAACAAAGGGGGTTAACAGCCAGAGCTACAATGGAATGGTTTAGATCAAAGCATATTCATGTGTTAGAATGGCCTAGTCAAAGTTCAGACCTAAATCCAATTGAGAATCTGTTGCAAGACCTGAAAATTGCTGTTCACAGACGCTCTCCATCCAATATGTTAGAGCTTGAGCTATTTTGCAAAGAAGAATGGGCAGAAATGTCCCTCTCTAGATGTGCAAAGCTGGTAGAGACATCCCCCAAAAAGACTTGCAGCTGTAATTGCAAAGAAAGGTGGTTCTACAAAGTATTGACTCAGGGGGGCGCCAGACAAATGCCCCCCCACACTTTTCATATATTTATTTGTAAAAATAATTGAAAACCATTTATCATTTCCCTTCCACTTCACAATAATGGGCCACTTTGTGTTGGTCTATCACATAAAAATCCCCAAAAAATACATTTATGTTTTTGGTTGTAACATGACAAAATGTGGACAATTTCAAGGGGTTTGAATACTTTTTCAAGGCACTGTATATATGTATATATACATATATATACATATACATATATACATATATATATATGTATATATACAGTATTTCACAAAAGTGAGTACACCTCTCACATTTTTGAAAATATTTTATTATATATTTTCATGTGACATCACTCTCTCATACTGGTCACTGGAAGTACAACATGGCAACTCATGGCAAAGAACTCTCTGGGGATCCAATAAAAAGAATTGTTGCTCTACATAAAGATGGCCGAGGCTATAAGAAGATTACCAAGACCCTGAAACTGAGCTGCACCACGGTGGCCAAGACCATACAGCGGTTTAACAGGTCAGGTTCCACTCAGAACAGGCCTCGCCATGGTTCACCAAAGAAGTTGATGTCACGTGCTCAGCGTCATATCCAGAGGTTGTCTTTTGGAAAATAGATCTATGAGTGCTGCCAGCATTGCTGCAGAGGTTGAAGGGGTGGGGGGGGGGTCAGCCTGTCAGTGCTCAGACCATACGCCGCACACTGCATCAAATTGGTCTGCATGGCTGTCGTCCCAGAAGGAAGCCTCTTCTAAAGATGATGCACAAGAAAGCCCGCTAACAGTTTGGTGAAGACAAGCAGACTAAGGACATGGATTACTGGAACCATGTCCTGTGGTCTGATGAGACCAAAATAAACTTATTTGGTTCAGATGGTGCCAAGCGTGTGTGGCGGCATCCAGGTGAGGAGTACAAAGACAAGTGTGTCTTGTCTACAGTCAAGCATGGTGGTGGGATTGTCATGATCTGGGGCTGCATGAGTGATGCCGGCACTGGGGAGCTACACATCATTGAGGGAACCATGAATGCCAACATTCGGAGGCCTTCGGAGACGGGGCCACAGGGCAGTATTCCAACATGATAATGACCCCAAACACACCTCCAAGACGACCCCTGCCTTGCTAATGAAGCTGAGGGTAAATGTGATGGACTGGCCAAGCATGTCTCCAGATATGTGTATATGATTGGTCTGCATTTTGTGTGGTGCTTTTTTTATCTTTTCTTTTTCCCTCTCCCTTTGCTCTATGGGATGAGAGATGAGAGATCTTGGGATTATGTATATTATATTTGCATCTAGCGTGTATTTGTATGCTTCTAAATTTAATGCCATGTACTGGTTGGAGGCCGAGGTACTGAGAGGTAGGGATGGGCTAACGGTTCAGCCCGAGCATAAGTTCGAGCAAAACTTTTGCTGTTCGGACGTTCGACAAACAGCCGAACAAATAAGTCGTTTGACCGTTTGTTCGCCCCCCCGAACCGACCACAATGCATTGCATAGCTGAACAGTGCATTCCAAGCCCTGATTGGCTGAAGAATGAAAGCTTCAGCCAATCAGGGCACAGAGCACTGTCAGAGTCACGATTGAACACTGTCATCATGACTTTATCCAATCATGGCTCATTCCCACATTATAAAAGTATTCTTTCAATTGCAGCCATTTTCAGTGTGATTTCAGCATGGAGAGAGATAGAACAGGGCTCTGTTCAGTGCTATTAGTTAGTTAGTGTGCTATTTTGCTTCAATTGTCAGAGTACAATATTAGATTAGTTTCAGGCTAGGGATAATCCGAGAGTAGTTGTGTAGTGGTTAGCACTTTCACCTAGCAGCAAAAGGGCCGCTGGTTCGAATCCCAACCATGACACCATCTGCCTGGAGTTTGCATGTTCTCCCTGTGTCTGTGTGGGTTTCCTCCGGGTACTCTGGTTTCCTCCCACACTCCAAAGACATGCTGGTAGGTTAATTGGATCTTGTCCAAATTGGCCCAGTATATGTGTACGAATGTGTGTCCCAAGCGTGTCGAGATCCTACGGGGTAAATGACTGCACCAGCAAGCAAGACACTGCCTGCAAAAAGTGCCTTGAGGCGATTCAGTTTGCATTTGTAGCGCTATACAAGTCATTCAGTGACCATCATTCAGCTTTGCATAGTGTGCAGCTAGAGAAGGGACAGCTCAGATAGTTTCACTGTAGTGTAGTGAGACCGTGTCAGTAATCTTTACATTAGAGTATAGCTAGAGTAGGGACAGTTCAGATAACGACAGTGTAGTGACGGATGAACACCGTCTATTTGATTGCGTTAAACTGCCAGTTTAACGCCATTTACATCTGTGTGCGTTACTGCCAGTTTAACGCCATATAGTTTTGTGCGGTACTGCTAGTTTAACGCCATTTACTTCTGTGTTCGTTACTGCCAGTCTAACGCCATTTACATCTGTGTGAGTTACTGCCAGTTTAACGCCATATAGTTTTGTGCGTTACTGCCAGTTTAACGCCATTTAATTCTGTGTGCGTTACTGTCAGTTTAACACCATTTACTTCTGTGTGCATTACTGTCAGTTTAACGCCATATCTTTTTGTGTGCGTTACTGCCAGTTTAATGCCATTTTCTTCTGTGTGCATTACTGCCAGTTTAACGCCATTTATTCTGCGTGCATTACTGCCAGTTTAACGCCATATCTTTTTGTGTGTGTTACTGCCAGTACGTTTGGCGCAATTATATTGCAGTATATTATAGTGTATCCATAGAGTGTGTCTGTGTAGTGTGAGTACTCAAATTAAAGTGCACCAAACACCTCTTTACATTGATTAAAGTGCATCTACATACATATTTCAACTTCTTCTTTACATTTGCTTATAAGCACCGCCCCCTCCCTCCCAATAATGTCTGGGAGGACAACAAGGAGAGGCAGACATTCCCTTGGCACTTTAAGGGGGCCAGCAACAAATGTGTCCACAGGCAAAGATGGATGTGGTGGTCAGTCCTCAGGCAGAGCATCATTTCCTCTGTTTAGTGAGTTTGCCCGCTATCCAGCTACAGCATGCAGAGGAGGTGGTGGACTGGCTTACTAAACCTTCCTCATCCTCCTCATCCTCTGTCACAAAAGCAGAGACAAGTGTGCGGTCCCCTGCAGTTGCCAGAGTGGATAAACCTGCCTTCTTGTCCACATCTATTCCTGCCATAGCCCCAACATCAGCCATTGAGTAGTCAGCTTAGTTATTTGACCACAGCATCAGCCACTTTCACCTTGACGATGCCCAGCCATTACTGGATTCAGATGTTGGTTCTGAGGTTGAGGATGACAGGAACATGAGCCTAGAGAGAGGGAGGAACACTGGTAGACAAATTGGCATTCATGTTCCCCAAACCGCAGCGTATTGCCAAGTTGTCTCCAGTGGTAATGATGAAGAAGGAGGAGATGAAGATAGAGATGATGATGATGATGATGAGGTCACTGATGCGAATTGGGCGCCAGATAGAGCAGAGGAGTAAACTGTATGTGAGGCGGCACATCCCCAAGGAGGTTTTATGGTACCAGTACAAATGTCTATGTTTTCTGGCTGTATGTTTATTTCTTTTTTATTTATTTCTTTATTTATTTTTATGATTTGGAAACATGCATATCTTGATGACTGGACCCTTTATTAAGTATTTGAAATTTAGTTGATACATATGTGATTTTTTGTTTTTGAATCGTGTCCTCTTACACTTTAAGTTTATATTTTAAAATGTTATATTACTTTTTTCAACTTTGCCAAACCAAAAAGTAATATAACATTTGCATAACGGTCCACATTTTTGATGTCTTTAAATAAAATAAAGTTTATATATTTCCTTTACTGTGCAGAAAGCCTTTTGTATTCATTTCTGGCCTACAGAGAATTATAAAGCATTTTCTAAGAAATATACAATATAAGAGACCATTATTGGAAATCAGGATGGCGAATATCTCCACAGCCACCGTGTATTTCCCTTTGGTGCTCAGATAGGCCGGGATCATGGCAATCCAGACACTGCAGAACACCAGCATGCTGAAGGTGATGTATTTGGCTTCATTAAAACTGTCTGGTAATGTCCTGACAAAAAAAGCAATAATAAAACTAACAGCAGCCAGGATCCCCATATATCCCAGGACAGAGTAGAATCCGATAACTGACCCTTCATTACACTGAATGATGATCTTCTCCTGGTATGAGTTTGTGTCCAATTCATGGAAGGGAGGAGAGATGGTCAACCAACTAACACAGATAATAACCTGAGCAGAGGAACAAGCTAAGACTATACAGAGGGGAAGTTTTACTCCAATCCATTTCCTCCACACGCTGTTGGGTTTCGTGGCTTTGAAGGCAATGCAAACCATAATAGTCTTGGCCAATACAGAAGATACGGCTATTGTAAAGAGAATTCCAAAAGAAATTTGGCGTAGCAAGCAGGTTATATCCACAGGACGACCCAGGAAGAGGAACACACAGAGGAAACCCAACATGATGGAGACCAGGAGGACAAAGCTGAGGCTCTTGTTATTGGCTTTCACAACTGGTGTGTCCCGATGTAAAATAAAAATGACGAGTACTAGAAGAGTCTTCCCAAAACACAGCAGTGAGGAGACTATAAATACTAGGGAGAGCGTGTCATCAGTGAAGGAAAGAAATTCTACTTCCTTGGGAATACAGCGAGTTTTGTTCTCGTTTGGCCATTCATGATCGAGGCATTTCATGCAGTTTTCACTATCTGGAAAACAAAATAAAAACCAATGAACACTGTGATCACTTACAGGATATCTTGTTTGGCTTACATGTATGGATGCATATTAATATTTGTCAAATATCTAATCAACTAAGTTGCTAATTTCCAAGTTACAATTCAGCCTTTTAATGTTTTTTTAGAAACAATACATTAAAAGGACATACCCCCCCAGTAATATTTCATAACCATTACCTGTAATATTTGATATTTCTCCATAAGAACACGGGACACAACTATGACAACACGGAGACACAGAGAAGCCGGGAACTTTCCGGTATCCTGGGAGACAACTTTCTGAGCACTGAGAATTTGGAACCTAACAGAAAGCAAAATGGTGTATTATATATGGAAGTTCACTAAATGTTTTAATAAAACCAAGTTTCCTCCTCTATGGTGGACACATTACAAGTGAGATAGTCTCACCTCTATCCTACTCCCTCAGATAAAATATCTTCTCCTATGGAAAGCAGTCATTTTGCTGGAATTTTTCAACTTGAAAGCCATCTGCTGACTGTGGACTTCAACAATGCTTTTTTTTATTTGAGCACAGCAACTCTACATCATTCTTTTCTGATTAGCAAATTACCAAATGAGTGTGATATTTTTTTTAAAATCCTAAATACTTTACTTCAGGTAGTCATCATCCAAAATGTTACGTAGGGACGTGCGGTGAGGT